>OX465288.1:12150432-12197932 GCA_949987695.1 Merzomyia westermanni | reverse complement strand
CAAGCGAGAATACTACCAAAAGCTAACAATGCATACAATTTTTTTCATAATCTAAAACAGTGCAAAATAATAAAGAATTTTTCAAAGGAATGACGAGAAATATGTAGCGCTAAGAAATTGTACGCGAGCAAAAAAATATCAAGAAAAAAGTAATAACAAAAAGTAAATAAAACAAGTTTCAACAAATAAAGCAATAAAAGCATAGGAAGCGAAGGAAGCATGGCAGACAATAAAGGAAGCAAAATTAGAGGGCGTAAAGTGCGAAAAGTTACTCGAACCGCGTAAAGGAAGGCCACTTATAGAGACGGACGGAATTTCCTGCTTTGGCAAAGCAACGCGCTGGCATTCAGATGATGGCGAGTTTTTCATGAGCGCACCCGCCAGAAGGCATTTATTACTTGAACCACTTGCAGGACATTATGATGCGACCCGAGAGCACCGTTGCTACTTTACGCTTGCGTGTGCATACTCGCTTACATATTTTACCGGTTGGCATTTCGCTGGAATTTTTCTTGCCGCAATTACTGCTATTGTAAGCTTTTCGCATATTTGATTTGCATTCATATTTCCCCTTCTTCACCGCTTTAAGTGCATTAATTTGCTGTTTTTTTCTTGATTAGTGTGCTCCCTCTTTTTTTCTCTTCTTTCCTTGCTCACTTACTTTTGGTAGTTGCGACAGCATTTTCTCATACCATTACGAGTGTTACTGCATGCAATTACCCTAATCTAATGCAATTAAAAGCTTTAGCGTTCAACGGGCAATAGGATGCTAATTAGTTGGTAATTGCAGCTGCTGTGTTGTGATTTACCCTTTTCTCTTTTTGCCTTACTTTCGTAAGCTTAAATGCTTGTATGTAACTAGTACGTATTGTGTTTCTAATCATAATTCTTCAAACTTTTGTGGTCGCTTGATTGTGTACACAAAAATCTTGTAAGAAAATTTTTTTATGAACTTAACACTTTAAAAATGCTTTATTGATTAGTAGGGTAGGTTGAAAAAAAAATTATATTTATCTTTGCGGTGAAATTCTTGTGCCTATTTGCAATAGACCGGAAGCGGTCTCGATATGGATTTTATTCGCTTCTAACGACAGGCATTCCTACCACGAGCATATTCTAACCAGGCCTGTTCAATAATGATTACTAATCATAATTATTTCCGGTTGATTACATTTTTTGATTACTTTGGATTATTTTGAGTTGTAGAAGCGCATAAATATACCCATCAACAATACTGAAAAAATCAAAAATAATCAAAAAAAATCAAAGTTTTGATTACTTTTGATTATTTTTTATTTTTTTTTTATTTTTTCTAATCGTTATCAATTAATAATAGCCTTTTCTTGAAAACAATAATCATTACCAATTTCAAAATCCATCTACTTATTTGATTACTAATTATTCATCAAATTTAATAGGTCCGCTTCTAACCCCATAACCCGCACGATTCATCATAGGCAGTTTACAAAACGATTTTAAGTAATTAAAAAAAACCAACCGCAAGGTCAAATGGACCTCTTGGGTGGACTTATGCAGCGATACAAATCTACATCCGCTGCCTCCCGCTTAAGGAGGGTGCCTTCGAAATCTCCAACAAAACTAAGCTACGTCCAAAAGTCGGACGGACACTGGACATATTCACCCACGGATACCATGCATCGGCTTTTGGATACACAATTCCCATTATGTATAAATATGTCTACATATTGAGAAGACTAGACTGGGCCTTATCCACCTTCAAACCATATAATTCTCCAGGCCCAGACAGAATATTCCCGAGCCCAGCTACAGCACATGGCCAAACTTATTAAGCACTGTCTAAAGGATATGTTTATAAGTTGCCTAAGGCTCAATTAAGAACGCGCATAACGGAGAAAGGTCAAATTGTTTTTTATCGTGAGAGCAGGGAAAGCCTGCCATGCTCAAAAAAATTACGTTAGGCCCATAAGCCTATCTTCTTTTCATCTTAGAACTCTCGAAAGACTTCTGAAGGACTATATTCGAAGATAGATTAACCGCAACTCTTCTGTCGCAAGCTCAACACGTCTATAGTAAAGGCAGATCAATTGGTACTGCCTTGTACTCCCTGGGGTCTTTTATTGGATGGTCACTTCGCCTCAAGGAGTGAACACTGCTGGCATTGCTAGATATAGCAGGCGCCACAACATGTTCTTGGAAGCTATTACATGGCGGCCGCCGTGAGGTGGAGGTAGTGCTGCTGGCTCACCATGCCGAAGGTTCAAGGTTCGAGTCCTGGCACAGATAGCCCCAAAAAGGTATTGGAAAAGTTTTTCCAGACGGGGTCACCTTTCAAGAGCGCTTTGGCAAACTCTCCGAGTGTATTTCCGCCATGAAAGGCTTCTCATCAAAAATTCATCTGCTTAGTGGTTCGGAGAGGTTCCGACAACTTGTAGGAAAAATTAAAAGCAGCATATCACAAATTGGAAGAGAAGTTCGGCCTTAACCTTCTTGGATATTTTTCTTTTTTATTAAATCGGCCTGAACGGGTCTGCCGGTCGACCCTTGACTAATAGAGTTTATTCGCAAACTGATTTCCCATAGGCGGATTAAAGCAGAGCTACGTGACCGACGAACTCGTTAACAGAGGCCCCCCATCAAGGCGCCGTTCTCTTTCCGCTACTTCGGATTTTTACTGTGAAAAAACTTTTACGTCTCATTGAAGCGAAAGATCACTCAGTGCTCGCATATGCTAACGATATTTCTGCCAACATTATTGGAAACTTCCCTCAAACTCTCTGTAACTTTATGGAGCCGGCAGATAGTTGGCTGCAATTTTAATAGCAAGTTTTCCACATACTTGATCTCAATGGTCTGTCATTCACTACTTTCCCTTATTTTCGCTGTTAGCTGGCAACAACTCAAAGCAAAAGCAGTAGTGACAGGACACCCCCCTGTGGAGTCTTACCTCCATGGGTGTGCTGTGACCACAATATATCGAAGTTTACCACCTTTCATTACCCAGTTAACAAAAGGGTCTTCAAATACCCATAACGCCATCTGGCGCATCTTTTCTAGCTTTCATTCGAACATCACTGAAAGCTCTATCTTAAAACTCATTAATTAAAAGTGTAAATATAATATGTATTTTTGTTATTTACAACAGAGTATGACCAAGTTATGGCTTTCTTTAAGGAATCCTTGATGTTGGCTTTCCTTCTATTTGTTCATTTGTCAGCTGCCGGCAATTTGGTGTTGTTGCTGCGTGGTTTTTGCTAGAGCAATTGCTGGCGGTATTTCTCTTTCCTTCTCACATCCGTCACGTGTTGCATTTGCGGTTTAGCAGTTTTGACGTCCTTGGGAGCATAACTGTTGTTGTAAGCTTTTGTTCCTAAGGCCAATGTGGATATTTTGTGTAGTTTATGCTGTTCTTGTTACTAGTCTTTGTTGTTTCAAACAGTTGTTTAAGTTTTGTATGCAAACTTTCTTTTTCACTGTATCTTTCTTTATTTATAGTTCTTCTTAATTTTAACCAAATTTTATATTCAATGAACTATTTGGAAATCTTTAGAGAAAACGTTTTTGAAGGAAAAGAGTGGAAAGACAGACAGGAAACAAAAAATTGACAAAAACACTTACGGCTATTTTATGCATTAGAGCGCATTTAATAAAATTTCGCAAGCAGTTTATGGTTTCGAAGGAGAATAAAACGTTCATAAAAAGTGAGCGACAGGCAAATAAAGGCAAGTAAGAAAGTTAAAGTGTATATATTAGACTGGGTCGATTTATTAACCGATATCGCTCCATCGATTCTTCGATTGGTTTTGGCCTCAGGAAAAAAAAGTTCCACTCCGCATACCCAAATAAATAATTTTCGAGCCTGCGAAAGTTTTTTTATTTTCGTGTTGTGGGACTTGTTTTGGTCGAAAAACTGGTTTTTCCAAAACCCGAAAATAAATTTTTTTTTTCAAAAAACTTTTATCGCCAATGTTTTTATCGCATAATTTTAAGTAGGACAGGAAATATGAGACAAATTCGTTTTCATCGAAAAAATTTTTGCATGTATGCTGAGAAAACCCTTAAAAAAATGGCGAAAGGGTCAATTTTTTGACCAAAACACACCCCAAAACCCAAAAAATTTTTTTTTTTTCAAAAAACTGTTATCGCCAACGTTTTTAGTGGACATTTTTGGGTCGGACAGGGTATACATGAAAATTTTGAAATCAAATGAAAATTTTTTTAGTAGATCATGAAAAAAACCTTAAAAATCAAAGTCGAAAAAAATTAAATTTCGCAGGCTGGAAAATAATTTTTTTGGGTATGCGTAGTGGAACTTTTTTTCCTGAGCCCAAAACCTATCGAAAAATCGCATATATATTATATACTAGGGTTGGTCGATTTGTATGGACGAAAGTTAACCGATATCGCGCCATTAAACAATTTGAGAATGATACGCTCTGCGCTAGTAAGTAATAACACACGAATGAAATTGTGCTAGGCGCTAACTTACTTAGTGCTCGTGTAGTATGTTTGTGTTTTATAATATTTTTTGGACAACTTAGCTGGTTTAAACAATACAAGGAACATTAAGTTTATTCAACAATATTTTAAGGAAGCAAAACCTTAAATATCACCTCTTTAGCAGCCTTGCACCCGTGTATTCAAATGAAATTTGACGTCAAATCTACTACTACTCAAATGCTAATTTGGCAACCGCCCCAACTATTTCGAGTTCTGTAATTTTTCCATATTAGCAATCGGTATTTTTAACCCTGCGATATCCTAACAGGTGAGAATTGTCTACTTCTGCAGAGGAAGATAAATGGAGCAAGAACTTCAGAGAAAGAGAAAGTGGGAGTAACTGGATGGACGAGTGAGCGGGAGAAGGACTGGGAGATAAGCGAAGAACTAGAAAAGGAGGAAGCGGGAAATACTGTGAGTGGGAATGAAATGGTGGAGAACTGCGAAGTAGTGAGATAGGGAGAAATACGAACGTTTATTATAGAAGTTACAATATGACGAGTTTTTTAGCTTTTTGGAAAATATTATAGTGACCGAAAAAGTCAGCTGGTCTGCTAGTAGACTATAAAATAATGTCTAGAGTGAAAAACTTGACAGACGGAAAACTTAACGAATATTTGGTATTCCCAAAAGTCGATCGAATTACGTTTTCCCTACAAAGTTGGTCGTAGCATTCCATCAACGTCTAGTTATCAAGTGCTTCGTAGGAGTTATTGAAAGACTCCAGTGTCTGGATTTAATAAGTGAAATACTTGGGTTTTTATTAAAATCTAAATCTTAGCTACACGGCTAAAAATGTCACCCTAAGTTTTAAACCATTCGTCGGGTTACGCAATTTTTTTAACTTTTTTTCAATAAACTCCAAACCTTTTAATTACCTACAACAACTTCCAATTTCTTTCGGAACTTAACGAAAAAAAAAGTCTAAAATTTTTCAAATTTATTTTTTAAGTTAATGAATTTTTCTCATTACAATTTTGTGTTCGTCGTAGCTCCGTTGCTAGAGCAGACGACTCTGCTGCGAGAGCTTCGGTTCGAGTCCTGCCAACTGATGCAAATGTTTTTTAATTGTTAAACATTTTTGGTTTAAAATTTAAACTATTTTCTTTATGCTCATTTCTTCGAAAACTTTCATAATGTAAATTCGAAACCAAATTTGGTTTGAACTTATAAAGGGTGTTTTTTTTAGGGGTACAGAACTTCGAATTGAAATAAAACACAAGAAGATCGTTTTAAGGTCCATCAATTTGGCTTTATTGGAAGGATAATTTTATGCCATTAACGTTTAAATATGATTTCGGGCATGTGGCCGCCGCGGCTGGCTCGAATAAAGCCAATTCTACAGGTCCAATTTTCAACCACTTTTTCGAGCATATGGGGCCGTATGTCGGCAATAACGCCACGAATGTTGGCTTCCAATTCCCCTAACGTTTCTGGTTTGTTGGTGTAGACGAGCGACTTCACATATCCCCAAAGAAAATAATCCAATGGTGTCAAATCACACGACCTTGGTGGCCAATTGACAGGTCCATTCCGCGAAATTATGCGCTCATCGAATGTTTCCTTCAATAAATCGATTGTGACGTGCGCTGTGTGGCATGTGGCGCCGTCTTGTTGGAACCACAACTCATCCACATTCATGCCATCCAATTCGGGAACAAAATAGTCGGTTATCATGGCTCTATACCGGTCTCCATTAACGGTAGCTGCCTCTCCAGCATTATTGCGGAAGAAGTATGGCCCAATGACTCCACCAGCCCATAGAGCACACCAAACAGTCAGTTTTTGTGGATGTAATGGCGTTTCAAGGGTCTCATGTGGATTCTCTTCACTCCAAATGCGGCAATTTTGCTTGTTGACGTAGCCATTCAACCAAAAATGAGCCTCATCACTGAACAAAATTTTGCGATGAAAATCAGCATCGAAATCAATCTCATTTTCGGCCCATACACCAAAATCACGACGCATTGCATGGTCTCGCGGCTTTAATTCTTGCACAAGCTGGATCTTGTAAGGTCGAAAGCCAAGATCTTTGCGCAAAATCTTCCATAAAGTTGATGGACAAAGCTCCAATTGCTGTGCACGGTGGCGAATCGATTCATTCGGGTCCTCTTCAACACTTTGCTCTACAGCGGCAATTGTTTCTTCGGTGCGCACTGTTCGACGTCTCTGCGGATGCGTATTATCACATAGAGTAAACGTAGTGCGAAAACGATCCATGGTTAACCGAATTAATTGCTCTGATGGACGATTATGTCGACCATAAAATGGACGGAGCTCACGGTAAACTTCGCGAACTGAACCATTATTTTCGAAATAAATTTGCACGAGTTGCAAGCGTTGTTCTTTTGTCAACCTGTTCATGATGAAATGGCAAACCAAACTGAACATAAATGACATTAGAGTTGCCAGATTTGACCACAAAATGCCAGTTTTATCTCTATTCGAAAAACAAACCTGTAAAAAAAACACTCTGTATGTAGCCCAGAAAAGTTTAAAATTTAGGCTAAAATTTTTAGCCGTGTAAGAGTAGGAACTGCTCCGTGTTAGTGACATTAAGAGATTGGGAGGACCGCTCGAAAAAGACTGCTTGCAGAATATATCTGGTACGTACGAATTTCCATTATTCCACCAGGCGATATAATGCTGGTAGAATTCATCTTACGAAATTTCCTTACCCCTTTTACGAAATTTCCTTACCCCTTGTCATCAAAGGCGTTTTTGTGATTTTTGTTGTTTTATCAGAGTTTTCAAAAGCTTAAGAGCTCTTTCCATTTGGATTAGCAATATTTTGGGGTTGCCTAGGTTAAAGTATCGCTTTTTATCGCTCTCAAAGCTGTTGTATCGCTGGAAAATCGGGACCAATTTCCGGTATACCATCAGCCGGTGTACCTGCGATATTGACCACAAAATCTCTAAATATCTACACTTGTTATCGCACTAATCCCAAAGCAGTTTAAGGAAGAATAGTGTTTCCACAATTTTATATCATAGAGCTAGTGGGATTAAATGATTGGTGTCATGCGGTCATTATCCACTTACAGACAATTGATCTAATATTTCCGGCCTCAGCCAGGGCAATATAGAATTTAAACTACTGCACTCTCCCCATCTTTTTTGTGCAAGCGGTTTTTGGAGCTAAAACCACTCACCTGAAAACTGCTGATCAATCATATATGATTTATTCACTTGGAGAAATTAAGGAAAGTTCGTTGCAAATACAAACCAAGATTTTTGTATACACTGACAACTGGCTTAAAACTATTGAACAATGAACTAGTATGAATACGTACACTAAAGGTAGTGCCAATGAACTAGAGTGTTTGCTGAGTAGTTTGGCCTTTGACTGCAGGGCTAAGATGTGCGATGCGTTAAATTTGACTTAATCAGATTGAAGTATTTATTTTCATCGCAATACTTCTTAAAGTATCTGAAGATATTAACTTTATTGCAAGTAGTATCATATAACAAATATTTTAATATTGGTAGTTTTTCAATCGTCATTTCGAAGCTAAATAAAATTTTTAGCTGAACAAATTTTTGGACTGAAAACCAGAAAGAACTAAGCAATCTGAAAAAAATATAAGCACTAACGAGAGACAAGTTTACATTTGATTTTTAAAGAAAATTACAAATTTTGAAACAAATATTTAACTGTTCGATATTGTTTATATGTATGTACAGCTGTGTTCAATATAATAGTAGCGAAATTAAAATTGATATCTGTCGACGAAATAAGAAGAAGCTGTGATTTTAATAATTTTCATTTAAAATATAGAGAATTCCATAACAGAAACCACAAATTTCCAGGTTTACACAAAGTTCAAGAAAGTTGTTAAACTTAAAAAAATGACCATCAAAACTTTCAAGCTTTTTGGCAGAATTTCTAGAAAATTTTTGTGTATGCAGTTTTGTAGACCAATCAATGTTAATATAACACTAGCTTATAGCCGTGTGTTTCTATAAAAAATATGCAATGTAAATAAAAAACCTTAAATTTTTGAATGAAAAATCCCTTTTGTGTAGGAGGTGCCACGCCCCCTTTTTCATTATCCCTAGTTTCCATGCAGGTTTTAGGGATTAACCTCATATAATCCCTTACCAAATTTCAGTGGTCCAACGTAAATACTTCCAGAGATACGCACTATGAAAAATTCCATTTGTATGGGAGGTGCCACGCCCCCTATCAGGAGGTTTTTTAGCCCATGACCATCCCTGGAAGATATCCAGTGCGTGTTTCAACTTTGGTTACGATCGGTTTATACCTTTGGGACACATTTCGGTCTATATACATAATTTGAATTTTATATATATAGATTGTGTAAGTAATTTCTTATATACAACGCATGAAGAAAAATTGGTTTTTCATTTTTGTACTACTTACTGTTTTTACTGTATCTGAATTGTATGTGAACCTTTTATTTTGGTCTTCTGTACTATTTTTAATGGTATGACCATGTTTTCCACACCACTTTTGATGCAGAAAACAAACAAATGTCTAATGAAAATTCACGAGGAAGAGCGCAGCGATTTTTAGTAAGAATCAAAAGCTTTTATATATGTACCTGCAATTTCTTTAACGCTTAATTGAATGTGAGGCTTTATAGGTATTATTTTATTTTCTTAATTTCGCCATTAGGCCCTGAAGAATACCAAAATAAAATGTCGAAACGTCGGCATAACATAAAATTAGAACGGCGTTTTTTAATTTTTTGGACTGTAAGCCCGATTAACATACAAAAATTA
This sequence comes from Merzomyia westermanni, assembly GCA_949987695.1. Classification (NCBI taxonomy): domain Eukaryota; kingdom Metazoa; phylum Arthropoda; class Insecta; order Diptera; family Tephritidae; genus Merzomyia; species Merzomyia westermanni. The sequence goes on along the minus strand of OX465288.1, from coordinate 12,188,707 downwards.
ATGTTGTATTGATAAAAATACCCAACGTCGCTGACTTCTAAAAGTTCAGGGGCAATTTTGATGTACTTCTTATTTGCCTATTATTATCTTATAATCGAATGAGCTATAAAACTGCATACTCAAAAGTTTTCGAAAAATCCTGCCCAAAAATATTAAAATATTGATATGAATTTTTAAAAGTTTAATTAATTTTTCTGTACTTTGTGTAAACTTTGAAATGTCTTTCTCAGTGGTATGCGTTATGGAATTCGCTATATTTTAAATAAAAATTATTAACAAGAAAGCTTCTTGTACAAAGCTAGTTGTATATTTGTATATTTGTATATCCACTACTATCTCAGGAACGACTCACCCGTTTTGGATGAAATTTGGTATATGGGTAGTATCCTTTGTTTTAAGATTTTCTACTTTGGTGTTGCCATTTGGGGTGGTATACAGGGTTGCCACGTATATAAATTTTTTTTTTATAAATATTAAGCAATATATGGGAATATGGGTATTAAATGAAAGGTATCTTAGGCCGTATATCAATCAAAGTATTTTCGAGTAGGGTTGCCACCTGACCGCATTTTATTTATTCCTTCAGATATCGACCACTATCTCGGGAACGGCTAAGCCGATTTCGATGAAATTTGGTAGATGGATAGCATGCTTCCTTCTGAGATCTTCTTTTTGGATGTTGCCACTAAAGGAAGCTTAGAGGGTTGCCACCTATTCGATTTTTTTAAAAATATTAAGCAATATATGGGAATATGGGTATCAAATGAAAGGTATTTGAGGCCGTATACCAACCTGAATTTTTTAAGTAGGACTGCCACCTGACTGCATTTTAATTATTCCTTCTTAGATCGACCACTATGTCGGAAACGCTTTAACGGATTTGGATAAATTTGGAGTGCGCATGTGGACATAATTTCATGGCATCTCGAGGTACTTGATTATGCGACAAATTCGAAAAATACCGAGCAAGGCTCGGTCACCCAGGTACTATGTCTTTAAGTACTTAAGCCTAGTACTGTGTTCAAGTGTGAAAAATGTTGCAACGAACAAAAACATCATTTTAAATAACTTTTTTGATAAATAGAGTAGAACGAGGGTTTCTCTCATTATATTGCTACCCTTTTATGTAGTTTTCAAGACGATGCCAGAAACACATCTTTTATTCGAAACATTTTGAATGGGAATTCAAATGGTCTCTAGGTAATTTGCGACATTTTTCACGCATGAACACAGAACTAGACTACTGACAATTTGTGGAAAAGCTGCCACTGCTCTGTATTCTCACAAGACACCAGCCATCTATGTTCGCTCGTTCACTAAGATTGCAGCTGATTTTAATATTTGGCATCAACTTTCTACGAATTGACGAAAAAGTGAGAGTGCTGACAGCTTGGGTGTCATTAATATTTCTGCAACAAAACTTCGCTAATAACCCTTATAACTCTTGTTTACCGCTGGGACTAAACTATTCACAAATTTCTGCAATTATTTCTCATTACTAGAAGTTTGTGTTATTATTATTTAAACTATTTTCATTGCTCGTCTCTTGTCTTCCCATATTTTTGGCAACATTTTCACGCCATACGCTTCAAAACGATTCACTCACTTGCTTGGCTTAAGAGTTAGGCACTTGGAAAAAAGCGGCTCACCAGCAGACCGATAACCAGACAACAACACAGCAGCAGCGATAGGAAACTCATGCTTCCCATTTTCTTCCGCTACGCTTTTAAAATGTTTTTGTGAAAATGGTTCAGCTTTAGCAAAAGAAAAAGTACACAAATTTGCTTGAGTAAATTGAAAAAACCGCAAGCATTCTTTATGTCTGAACTCACCTGAAAGCTATCGTTGAATCAGGTCAAGTGGGATTTGTTGGCTATCTAGCTTCAAATAAAGCAACACCAAAGTGTTTACACTGTAAGTTCGCAATTTCCATTTTCTTGCGCGGCAATGTGCACCACACAAGCACAGACACAAGTATTTAACATTTTTTATTATTTATTACAACTTTTTAGTTCTAAACTTAACTTCAGCCACTCAACCCAATAAACTTAACTTATGTGAAATGAAAAAATGGCTAAGAAGCGCAACAACAAAACTGTATTCACTCACCGGCACCAAAATCAATTCAATGTTTAACTTTGCCGCCTGCTAACGTTCCTGACATTGCACAGTTTTACTTTCATCATTTACTCAAAAAAGTTTGTTTTTTGTTTGATTTTCCTTTTTAAACAAAAACATTTTTGATAAATGAACTCAAGCTTTGCACAGATTTACCGCTTTGGGGTTTCTTTTCTGTTACTGTTTAGGTTTTTTTTTGTTTGCTTTTTTTGTGTTTTGTTCTTCTATGTACTTCTTGTCAATAAAGCTGAAAAATCAATTTACTCGTCCGTGGTGTATGGTAAGATTTCTGTGGCATAAGCGAGTAAAGCCATGAAGCTGTTCTGACCCTGTAAGCTAAAGTTTGTGAACAGAGCAAAAATATATTTAATTTTTTCTCAAGTATTTCATTCAGTTTTGTTTTGGCTATGATTTCTGCTTTGGTGACTTGAGTTCCTTTCGTTTCGCTTCCCATAAACTTTCTACTCTTTATGGCAGTCTTATTATATTTTGTTAAGAACTCATTAAAATTCGCTTTGTAATTTTTTACTTCAAGCTGCTACAACAAATATTTTGTAATTGCACCGCTTCTTGTTCATTTGTTAATCCATATACAGTTTGTGTGAGAAATATTGAAAGGGCATGCCATCAGTGATGTTTTGTTAAGGCGCCTCAGGTGTTAAATTTATGTATGTTGCCCCCCCCCCCCCCCCCCCTTTAAATTTATTTTGAAGAAAAACCGTCTTTGACATTGCGCCATCTTCAGCGTAATTTTTTCGTACCGAAAATTTTTTTTTTTTTTAATTTTTTTATATAAAGTCTGTTCGTAGCTAAGCAGGCCATGTAACTATACGCGCATGTATGTGTGTGTGTTTCTGTGTAATATTTACCCAGTTTTTGGTCGCTGTGCTACTTTGGAAAAATCCAATTATGAAGGGTAGAAAACAGAAAAAGAACTTTAATTTTAAGTAGTCAGAAGTATAGTGATTAAATATGTATATAATAAGAATATCTCTACATATAATAAAATTGTAACTGGTTGATGTCTGTACATCACCGACATACAAGAAAATTTGATAGAGGGATCGCTATTAAGTCAAAACATCTAAAGCAACACTTTTTAGAATTGCTGTCTGTCTGTCTGTATGTTTGGGCGCGTATCACACAAAAACTGCTGACAAGAATTGAATTTAACTTTCAAAGTTGCTTTACTAGAAGTCTTACTTAAAATCTTTGATATCACTTCAATCAAGAACTCGGCCGATTTCGGAGTGACAAAATGTGGACCAGAGCGGCCCAGAATGTTTTAGTACAATATTAAGTTTCATATCTCAACTGGTTTCGGCGATATAATGATTAAACTCGATTTTAGTCAGTTATGAATTCTGAGACGCAGCAAAGTATGGCCGGGTTTTCTGGCCGTGTATTAATTAATTTTTGCATCAGACGCCTGAAAAATTGCGGAAATTACCCGATCCTCAAAGGCAGCAAGAAGAATGATGTCACCTACTATACGCCAATTTCTAAGTTGTCTATCATTTCTAAATTATTCGGAGATATTTCTAGAGAAAGGATGTGCTTCACCGCTAAAAGTTTAGTATTACCAAATTTTAATGGTTTCATTACTGGGCGGTCTTCAGTCACAAATTTAACCTTTTTTTAGTGAATGCTGCATTAATGAGTTTTCATATAGCCAACAAGTGGATTTGACTTATACTGATCTCTATAAATTTTTTGCTACGGCAGTTGTTTTGTCTCTTTTGGAGTTATTGCTCTATGCTGACGGCTAAAAGTGTTTTGCATACTAAATTACCCTGAGGATGTACAGTGTCCGCAGAAAGATTTGAATAGGTTAGGTTTTTGGTGTCTCAACTCAAGTTTATTTATCGACATGCAAAAAGTTCTTTTATTACTCTTTATCGAAATGTAGCAATGCGATATCAACGGCATATATATTGCGGGTCGTCTTAAGTCCATGGATGAGATTAAGGCTTTCATTTCAAACTTCTCGTTTTTGTTTACCAATAACATTAATTATATGATATCCTATGCGTATGCTTTCTTAGGCTTTCTGAGGCATAAATGTATCAATTTATCTAATTCATATACTCTGAAATTGCTGCCCTCCTCGTTAGTTCGGTTCAAAATTGAGTATGCCGCATTTATTTGGAGACCGTACAAAAAGTTTGCAATTAATTGGATTGAGACCGTGCAAAAGATTTTCCTTCAATTTTGTCGGAGGTCAGTACACTTTTCTGATCCAATTCTTCCTACAATTTCCGTCTTCGACTTGTTAATCTCAAGACTTTAATAATTACAAGGACAGCACTTTCTCAGTCTTTAGTTTTTGGGGTGATTAGTGGATGCATCGATTGTCCGTCTCCACTAACCTTGACTTATTTTCTAACTCCAATGAGCTCTTTTCGCTCTAAGTCATCTTTTTTTCTAAAACATAAAAGCTTAACGAGATCTCAAATTCAAATTTGTTTTATTTTTCGTTTTCAAAATGGCTATTTCGTAACTTACTAAATTCTGTTTTGTAATTAGATTTAATGTATGTATAAGAAGCGGTTTAGTCAGTAAGAAGTTTTAGTTTTTTTTACTTTTTGAAAAAAATAAATAAATAAAAAGATGGTATATTTCTTGCTAGTGTCAGTGAATCTGATTTCGTAAAATTTTCAACAGAAACCTTTAACTTCTGGAAAGTAACATAAAGACTTAATTTGATCAAACTTACTAAATGTTTGAGCAGGTTATCCAGCGCATAGATCGACTCAATCGAGTTACCTATTCATTGATATATGGATTATTTTATGCTGTTACGAACCACTATTACTTAGGTGTTTAATTTGCTTATTAGTGGATATAATATTTTTTCACTGTCAATATAATAATTAACCAAGAATTATTATCAACTGGTTTTGAGCTCGTTAAACTTACAAAAAAAATATGTAAAAATGAACAGACCGTAAAACCAACAACAAAAACTGTCATATAATTTAATAGGAACGAACGTTGAACGCCCCCCTTTCGAAAAAAACTTAGAACACATTGCTCTAATCATCTGCCATGAATAAAACCATGGCATAGAGACCACAAAGGCTAAAAGAAATTGCATTTTTTTAACGTTTTCTTAAATTCACTTTTCATTACCTGTGATACCGCAGCTGGCACATTGACATTTTAATGCCACTATTGCTGTCACCAAACTTTACCAGAATTGCGGCTTCAGTTGTCTCCTGTTAGAATAGACAGCCAATGTGCCCTCTTTTGCATGCTATCTATTTAAGTACACCTTCACTATTTGGAAGTTATTCTAGAAGTCAGTCAAGTTTAGTGAATATAATCATGGATTTATTTACTTGTAAAGGGTGTTTTTTTTAGAGGTATAGAACTTCGAATTGAAATAAAACACAAAAAAATCGTTTTAGGGTCCATCAATTTAGCTTTATTGGAAGGATAATTTTATGCCATTATTGTTTAAATATGATTTCGGGCATGTGGCCGCCGCCGCTGGCTCGAATAAAGCCAATTCTACAGGTCCAATTTTCAACCACTTTTTCGAGCATATGGGGCCGTATGTCGGCAATAACGCCACGAATGTTGGCTTCCAATTCCCCTAACGTTTCTGGTTTGTTGGTGTAGACGAGCGACTTCACATATCCCCAAAGAAAATAATCCAATGGTGTCAAATCACACGACCTTGGTGGCCAATTGACAGGTCCATTCCGCGAAATTATGCGCTCATCGAATGTTTCCTTCAATAAATCGATTGTGACGTGCGCTGTGTGGCATGTAGCGCCGTCTTGTTGGAACCACAACTCATCCACATTCATGCCATCCAATTCGGGAACAAAATAGTCGGTTATCATGGCTCTATACCGGTCTCCATTAACGGTAGCTGCCTCTCCAGCATTATTGCGGAAGAAGTATGGCCCAATGACTCCACCAGCCCATAGAGCACACCAAACAGTCAGTTTTTGTGGATGTAATGGCGTTTCAAGGGTCTCATGTGGATTCTCTTCACTCCAAATGCGGCAATTTTGCTTGTTGACGTCGCCATTCAACCAAAAATGAGCCTCATCACTGAACAAAATTTTGCGATGAAAATCAGCATCGAAATCAATCTCATTTTCGGCCCATACACCAAAATCACGACGCATTGCATGGTCTCGCGGCTTTAATTCTTGCACAAGCTGGATCTTGTAAGGTCGCAAGCCAAGATCTTTGCGCAAAATCTTCCATAAAGTTGATGGACAAAGCTCCAATTGCTGTGCACGGTGGCGAATCGATTCATTCGGGTCCTCTTCAACACTTTGCTCTACAGCGGCAATTGTTTCTTCGGTGCGCACTGTTCGACGTCTCTGCGGATGCGTATTATCACATAGAGTAAACGTAGTGCGAAAACGATCCATGGTTAACCGAATTAATTGCTCTGATGGACGATTATGTCGACCATAAAATGGACGGAGCTCACGGTAAACTTCGCGAACTGAACCATTATTTTCGAAATAAATTTGCACGATTTGCAAGCGTTGTTCTTTTGTCAACCTGTTCATGATGAAATGGCAAACCAAACTGAACATAAATGACATTAGAGTTGCCAGATTTGACCACAAAATGCCACTTTTATCTCTATTCGAAAAACAAACCTGTAAAAAAAACACCCTGTATATATCTATATGTGTGTGTACGTAAGTGTCGATTTTGTCCGCGGATGCCTGGTGAATGAATGTTTATGTTGGAGCGTTTGTATTTCTTTAAAGTTCATTCATTATTGTTAGTTATATTCTTTGTTGATTTAATAAAAAAAGGTGTGCGTACCAAGTACTCGTAGAGTTTGATGTGTAATCCGGTACATAAATTTAATTAAATTAGACATGGGCAAGTGGTTGAATTTCAACCAAAAACCTAACTTTATTTTATTTATTAGCTGCTCCTTTCTTGGCCCTTTCCAGTCTTTTTTATGCCTTCTTTCCTTTCCTTAAATATTTTTTTAATTTATTTGCTTTTCTCTTCTTTTACCAGTCTTTTTATTTATTTTATTTTATTATATTTTATTATTTCCTAATCCTTCCGGTTACCATAGTCCTTTATTTTATTTTATTTTATTTTATTTTATTTTATTTTATTTTATTTTATTTTATTTTATTTTACTTTATTTTATTTTATTTTATTTTATTTTATTTTATTTTATTTTATTTTTTTTATATTTTATTTTATTTTATTTTATTTTAATTCACTTTATTTTGTTTTATTTTATGTTATTTTAATTTATTTTATTTTATTTTGTTTTATTTTATTTTAATTTGTCTTATTTTATTTTATTTTGTTTTATTTCATTTTATTTTATTTTCTTTTACTTTATTTTAATTTATTTTGTTTTATTTTATTTTGTCTTTTTTTATTTTATTTTATTTTATTTTATTTTATTTTATTTTGTTTTATTTTAATTTATTTCATTTTATTTTATTTTATTTGTTAATTGATTTTAGAGGAAAAATTACAACGTTATGCACAGCGATGGTATGGGATGACATGTTTTGAAGTGCCCAGCTTCTCATCAGACCCCTTCTCGGACACTGAGATACGAACCCAAGTGTCTGCACCAAAGCCGTTGTTAGAGTACTCTAACAACTAAGCTATGATGCCCTGTAGCGTCACGAGGAAACTCTAATGTGCCATTTGCTTATTCCTTTTATACATTCTTTGGTACATATATTTTATATGTCAACTCAAGGAAACATGGGCATCATAGCTTAGTTGTTAGAGTACTCTAACAGCGGCTTTGGTGCAGACACTTGGGTGTGTATCTCAGTGTCCGAGAAGGGGTCTGATGAGAAGCTGGGCACTTCGAAACATGTCATCCCATACCATCGCTGTGCATAACGTTGTAATTTTTCCTCTAATATCAATTAACAAACAAACATAAAAATTCGAGCTTTGCTCCAACAACAATCACCATTATTTTATTTTATTTTATCTTATTTTATTTTATGTTATTTTATTTTATTTTATTTTATTTTATTTTATTTTATTTTTATTTTGTTTTATTTATTTTACTTTGATTTATTTTTTTTTTTTTTTTATTTTGTTTTATTTATTTTACTTTGATTTATTTTTTTTTTATTTTTTTTTTTTATTTTAGTTTAGTTTATTTTATTTTATTTTAGTTTAGTTTACTTTAGTTAAATTTATTGTATATTAGCTTTTTTTTTTTTACATTTCATTCCATAAGTACAACCGCAAAGATTACGCAAACAAGATAAATCAACAACCTAAGTATTCTAAACTAAAATAAAGTTAATATCAATAATCACTTATTTTGTTTTTGTAAACACTGTGAATATTTATGATAGACGCAGTTGGTTTGTCTTTTGCCAATTGATAGCACTTATCGTGTTTAGGCACGATTACCGAATAATAACAATCAACAAAGCACCTGCACACACACACCCACATAACAAGAGCATCACATACATTTGGTATTATAGTCCATTTACCCAGACACTTACTTCTAGTATCACCAACCTCGTTATGCTAGTGAATAGGGGAACTCGGATGTCATAAAGTCAAGTTCAGAAATGATAGAAATAGTAGCGATAACATCTCTCTTTGAGTTAAACCCGAACAATGAAATCAACATCGAAGGTTATTAGCTCTTCTGTTATAAAAGAAAGTTTCAATGCTTGGAAAATTATCGAAAGTTGGAAAAAGACAGCAACTGATGGACCACCCTGCCAGTAAAGGAACTCAGAATATACCTGAGGTAGAAATCTAATATCGGTCCCATTGCATGCTGGCCAGTACCATGAGTTGCAAGCGCCAGATGCTAGCAAAACTAAGGTGCAGGATGGGATCACCTCCACACTGGTTTGTATAAAACAATACAGCCCTGCAACTTGATCTAACATATAGTCAGATAGTTGAGCGACTAACAAATCCCCTAGTACAAAGAAAGTGCATAGAAGGCCGTTAAGTAATGCTTCATCACTCGGTCCAATGAATCTACTTAAGCCAGTGCCGGGGCATACAGATTTTTCTGGCAAATGTCATCTGGGTATATTGGTGCACGGGTGCACGGGTGCACGTGACATGAACATGGTCAGTTGTTGACTTCAAACAATTAATGGAACGCATTTGGTAAACACCAGCAGTTGTTGGCTTAGAAGGAGCTAAAGATTATCTATGCTTTGTTAATTCTGCGAAAGGGTGAAAAGTTGATGTGTGATGATTGGATTAATTTTTCGTCATCCCTTGTCAAATTTGGTTTTGTTCCAAGCCAATTTCAGCGTTTTGCCATCCTCAGTGTTTAGTTTCGTGCGTTAAAATATCAATGACCTAGGTATTAAACGCCTGTAGTGAGAGCCGATTTAGTTCACTACCAGGGTGCACCAGGGGTCAAAATAAGCGTTTCCGCGGTAGTCGGACTTGTGCCTAAGCCTTCTTTTCTTTAGCCTTCGGGGATTGTTTTACGGTTACAACAACAGCTCATTTGGTTATCCCTCCATTGTGGAGTGTTGGCAGGGTACTGCCGCATGGAAATCCACGTGGTGCCGTTGAGTATTGTGGACGCTCTATTCAACATGACGAGATGGAGTCAAAAAGTCACTTCAGATTTTCAAACTTATGCACAAGAGATGCGGTATATTGAGGTCAAGTCGCCAACCAGATTTGAAATCTCTCAAAAATCCAGTTATCTTTCTTAGTCCGACTATACAAAATCGGTTCCTGTAAATGCTTGAAATTGCGCAACACTTGTTGTTCTGTTTGCATGTACAATTCTACATTATTATTATTTCTAATTTTTTTCGTCTCCTATGCTCCCTAAGTTTCATTTGTTTACCATTTTAATTCATTTCATTTCATTAAATTTCAGTTCTAGTTGAGTGCCGTACAGCTCCCTTCTGTTTTCTTATTTAGCTAACTGTGTCGGCAAGCGGCTTTACTGTTCCTTCAGCAATACTACAAAGTTTATTCATCAGTGCCGCTGTTGAAGAAGTTGTTTCCGCTTTCAGGCGCGTCGTCATCAACGTTTTTCCGACCAACACAACAGTCAATTTTTTTAGTTTACTATTTTTGAGCTTTTGCAACAGATTTTCAGATTCTTACTTACGGGCGTATTTAGCGGAGCAGATGGAGGGGTCGTTGCCCCTTTCAACTTCTACAAATACTTGTATTACATTTGCAAGAAGAACTCTTACAAGGAGCTAAACATTTATCTCTCCCAGATCCCCCAGGCACAGCAATATTGATGGAAATATAACAGCGGATTAATTGAAAAGGATGGGTTCCAAAATGGACACACAAGTCTGCTAAAGAAAATCGATGAGCATTATTTTAAGACAAAAAATTTATTATAAACTACCTAGGATGATTGCGAAGTTTCAAGGTATACATGCCCACGCTTAGACAGAAAAAGAACTAGCTCCTTTCTCAAAGACTACTTACAGGTGTCATCCGAGGAGAAAGAGCAATCGATTCATCATATTAATTGTCGATGCCTAGAACTACAGTCAGATCCCTTTTAGTTGATGCAACAGAGTAAGCTCCGTGCTGAAGAGACGCCATTTATTGGGTGGCAGGAGGTCATCTTTAACAACGACCAGATCACCTTCTTTAAGGTTTGTTTGTGGGGCTTTCCATTTTTGCCTTTTATGGAGTTGTTGGAGGTACTCGATCTACCAGCGGTTGCTGAATTAATGGCGTAAGACTGTAAGTAACTGCCATTTGTGTGTTGGGTTGAGGTTTTCTGCATTTGGCTTAGGCAGGGGGAGCAGTGGGGCTCCGCGGAGGAAATGTCCCGGGATCAACGCGAGTAGTTATGCAGGGTCCGTCTTTTTGTACGGTCTGGAAAACTTCCTCAATTTATCGATTTTTCATTTATCTCCACTGGAGAGGAAGGACGGATATGGCGTAACCCCAAACACACCTGCTGCCTAAGTATCAAGCTAATTCATGAGTCAACGTAAATATTTCAACCTCACCTAACATACTCAACAAAAAGGAAAATAAAATTTAGTTCAATCCGGGCAATGCAGTAAAAGCTGATAACTCGGTTTAACCCTTTAGAAACATTTTTCATTAGAGGTAAGAAATTAAATTGAAATTTACTCACAGCTTTCAAAATATAAATTTGTATTGAAATGTTAAATCGAGCTTACCACTTTTCATATATTTTTGATTTGGTAGGTTCGGTTTTTGCAGAATTTATTTAGTGATTCTGAACATTGAACATATCATAATCCTCGCTTACAGAAATCTGCCATCTTTCCAACTTTTATATTAAAAAGTTCTTTTTTAGTGATAAGTGGACTTAACAGGTTTGAGCGCGTACCCGGCGCAATACTACTCATTCCTTTTGAAAGTTGTACACCTCTCTTTTGACAAAACTATTCTACGCCTCTGTACACTTTTGTGTATTATATTTCTGCGCTCATTTGCTCCACATCAGTACATATTGTGGCCACATCTGTTTCACATTAAATATGTCATATCCGGTTTTGTTTTGCGATGTCCTTGATGCTTAACAGTACTTAAATATACATAGAATTGCCAAAAAAAAGTTCAACCAAAAAAACAATTTTATAAACTTTTTCCAAAAAAATAAATAGAGCATAATAATAAGATGAAATTAGCAAAGTGAAGGGCAGAACTTTTTACCAGTCTAAGTGTTGAAAAATTAACCTTAATACAAGCAATTTTATAAGTACGATTTGGTGTTTCAAGTGCAGTTTTCGGTGCACCGAAAATGAGCAGCAGCCGGCAAATCGTGCTTTACGATGCCAAAAACACTTGACAAGGTTGAGCTCATTGAGCGCTATTTAATTAAATTGCAGTTTAATATCCATCGCTAAGAAAAGCGTGGAAACAGAGTATTATTAAATAGTGAAAAGCACAAGTGCGAAAGCAGAGGAACTCCTATAGATACTTTAAAAGAAGACGACATACTGTGAGCGGTGCGTTCAAAGGATTTATGAATTAAAATTTTTGAAAGATGTCAGTGAACCAAATGCAATTATGCACTGCAGATAAGTAGGTTCTCATTAAAGGCATACTAGCAATAACAACAACAAGGACTAGAGCACACTTCTGTTACTACTATTATTGACAAAATGTATTTGTGTGAAAATAAATATGGCGTGAATAGAAGCAGATGGAAGAATTACTAAAAGGAAGCAAGAAAGCGAAAGATATAAGAGCAAAGCTTTAGAAATATACAAATTGAAATTAATTTAAAAAGAAACACGAATGTGGTAGCTCAAATAACAAACAGCGAGTAAAAAAAAAAACAAACCATATTGTAGCAGATCTACCATTCTCGCTATTTATAACTTCCAGGGAATTGGCTTCGCCCTAACATCTCAATATTCGGCCCTAAGACCTATACGATCTACTTTTCATACGTACGATCGTTATCTTTCAGCAGAATGAACGAGTCACTGAGTTTCGCAAAATCTGGCGGGTATGACCTCAGCTCCCTTTATGTTTCCCTTCACGCTACCATCATGAACACACCGACTTCTAATTATAAAAGTAAATAGTTTAACGTCATTAATCGAAGTATGACGTGGAAAAGAAATTTGCGTTCTCTAAAGAAAAACAAAATTTAAAATAAATTTCTACATTTCATTGTACTCGCAAACTGTAATTACTTCTTTTTGTAAAACATGAATGTTGTGCACCCAATACTAAATGCAAAATAAGTTTCTTTTGTCATGTTTTGGTTTCGAATGCGCGCAAGAATTCGTTAGAGAAAATGAACGTACGTAAACAAAGATTTAAAAGTACCCAACAGGAAATCTGCAGTGAATTAAATTATCAATCACTTCCTTAGATAAATATTTAGTCACTAGCCATTGTCAAAACAGCTAATTTAACATAAATATCATAACAATCTGAAATCACATTCCACATTTTTTCCTTTTTCAATGATTGCGAATTTATAAAGCTAGTTGCTTATTTTTGTTTTTCGCTCTAAAAAGTATATCACCCAACAACACTTCTAAATGTGTATAACTAAAGATTCGTAACCCATAAAGCAAACAAAGACCAAAAAATATTTGTCTCTCTGGGTACCTTTCGATTGCTTCTTCACATATACTCCCTTGCATAACTATAAGCTGATGACAAATATAGCCAATGTTCTCGTCGGACCTTAAAATTTACATAAGAAAACCGCACTTAAGGCGAGATATAAATAATATTTTTTTGTGACCCATAAATTAAAAATAAAACAATAAAATAACACAAAATAAAATAAAGCAAAATAAAATAAAATAAAGTAAAATAAAAAAATTAAATAAAATAAAGTAACATAAAAAAAATATAATAAATAAAATAAAATAAAATAAAATAAAATAAAATAAAATAAAATAAACTAAAATAAAATAAAATGAAATGAAATGAAATGAAATGAAACAAAATAAAATAAAAGAAAAGAAAAAAAATAAAAAAAATAAAAATAAAATAAAATAAAATAAAAAAAATTAAAAAAAAAATAAAAAAAAAGGAACTAAACTAACATAAAATAAAATTCAATAAAATAAAATAAAATAAAATAAAATAAAACAAAATAAAATAAAATAAATTAAAATACAATAAAGTTAAATAAAATAAAATAAAATAATGCAAAATAAAATAAATTAAAATAAAATAAAATAAAAGAAGATAAAATCAAATAAAATAAAATAAAATAAAATAAAATAAAATAAAATAAAATAAAATAAAATAAAATAAAATAAAATCAAGTAAAATACAATAAAGTTAAATAAAATAAAATAAAATAATGCAAAATAAAATAAATTTAAATAAAATAAAATAAAAGAAGATAAAATAAAATAAAATAAAATAAAATAAAATAAAATAAAATAAAATAAAATAAAATAAAATGAAATAAAATAAAATAAAGTGAAAGAAAATAAAAAAAATAAAATAAAATCAAATAATATAAAAATAAAATATAAGCAAATATAATAAAATCAAGAACAAAATAAAATAATATAAAAACAAATATAATCAAATCACGTAAAACAGAACAAAATAAAATAAAATAAAATAAAATAAAATAAAATATAATAAAATAAAATAAAATAAAATAAAATAAAGTAAAATAAAATAAAATAATTTAAAACAAAATAAAAAAAAAATAAAATAAAATAATATATTGCAAAATTAAATAAAGAAAACACCAAATAACACTGCCACTTTTTTTATTTTCTGAAACACATTATCATGTTACTATGGTATCTTTCAAATGATCACTATTTCCAAAAGTTCTAGCAGCATTTCCTTATAACGCATGCAACTCAAATGCTATGCTACAATTCTGCCCTTGAACTTATACTTATGAAATGGGGTGTATATGTACACGTCCATACGAAACTTTAACCATAAACAAGATGTGGTTGCGCAAATTTTTCGTGGCATATGACAAGTAAACAAAAATTGCATTTTTTCATTTGACTGCACATCGGGCTTTGCCACTTGCGCCAGTAATTATAGTACCTTGTTGTTGCTTTTTTCTACTATGAACGTTATTTGCGCCTCACTGCAACTCTTGCCGTATTCTTTTTACTGTGCTAAATTGCGTTTGCCTCATTTTTGTCGTATTTTGCTTTTATATGTTACTGAACATGCGTTGAAATAATGTTGTGTAAGATAGGACATAGAAAGAGAGCAACTTTTGGTCCCCTCCTTCGGTGCAATCATTGCCGTTTAGCCAAGCGTCGCTCCCCTTTGATTCGCGTTAATCTTGAAAAAATAGCAGCAGGTGACATGCAGTTGCGGCCGCGGTTGCTTTGGTTGTAGCAGATTAGAGTTTCAAATGAACTCTGGTTGGTTGCCTACGAGTTCATATTCACTTAGTTGAATAGGTAGAAAGGGACAAGTGGATCTAAATGAGTGGGGTAATCTTTTCCATTCGTGGTGGATGTTTTGAGGAAAAAGCAACTAAAATAATAGAAAAAAATTTAAATAAAACCATTGTTGAGACATATCTTCTTTGATGGCGACCACGGAAAAAGTTTAAAGGGATCCGATATGGGCATGAGGAATGTACCAGACCCTTTTAGAGGAAGATACCGCTGACCTGCTTTATAGGAAAGGGGATGGACAGAACATGTTGGCATCACAACTCCAGTATAAAAAGAGACTGTCTCTGTTTACCCGTATGCGCAGAAGAGGCGAAGTACACTTTCTATGATAAACTAGAGGGGACATGCTATCGCCCCCCTACAGTTACATTGAAATCCTGCCAGGAAACTTAGACGGCAACGTTGGAATACAGTTAGTCTTTGATCTAATAGTCGGAAAACTCAGTCGCCACAAGTTTAAAGCTATCCCAAGGGGGGGGCCGCTGATTAGTTTAGAATGAATGTGAATTGAAATATAGTTATCTGAAGTAGCAAGTTTCAGAACCTGTCCGGGTAATCGACGTCAGACATATATCCAGTACTGGACTCTCGTTCTTTACGAGGTCCCAATATCGACTCCGACCAGGTTCTGTCAACCAAGATGCAGCTGCTAACTTCTTCACCAGACTCTCGTACCTGCTACCTGAGATCAAATTTCCATCCAAAAGTGCAACCGAGCAGTTGGAGCATATTTCGTAATCAGTGCGTACCGCCGCTGATGGTACAATTTATACGTTGCAGATTATCAATCACGAAAAAGCAGGTAACACCCGCAGTGTAAGAAAGTCTTATCGTGAGACAAAGAAGGTCTTCCTTCCGTGAAAAAAAAAAAACTTGAGATAAATCCGGGGACCCTCAGATGCTGGTGGATAGTTTGGACAAGAGCATGTTTCGCTACAACCTACAAATGTAGCGATGCCTCAGAAAAGGTTACTAGTTATCAGGTAATTTCTTTACCTTGAAAGAGACGATCAGGCAGAACTTGATAAAGGAAGAGGACACTATTAGGCAGAACTTGATACAGGGAGAGAACACGCATATAGTCGAGTGTGACTTAATGTTTTTGATGTTGTTCTTAACAGCAACAGGGTAAGAGTAAGACAGTACACAGCTCTCTGTATACTCGGTAAAGCGGTCCTAGAGAGCTTTTTTAAAGTTGATAAATGTATGAGGTTCGGTTGTTATAAACTCAGTTGATCGCCCGTTGGAAGGGAGGTGGTCAGATGGTAAGGTAAGCATCGATCGCCAGTATTTGCAGTTTATAATCCCTGTGCTTACGATGGCGATCTCTGGCGAACTGTGACAGTTCCCTGCGACTCTGCTGGGGGCACCTCTATTGACAGTACAGAATGCCCAGTCGTATCATTGTTCTGCAAGTGCCTATCCTCTACCATCCACTGACAAGTTTGAGTGCCACAGGCTTGTTATCGGCTCAGAACAACGCTCCCAAATTAGGGTGGTAGCTTCTCTGGCACCAGGTGACAGGACGTATGTAAATGTTGATACTTCGCAGGACGACATCGCCTGATCGTTTACTTTACCTTGGCTTTCTACGGTAGTGTCCGTTAGGTCGATGTTAGGTACAAA
Organism: Merzomyia westermanni; assembly: GCA_949987695.1. NCBI lineage: Eukaryota > Metazoa > Arthropoda > Insecta > Diptera > Tephritidae > Merzomyia > Merzomyia westermanni. The sequence goes on along the minus strand of OX465288.1, from coordinate 12,172,109 downwards.
TAGCTTATACTTTACAGTGTATTGGCTGATGAACGCCAGACCCTACTCACTAACATCGGGACTTTACGATGTAAATTGAACCCAGCACATGTTCGGAGATCCACACTTGTGTTGAGTATGATCTATTGGATCGTGGCGATTTTGATATTATTTAGGTTCATAAATTCTGTTATCGGCGTGATCTTACAAGTTAGCCCATTGAATCCCGCTATGAGATATTTAAGTTCGAGGGTGCATTTGTTTCTAATTACCGCCAGCTATCGCTTAGCTTAAGCGAAAGCTAACATCGCCTGGGCGGGTTACCTACAATTCTTGATGACGAAGTTGGATAGTTGTAAGCACGTGTTGTTATTCTGACACCACTTCGTATGCTGCAAATATTTTTGGAACTACAGTTCAGTTATCTACTCGATATACTCGTACATTTTACTGTAAGCAAGTAAGCATTTCAATTTTTCCATTTTATTTTCAATCGAAGTGAGTGCAGTGATAAATGCTAATTTCACATTCCCAGTTTATCTAAGCATTAAATATTTCAGCACTGTTCTTAATGCACATTGTTGCTGTGTGCTCCATGAACTGTGTGTATTTATGGACACCCCAAACTTTGTTATATCCGCACATTTCGCAGTTGATGCTATTTTCGTCAGCCACTTTTCAGAGCCATCAATCATGCTAGGGAAGAAAGATATAAAGTAAATATTTGTGCATAAGTACGCCGACCTTAGAACAGAAACAACTCGCCTATAGTTGGTGAGTAGTCAGACTGTTGCAACATGACTAGTCACTGTAGAGATCAGTTGATTTTTTACTGCTGGTGCTACGCATGCAGCCCTTAAAACAAATGCAGAAATGAAAAGTTATGTGAATATGTAACGTAATGAGCTCAACGAAGTACCCACCATTACCGGCCAACCGACACAAAGGTACGCATTCGCATAACTCGCCGAAATTTTAACATGTTCTGCTAATCATTAGACTTTCAGTACGATGGTTCGTTTGTCACCTAAACTCCTACTACCTATAATGATTACCATCAATCTGGTCGTGATTAAACAAAAGCGAGAATAGGACACCTTCCTGCTTCCCAAAAACTCAGGTAGTTGGCGTTCAAATGCCTAAGACAGGGCGAAGAGTTGAATCTTCCAGGTTATTAAGAAATTGAGCTTGCTTGACTTTGTCAAAGGCTTTTGATAGGTCAAGCGCAACCAGCACGGTCCTGTTGACTTGGGTTTAACTTGGTTGAGACGGCCACTTATCTGCGTATTTATGGAATTTAGTACTTAGTTGGTGCTATGCATTTTACAGAAGTAATGCTGCTGGCCGCCGAGCCGGGCGTTAGCCGTGTACTAAGAGTTCAAAACCGTCTCCAGGGTTTTCACTAATGGGAAAGGAAAGAGATATCGGACAAATTTCTCACCTTCATTAGCTGGTTTAACGGGAATGAGTAGTACGACCACTTTTGCCTGTAACCACTTTTCGGGATTGACCAAAGTGATCATAAACAGGAAGACAGCAGTTAAGTATTTTACCGTATGGTCCATAGATTTTAAGCCTTTCAAATTCCGAATCTCCTCCTCAACCGGTGTGGTGGTGATGGCAATGGCCGTTTGACTGCTTTTCCGTTTGTGCGCCCCCGACGGAATGTATTGAGTTAAGGCTAGGTCAATTATCATAGAACGAGCGTTTCCCTTCTTGTACCTCAGACACTCTGACGGGAGCAGCAAAGCAGTTCTCTGTAATTTCATGAAAACGATCAGAATTTGATTTAGGTCCCAAAGTTGGCGGGACAATTGGTTGAGAGGATAATAGGTAAACAATCGGATGCAAGACTCCGCATCGCTAGCCAGGCTAACGCAGGTAATGGGACCTACACTTTGGATTATTCGGAGTTCTTCATTTATAAATATACAAGTACGTTCTTTTAGGCATTTACCGCGAACCCAGGACCATTTCGGGCTTGTTTTCGGAAACATTTTGGAGCCATTTATCGACTGTTTTCGTGATAGTTTCGCGACCATTTGGAAATGTTTCCGCTATCATTTCACAAGTTTTAAGTAATTGTGAACTTTTTTATAACCGAATGCAAAATTGTTTCCTTAATATTCCTGTTCACGCATACCAACGAACAAGAGTGAATATTGGAATTAACTCCTAATCATCAAGATAATTCTGTGTGTGGCCAAATATGTTGAGAAAGGTATACAAATCCATATAAAAGTATATATTTAACTTAAGTAATTACAAATAGAAATGTTTATGCTGTGCACAGATATAATCCAAAAGCGTACTCGCTAAACAATTTGTTTTGTATTTCAAGTTTAGATCAGACGCGCAACTCCGGTATGTTAGACTGGCTGTCTGTGTTGAATGTTTATTTGTTGTTGTATATAAGCCAACAAAGTATTTGCACTGTAAAATTTGCATAGGTTTATACATGTATATAAAAAAAAAACAGTGAAAACTATAGTAGGCTGAAAACTACCCACTAGTTCACATTCCAAATGAACTAGTCTAAACTAGCCCTGTTTTCTTGTTACTCGCATATGCGTTTGCGATTAATATTTGTATGGAGCGCTAAGTGAACAACAACTATGAAATAGTGGCGAATAAAATCAGTACTTCCAAGTTTTATGATTTAACTTTCTCTACCCTTTTTAAACTGTTTTACCAACTTTTATCAATTTGTTTTATCGTCCCTTAATAATAAATGAAATCTTAACAGAGAAAATATATGTATGTATGCGCATTTCACTACTTTGTAAACAAATATCTGTACGTCTGACAGTTGAGCAGCAGTGCTGACAAGTAGTTGTGGTAATTATACGCAACTGCCGATGGCCAATTTTTTAATCGTCGCAAAACGCAGATGTCAGCTAAACTCAAAGGTTTGGTTCGTAGACTAAACAAAACCAAAACATGCTCGCGATGGATGTTATATCGCTAATTTTCCCGAAGGCGCTAATGTCTTCTGATCATTATAAGGCCTGTGGTTATATCCCACGATAGTAGTCCCAATTCGCAAAGCTGTACTTAAATGTAAAAAAATGAAAATTGTTTAATTTAGCTTAGCAATAAACTCGTAGTCTCGTTTCCCTAAACCTTATGTTTAGTAACATTTTCGTAGAACATTTGTAAAAATAAGATTTGGAAAACAACTTAATTCGTTTCTTAGTTTGATCACCCCTTCAAAAACGATGGAGTATCAGAGTAATCCAGCACTTATCCTCATTCATATAAAAAGGTGGTCCAATTTACATGGCGACGTCGGCTGATTGGATCACTTCATGGAGTATTCTACAAAAAAGCGAGATACTGAGTAGGTGTACTTTTGAGACCCTCTCTCGGTTTGGTTTTGCATACTTCATGCAGTAATCTTTTGGGAGCATTTTTAGAGTACTCCCTCGTAGATGCTTCATGGAGTATGCAAAAGCAAAGAAATGGAGTTGGATTAGATGATAAGTGCCGGAGTACTCTAATACTCCTTAAGAAGTATTATTTCGATGATGGAACAGAGTATTTCCATACCTCGCTGAGCAATGCATCATTCAAACATATTCTGCATAAGTGTTCGTGCATAATTTTCAGCAGCTCTTTGTGTGAGAATTAACATTTTCACCCTTATTGATAGACGGGTGAAGGTATATTTTCAGTGAATCCCATCACATTATTCGCAGTGAGGGAAGTATGATCATTATGTCGGTTACCAAGTGACTTTCGGGGAATGGTCTTTACAGCGCGTTGGCCAAAATGCACCTTGTTTTAATAAACTGACTGCTGAGCGAATAATTTTTTTGAACCCCTAAACCTTCTCTTTGTAGATTTTAGTCACTTGCTATAAAAGCTATACCTTACAGTATTTTCGAAACCCTTTAAGCTGCTGGGTGTTGGTAGAAAATTGTTCTCAGAAAGCATGTGCGAGAGTCAAGTAAAGAGAGTTTCAGGCGTTTATGACCTGTGTGGCCAGGTGTTAAACAAAAAGGGGCTAAATGGGAAAAACAAAAAGAAGCTAAAAAATTGAGAAGTTTTTTTACGAAGTCCATTTATAACTTTTTATTTTAGCTTAAACTGTTTTTATATAAGGCTGTAGACATAACTTAAAGGAACTATTCATGTTTCAACATATGTCAGCCACATTTTTCTTAGCTAAGAATTTTTTCAAAAAAACACATACTATAGAAAAATCAGTACAAACTAATTAATTTTAATATTTGCTTCGTCTAATGAATCATAGAGATGATATCACAGTAATTTCAAAATTAGCGCAACATTTGGATAAGCATTTTAACGAACATCTAATATTAAGCAGCGAGTTACGCATTTTAATTTTTAATCTTACTACCAGTTCTAAAAAGGGGGTACGTTTAGTGAATTTTTGTTTCGCGGACTTCCGCCCAAAATTCAATGTTAGAGGTCACACTTTTCCGCTGCTACTTGACTTGGAGAATATCTAGATTTCTCTTTTTTTGTATTTCGTCATCAATACTATCTTTATTCAAGGTTAATTTTATATCTTTCTCGAAGTTGTATGAAAAGTATGGTGTTGGGAGCAAAAAAAGGTTAGGAAAAAGCCACGAGGCTAAAACAATAAATTATGAGGCTAAAGGACAAAAAAAATGCAAAATCTAGTCTCGAAGAGGCTAACTTGGTCACACTGTTTATGACAGCTTAGCGATGCCAAACTTTGTTTGCGTTATCGTGAAGACTTGTAGTGTGCATAGCTTGGCTGTCACGATGTGATGGTTCGATAATAATACATTTTTAGGCATGAATTTGTACTACGGATGACCATATCTGTGGTAATTAAAACACTCCCTGTTAATTTTGCACGCGTAACATAGTTTTATTATTAGTTGAAATATAATTTTAGGTTTTCGATTACAATTATCAAGTCTTATTTTTTAGAGTATAAATTGTATGCGCTCGATTTACGTCCGCGAATTCTCATTTCTTTTTCAAACTGTAACTCAACGCTTCATACGGCGATTTTTCGTTTGTTCCTCTTTCGGCAGGTTTTCACTCAACCCTTGGGTGAACTATTCTATCGGTTTCCAGCTCTACTTATGACCTGCTAACTATACTTTTCCTTAAACCCTAACGTAAACCCCATCCTACATATATGCAGCCACGATAAAGCCAACTAACCCACTTTCATCAGGAGGGTATTGGATTTTCATGACCTTTTTTTAAAACAACTTTGTATGATGAACTTTAAAGATTATCTCGCTTAAACTGAATAATTTAAATGTTAATTTTTTCGTACTTAGCTCACTTCATCCCTTTACGTGGTAGTAATGAATTTCCAAATTGTTCAATGAACATTTTATTTATTTCGATTTAAATTTTTTGAAACAAATCTATACTCTCTAAGCCTGCTTGTTTGATTGGATATGCATTTATTTTACACGAATTGTGTTTTGGCTCTTTTCCCCTATAGCTTGTGTTTATATGTATATACAGCTGTGTTCAATATAATAGTAGTGAAATTAAATGGCTGTCGTTCGACGAAATAAAACGAAGCTTTGTATTTAATAATTTTCATAAAAAGAAATTTCAAAGTTCACACAAAGTTCAGGAAAGTTCTTTAAACTTAAAAAAAATGGCCATCAAAATCTTCAAATTTTTTGGTAGAATTTTTGAGTACGCAGTTTTTAGACCAATCAACATTGTACAAATATGAACTCGCTCAAAAATTTCCCAGAGTTTTCAGATTTTGTTTCGTCAAGGGCGTTGAGTGATTTCTTACATACAAGGCATTAAGAGAAATAAGTTTTGTAAGGAAAAAAATACCCAACATCTTTGACAAACAAAATTTAAAATTCAGGGGATATTTTAAGGAATTTCTAACTTGCATGCTAAAATTGAATGAGCTATAAAACTGTGTTTTGTTATGCAATTAGTCATATTTTAAGTGAAAATTATTAAAAACTCTGCTTCTTTTTATTTCGTCTGACGAGAACCATTTTAATTTCGCTACCATTATATTGAACACAACTGTATGTAAATACAGGGTGGCGCAAAAGTAATCCTTCTATCAGAAAATGCTATAAATTTTGCGATTGGCCCCTAAAGTCAGTTCTGTTTTGACATTTGTATAGTAAACACATGCGAAATACACGTTAATAAACAATGTTACGCTACACTGCTCCAGAACGCGGAATATTGCTGACTATTTATTTGACCAATAATCGGTCGGTGCCAAACGGTTACTGTGAATGGTGAGCGCTACAGAGCAATGATCAACGAGTTCTTTTTGCCGCAACTTGATGAATTGGGATTGGAAAACATGTGGTTCCAACAAGACGGTGCAACAGCACACACTGCACGTGCCACAACCGATATGCTGAACATCGGAAGCTTACTTTTGCGCCACCTTGTATAAATGTATGTGTATACTTTTACTAGGGATGGAAAAACGAATCATCAAGGGGTATCTAATATGACAGTGTGATGTACCTTTTTTCCCAAATGTAGGTACCTACTGATATAATTTAATAAATGTAAATAACCTTTTTTACGCTTTTTCAATTTAATCATTTAGGTATAAATGATATAAACTAGTAAAAAATAAATTACAAAATCAAAACTATCTTTTTGTTGAATGAAAAACTTATTGCAGCCTTTTGCCACACTTATATATAGGTAACTTTTTTAATAAAACAACAAAATGAAAATTTGAAAATCAAATTTGAACTCGTCGCTTGAAAGCTAGAGGCTAAAATTGTAAGCGCCTATATTTGCTTCTACTAGCTGAACTTATTGTTCTCTTCAATTAAAAAATTGTATCTAGCATAGAAAATACGAGTAAAAAGCGGACAAAACGTGCTTAAGGCAAAAAGTATGCTCACTGCTACCGACACTATAAAAATCTAATAATGTAATCCTATAAAACTCCCCTGTCTAATGAGGAAAAAGCAACTTGCAATTTAATGGTCATAGTCAATATAAGCCACTGGCATATCATGTAATAAAGAAAAAAATTTATATTCCAAGGGTTGCCGACAAAGGCTGAGATTGTATTTTTGTCATGATAAATTTTTCAATAAAAATTCATATATCTTCGCGGTAGGAGTGAAACAAGCAGGTGTATTGGTAGGAACAAATCAAAAGTGGTACACCACATATTAAGAGAGAAGGTCGATTTGGATCTTAATTTCTATTATGTAAGTTTTATAAAATAAATAAACGAAATCTCCGTACAGATATATATTCTTAAATTATTACTAGACCTGTTTTTTTAATCGCATATACATCTGCGTTTGCGATTAAAAAAACGGTCATCGGCAACTGTTTTTCAAATGTCAGACCAAGAGATATTTTTTACTTTTCCTCTAATTGGGAAATGTCGATAAAACAGTCTGCAAAATGTAGCGAAAACTAGCAAAAGCTAAAAAAAAATATGAAAACTACATCACTAATATTGGAAGTATGCAGTGGGCAACGTTGATAATTTCGCGCTCACTGCAACTAATCAATTAAATTTACAGATAATTTTTAGTTGTACGAGGTACATAAAAAAAAATATGTGGCGAGATATACCTCTGAGGCGAACAAGACTGAGCTTCGCTACAAATTTGTGGTGTGCTTCCTTCAAATTTTTATACAAATTAGAGGTACCTACAGTATTTTGACGACTACGAACGCCATGTGCAAAGCAGATGAAATTTTGTCGAGAAGCCTTCCATGGCAAAAATGCACTCGAAGATTTTGCCAAACAACTGCCGAAGGGCAACTTCGTTTTGAAAAAACTTTTTCAAACCACTTTTCGCTGTTACCTTTCCCAAGAATCATACCTTGGACCTTCGGTGTGGTAGGCCAGCAACACAACCAGCACAACAAGGCGGCCGCCAAAATACTTTATGGAAGCTTTGGTAAAAAAAGGCAAGACTGTACAAAATCTTTTTTTGTGTTTTTTTTTTCAAGACAGAACACGACATAAATTACCTCATATAGAGTTGAAGTCTGTAAGAATAGCAAAAAAAAAATTGGGATTAACTGTTTCTGCTGTTTTGACTTTCAGAGATATGAAATCAGTGAAAATTTAATTCGTCAGAAGAAATGCGACCATCTCTGTTTAAAATTTTGGAAAAACTTTCAATGAAAAATTTGAAAAAGCTCGATGAACGTTTTGCTTTCCTTTGTAACTTTGAACACTTCCAAACGATTTTTATATATACCAGCTGTTCAAAATAGCAGCAAAATGCACGAAACTTATCTAGTGAAAAGGCGGAACAAATTTTGTTCATCAAGCTTACAAGCTATTAGCGACAGCTTTGCAAATAAATAGTACAAACCATACCTTTTCAGTATGTTCCTGTGAAAGATTATACAGATTGTTTGATTTTTCAATAAAAATTCATATAAAATGGAAAGGAAACAAGTAAAGAAGTCTAAGTGCGGGTGGAACTGAACATTATATACCTAGTAATGATCTATTATGGCATACCAATTTACGCTGGTCTATTTTAATAATTTCAGTTCGTATTTGCGTTCAAATAGACATACGGACAGACAGATAGACGTATCGAGAGACGGACATGGCTACATCGACTCAGCTCATCATCCGTTTCAGTATACGTACAAACATTTCATGTTTATGAAAGCTATGAATATCAAAAAAGATATACAACTTCCTTTTTGTAGTGGAGTATTAACTACTTGCCCGGATATTTTACTTTTCATCCTGAACGTTTTGATATACATTAATAAATATATATCTCGATTCGTTTATGCCGAATGAAGTAATATACCTTGTGTGCGTAACAAAAATAGATATAATAAGTAAGGAAGTCTGAAGTGGAGCCGCCCATTATATACCTATTAGTGATCTATTATGACACCCCAAATTACGCAGGTCTATTTTAATGCTTTTCAGTTCGTATTATAAAGCCAGCTGATTGTTGTCAATAAAAATACTTCTATCATGAGTTTTGAGGGGGTAAATTAATTTTAAAAATATTAATGTATGGCGCGATATACAACAGGTATATCATCATAAACCACCTAGAGATTTTTGCGGCGAACTTCCCTTCCAATTTGTGATGTGCCGTTGTGATTTTTTCCTACAAATTGGCGGTACCTACAGATTTTTGCCGAATTCGAACGGCATCTACAAAGGAGATGCATTTTTGCTGAGAAGCGTTCCATGGCAGAGAGACACTCAGAAAGTTTGCCCAGGACTCGAACCTTATAGTTTCAGTGTGGTAGGCCGGCAACACTACCGCCACACCACGGCGCCCGTCATTAATTTATTTGTATATAAATAACCACATTTATTTAAAAACACCAATACATGCACATTTTATGTTTGAAAAATTTGGTTCAAATAGACAGACAGACGCACGGAGAGAGGGATACGGCTAAATCGACTCAGCTCATCGTCCTAATCATTTCAGTTTACTTATTGATGAGCCCATCTTTTCTTCTTAACATACTTAGAAACATTTCATGTTCATTAAAGGTATGAAAATCAAAAAAGTATATAACTTCCCTATAGCAGTGGGGTATTAAAAACTTTCCCGGATATTTTACTTATGTGTTATCCGATCTGCTCAATTTTTGGCAAGAGTATACTACATACTACTGAGAAGCAGCTGACGAATCTTGCTTGAAATATCTTGTTGAAACTACAAGCAATCGTCTTTGAAAATAGTAGAATTTTTGATTTATGATTAATATTATATCTAAATTTGACTTAATCAAAAGTGAGCGGTGCCATTCGCATTTTCAAAACTTTCTTGAAAAATTTAGTTTGTGCCTTAACATTAATGTATACACCAAATTGAATCCTTATAAGTGTATTACGTACTGAATAATTATTTTTTTGTATTTTCGAAAATATTCTATTCATAAAGTGGGCGTGGTTATCATCCGATATCGCTCATTTTAAAAGCGCTCGGAAAAGAGTGCCAAGAAACGTGCATACCAAATTTTATTAAGATATCTTATTAAGTTATCGTGTTAACAGACGGACATTTCCTCCTGAACATTTTGATATATTTAAGTCAATATCCATCTAGATCCATTTATGCCGTTACATACCACCATTAGGCGACTAAAGTTAATATCCTTTGTGTGCGTTGCACTATTAGGTATAAAAAATGGAAATGAAAGGAAAGGAAAGAGAAGAAAAAATATTTGGCAAGTGACATAAAAAAGTACAAAATAAAATTGAAGGAATGGATAGCAAGAAAAGTAAACAATTAAATAACTTAAAAACATAGACTGTAGAAAGAAGAAATCAAAGAAAACTAAAATATATTAAAGAAAAGTGAGTGAAAGAAGGTAAGTGAAAAGAAGAGAAAATAATTAAAATAAAATCAAAAGTTTTGTGATTGAATTTCAACCATAGGGCGAATCTTTAGTTATTATTAAAGTACTAAAGGATTATTTTGTTCAACTTTTCAACAAATTTTGCCTGCCGTAATATAGGTGACGTACCGAATATAACTCAACGACCGAAAAAAGTTTTTGAGGTGCAATTGTGCGTACTTTCCCATCACTGGTACACAGGTTTGTTGTTTCGTTCAGCTTATTTTGAACGGTAATTTGCTTTTCCTACCTTTCTGTTAAAAAAATAGCAATTGATATGAAAGGGCATAGCAATCAGTCGTTTAACAATATCTACCGTATCGTTAGGATAAAGTTGTGAGCAATGTTATTTTTCCTTTGTCAAATATTGTCGCTCAATTGCAATCGTTAGAGGCAGCTCAGCAATGCACGGCATATTGTTGTTATGTACAGCTAACCAAATGGAAAAAATGAATGCTGAGTACCTGGCTGACTCAGACAAGAATGAAAAATGAATAAAATAATAATAAAAAAGACTCAAACATAAATTCACATTTATTGCTACAGTCATACGAAAACTAAAATCAAGCACGATGAAAGTATGAGCCTGGTTCAGGTGGGTCCCACTTGCAACAAGCCAACTTCATTTGCAATGAAAATAAATGAGTTTATTGGCAACGGCTCCCACATACAATAAAGTTGGCCTACGCTAAGCCAAAAAAAAAAAGTTAAAGAATGCTGAGTAATGGCAGCTGAGGTGGAAAAATGTCACAAATCAGTCAACAAAAGTGTTGAAGGCATTCGGGTTGGTTGAAATGTTGAATTCGATAAAACATTTCCATTTTTTAAAGCATGACTGATAGTGGCAGAGCTGGAAAGCGGTGAAAGTGGTGTGGTTATTTTAAATTTTATGTATGGCTGTATACCTGTTTGTGTGTACATTCTTCTGTATCAACTCAGCCAAATATTCTGTTGCATGAATTGATTGGGATAGTTTAGCAACGAACAAGGTGAGCACAGTTTCAACTACCAAAACGGCATTTCATTGTATTCAAGAACACCCATACACCACATGAGAACATATTTTTGCATAGTTTTTGTTTATATCATCTTTTATCTTTTTCCTGTAACCTTGTAAAATATTTTCTGACATTTAGCGAATGTGTTGTGTGCAACTTTTGCGCTTTTACTTCAACCGACGTACATACAGTGACTCATAAAGAACTCTGTTGCTGGTGTTTACTAAATGCAGTGCATGATTACGGTTTGCCAAGCCGCATAAGCTATAGTGAAAAAATATTTCAGCGCTATCGACTTGGTCGCCTCGTTGATCGTTTAATTCCTGGCAATTCCTGAACAGGAAATTTTCTTTCGTCCGAAAATAAGTCTAGAGTTTTTTATAGGAGTTCAGCAGAAAATTAGCATCCGCTTTAGAATTTGCATTCTAAAATGCATTAAAGTTCGCCTGCCAATATCGTTGTTGCTCTTGAGGTTGTTTTATCAAGAGATTGCTACCGATATGAACAGACCTTTCGCAGCGTATGGTTCCGATACACTCCTTTACTGGCATAACCGCCATGAGAGTAATTTGTTTGACTTCGTTGAAAGCTGGACACTTCTACGACCAGCATAACTTACGGCTGATATATTGATAATATAGGCTCTAACCCACTTGCGGGATTTCGATTTTTTTAGCCATCTCCTTGTCAACGTCATTTCAACGTCATGCCGACAATCACCTGTATCATGATCACCATTCTCAAAATTATCATCAAAATAATATATCCTTTTCTTCTTCCTCATCTTCTGTTCCACATTTTTGATGTGTTAACATATTTGGATCGGAAGGGGTAGTCCAGCCTTTCCTCTGCTTGTGCCTCTGCCTGTGACAGTGCTTTTGCTTGTGCCTGTGCATGCATCTTATTGTTGATGTTGGTTCTGTGCATACAGGGTGGCTGATGAATTTTGCTACATTAAGAAACGCAAATAATTTTTTTTTCAGTGTATGAAATTCATTTTTCTTTTATTCATGTTAAAGCTCATTAAATTTTATTAAATATAGCTTAATTAGTTTTAAAAATAATGGAATTTAAATGCCCCCCCTGCTCGTCGATGCATGTGCGGCATCTTACCAAAAAGTTGTTCATTACTGCTTGGAGAGTTGAGACAGGAATAGCCGCAATTGTTTCTCGAATGGATTGCCTTAGTTCATTCAAATTTGTTGGTTTTGCTTTGAAGACTTCCTGTTTGCAATAACCCCACAAGAAAAAGTCAGGTGCAGTAAGGTCAGGCGATCTGGGTGGCCAACGGAATGTGGAGTTTCTGGATATCAGCTTATTGGGAAATTTTCGTCGCAATTCTGTCATAACAGGTTGGGCTATATGAGGAGCTGCACCATCTTGCTGAAACCACACAGAGTTGAAAGAAATTCTCATTCGGCGTAATTCTGGATAGAAAAACTCTCTCAACATGCTCAAGTAACGGTCTCCAGTAACCGTAACGGTGTGACCGTTTTCTTCGAAGAAGTAGGGCCCGACAATGCAGCGTGATGAAACTGCACACCACACTGTGACACGAAGTGGATGCAATTCCGTCTCATTGAGTATCTGTGGGTTGGAAGCACTCCATATTCGACAATTTTGTTTGTTTATGTTGCCGTTTAAATCGAAATGGGCGTCGTCAGACATGAAAAGACAGTTCAACATGTTTCCATCCTCTTCCACCATTTGAAGCATCTTCTGGCAAAATTCCAAGCGAATCAAGTCTGCAGCGTTCAGTTTGTTGGCCATTTGAATTTTATATGGGAATAAGTCCAAATCTTTGTGCATAATTGACTGTAATGACTGTCTGCTTACACCCATTTGAGCAGATAAGCTTCTTGTCGAAACACGTGGATTGTGTTGTATGGCAGCAGCTACAGCAGCGATTGTTTCCTCCGTTCGAACTGAAGGGTTTCGATGGTAAGGTCTTCTGTTGACTGTCCCATGCTCGGCAAAATTGTTTACAAGTCTTATTATGGTCCATCTGCTCGGAGGATTGCCGCCAAACGTGCGCCTATACTCTCTTTGAACCGAAACTACGGACTTCAGTGCGTGATAGCGGCGGACAATCCAAATTCTTGTTTCAGTGTCCCAGTTATCCATTTTTGTTAAATGTAAGAGTCAATCTGGAAAATAAAAAAAAAATTTACCAGATTCATTAAATAGAAAAAAAGTTATTTAATTTTTTTTTGGTAGCGGCTTTCATTAGCCACCCTGTATTTGAGTTGTAAGTGATATTTAGCGTAGTATGGGTATTTTGAAATTTTTGATTTACTGTTTGCTGATATGTATGTGACGCTCTGCTTATGCGTGTAAGAATGAGAGAAACGAGTAATAATTAGATAAAATAAAGGTTCGTGGTTGAATTTCAACCACTGGGTGATCTTTAATTTAATTAAATTTATATGCAGGGTATATATGTTTACACATCAAACTCCACGAGTACTTGCTACTCACTCCATTTTTCTTCTTCTCCTTTCGCCTTTCCCTTTTATTTTCCTTTTAATTAATTAATTAATTTACTTTTTCTTTTTCCTTTCGTTTATAGTTTTCTGACTTATTTTCCTTTTTCTTTTCCTTTAAATTTTATTTTACCATTTTCTCGTTTTTCTTTACCTAAATTTTTCTTCGTTTTAGGTTAAGTTTATGTTCCAAGAATTTGTTTGAGAAAAGTCTTTCCAATAGTTTCCGAACTAAGTCCCTATATGACGTGATATAACACCTAGGCGACGTTCGAACTCACAATTATTCCTACCGTGACTACAATTCGTAGCTCACACAAGTTCTAGTTTGTTGTAGAATTAAATCACTGTATGACATATTTACTACATAGAGATATTATAAGTTTGTTGCTATCAATGCACTTTATGTATGCATATATTCTTTTCATGTGTAAATAAAGGTGTCCAACCGGAATATTTTAGAAGAAATGAGAACTTAAAAAAACAAAAACTTTACAAACTTTTAACCAGACCTGTTAAATTTGATTAGTAATTAGTAATCAATTAATTAGACGCATTTTCTAATTGGTAGGGAGTATTTTAATTGTTTTCAAGAAATTATTAATTACGATTAGAAAAAATCAAAACAATGTAAAATAATAAAAAAAAATCAAAAACAAAATTGTTTTGATTACTTTTAATTATTTTTTATGTTTTTTTGATTATTTTTGTTTTTAAGTATTGTTGATATGTATATTTATGTGCTTCTGCGATATTGAAAAAAATCAAAAAAAAAAAAAAGAAAATTGAAATTATCAAAGTAATCCAACCAACTTTTTTTGATTAATTTAAATTTGTTTTGATTGATCATTTCTGATTATTTTTTGAATTAGTTGGAAAATAAGCATAAAAAATTGAAAGTAATTGGTAATCAAACATTAAACTGATTCTAAAGAAAGTAATTACTCAAACTAGTATACATTACGATTAGTAATCATAATTTAATAGGTCTGCTTTAAACACAAGCTGGATACTTCAGAGTATAGCCGCGCAAGGGTTATACTTAGATAACATACTAGAGAAATAAGTATAAAATTAATAATAATACTTAATAAAAACAGTAATAATTTTTATGTAAACAAAATTATTATCTTTGGCCTTACCTAATTTATAGTTATGAATGCTTTAAAACTAAAAATTTTATTGAATTCTTGGTATACAAAATACATAAATCACGGAATACACAGTCGGAGTGTTAAATATAAAACAAAACTTCATCCAAAACCCAAAAATTTCTCTGATAAAAAGTCTAGCAGCTTCAGAAATAGATATTTAAAAAAAGCTATGACGCTTGTCTCAAAACTTTCCTGCTGTAGTCAAATAAATATTCTTCATAATTAACTAAAATCCAAAAATATTATTCTTGGTCTCGAGCTCATATGTAATCAAGAAAAGTTTAAGTATACATACATCAAAATCAATATAGTAAAGTGGCAAATACAACAAGCAATCACAACTATCACTAGGCAATTGTAGACCAACGAGACTGGCGACCCTTTAGCGAAGTCATTTTAAAAGAGTCGTTTTTTTCTGAAAATTTGGCTGGGTTGTTTGTTGCACCTTGCGCGTAATATCTTCATATCAGTCAGAAAGCCCATCCAACAACAACTGAGCAGTCTACAACAATTTTGTGCAGCAAATCTCCGTAAGTTTGTCGGATATTGAATTTCACAAAAATTCTTCTATTTCCACTTTTAACGGTAACTGACGCCAACGGTCATCGTCCTGTCTTTTCTTGGCAAACTGATTCCCAATTGAATTTTTAGGCTGACTCACTCACATTCACATTTAAAAATGTATAACAACCCTGAAAAAATGCGAAAAGTCTTGGATGCGTCCGGGAGTAGTCGCAAAGGAGAATGCGACTAAAGCCAGTTCTCATGACTTTGTATGACGTGGAACATTTTACCCATTTATCCCCAAATGGGTACGAAAGGACTTATCCACTTTCTATCCAAACGTGTGCACATTTAACTCCTATGAGTATGCCACAAAAGCTAAAATTTACTTACACATAAGAGTATGCTACACAAATAAAAATTTACTTTTGTATATTAAATTATAGCCCACTGTGGACTAATGTGTCGCGAGCAAATATCTTTGGAGATTAATTGCACAATTTTTTTTTTGCTAGTAACAAATATATTCGATATTCATTATACGTACTCATACAAAGTCTACATACTTCACTATAAGCAGTTACACATCTTCCCGAGAATACCAAGTGCACACTGAAAAGCTTATAAAGCATATGAAAGGTAAGTTTATGAGACTGATATGGGTGTAGCATTATTGAAGAGCGCTATCGAGTACGGAGCTCAACACGAAAAGAAATGATGTTTGATTTGTATTTTGCACTCACTCAAATGTGAAGACTTCAAAAACATTATTTTCCGGCACCTTCTGTAAAATTCGAAAGAATATTAGCGTCTAATACCCACATACCTATATGAAAGGTTAAACTCTCGTGGCATTCTGTAATCTTCTTTGTAAACTGCAAGCATTTTTCCAAAACTGAGTCAAAGTAATACAACAATATTTGAATGTTAAAAGGTCGTCAGATGACACGAAGAGCAGTTTCACGATGAAATCCGCATGCCGATGGTTTCTAGTTTCGAAGAATGGACTCTTAGAATGCTAAAGTAGCTAAAATGATAGCTCACACTGCCCTTGTTGCAACTGGGTATACAAATATTTCTTCATGTAGGAGGAACAAATATTTTATTTGAATTGTGCTACACGCAAAAACTGTGGCTATGTAAATCAAAGTTGTTTGAATGGCAGGGCAGTGGTGTACCACAACGGATTTATTGTTGAGTAGTGCTAAATTTCAACATTCTATCTACAAGCATACATACAAAGAAGCAAATATTTAAATTTTTTCCATGTTTTTATGTCCATACATACCCAATAAGCAAAGTAAAGGTTAAGCAAATATGTAAAAAGTTTACCTAAATAAACATTAAGCATACAAAACACTGACATTCCATTTACAAAAAGATTTAAAGTAAGCGTTGTATAATAATACGAGCTAAGGAATGTAAAATTTGGCTTACCTACATTCAACAAATTGTACTCTTTTCCCTCTCCACTTTTCGCTTCTTCTACATTTATCCTTATCTCCTCCTTTTACTTTTCCCCCATCCCCATATACCATTACTCTTCTCTACCCTCTTAATTTTCCTCAAGCACTACCTCTATATCTCAAATTTCTTATAGCCTTCTTCTCCCATTTTTTCTGCGGGTACTGATATGTACAAACTTTTGATCCTGGTACTTCTTTCTGTTTCCAAGGTCTTTTGATATATAGAACACATATCTGTATATAAAATATCATTAACTTGAACCAAATAAATTCCTAGCTATGCCAAAACGCTGCTTTAAAGAGTCTGGGGGCTTTGCTAAAAACAAAAAATGGTCTGTGTCGTTTCACAAAGATCGACAATAACTTTTAGATATTAATGAAGCACGAACAAAACACAAAAAATTTGATCGTGGCACCTCCCACTTTTCCCAAATTATGTAAATCTTGACTAAATGACACATATATTCAAATATCATTATTTTTGCCCGCATACGGTCAGAGTTATGACCAATGAAATTGTATATAAACCCGGGGCGTGGCACCGCCCACTTTTCCAAAGCTATATATATTCTATGCCGTACCCAGCGAACTTCTGAATTTATCGTGAAAGTTTTATAGGGATCGACTATGAACTTTGGACATTATTGAAGAACAAACAAAACACAAAACTTGTGAGCGTGGCACCGCTCACTTTTCCAAAATTACGTAAATCTATACTAAAGGACACACATATCAAAATATCATTCATTTAGACCATATAAGTTCAGAGTTGTGACGAATTGAAATTTTATTTAGCCTGGGGGCGTGCCACCGCCCACTTTTCCAAAACTGTATATAGCCTATGCTTTAACCCATGATCCCAAGAATACACTGTAAAAATTTCATAAAAATCGGTTGAGTACTTTGGACGCCTATAAAGGACGCACAGACACACATTTATTTTTATTTATAAGATTATATTATTATGTTATTTATAGCTTTTAAGAAAACTAATTGTTTCCATTGAAATTGGGAAATCGGTTTAGGTGCAGCTTTGATATTTGTTTCGTTATGAAAATTCAATTGCAAAATAGTATTTTCTAGCGCTTTTGAAAACATTTGCGTTTTATATTTTAGATTAAATGATTAGTCTTAAAGTTTATAGAAATTTACTTAAAACCTTCAACTAAATTCATACTGAAAACCTTGTATATCGCTTTTTATAGCAAGTTTACTTTAAGTTATTTAAAAAAAATGCATTAATGAAAATGTTTGTTGGGATATGTATATATGTACATGTGAATATAGTAAAACATCTGCGCTGGAGTTGTAGTATTAAAATCACGAATATGTACAAATATATGTAAGTAAAGCAGATATGTGTGCTCAATTAATAACTCTCAAATTTCAGCCATGCTATCAAATAATTATGCACTGGTTGATAAATGTTTGTTTTGAAAAAAAAATATTTTTATTATAAATGCAAAAATATTAGCATGCTTCACTGAACGCACCTTATATTTATTTGAATTCGGTAGATTTTTCCAAGCTGATACTACATGTTTCGAGAAACTACCTCGCTTGCTTGTTACCTTTGGATAGTCAGCAAGTTACAAGGTACGTATGAAATCTGGCTCTTTGATCAGCGCCCGCCCTGTGAACGGCGTTCTAGAGTAACAAAGCCGACCTGTATCTGCAGGGAAACGCGATCTTCCAAGTGCGATTTTGGACTCTATATTGCAGTAGGTTTAAGTCTTACCTGTACTTATTGTACCCGGCAGGCGACGTGTGTTAATGAAAAAAAAATGAGTTTTTAACTGCTTGAGTGGACTCTTCCAACACAAAACTTACTATAGTTCAATATTTTCCTAGGAGGTTTTTTAGAAAAGATTGATATCGATTTCGAAACTGCCGATTAGGAGGGAACACATAACGAAATCTTACGAAAAGCCAGCCATAAATTTCTCGATTACTTCTCGGGTCAACTGGATCGAAAGCCTAAGATATAGACATTTCAAGCTGTTTCTAAAACCATAAAAAGGCATTACAAAAACACATTGAACTATGCAAAGACGATCCAGGATCTCTCATTGAGTACTATAAAGGACACTGTAGTCTACCTTATTACCCACATTGGTAGGCTGAATCTATAAGATATGAAAATCTGTCACTTTGTTTGCGAATTCCTCTAGATATACTGTTCTCCATCAAAGTCCATAAGAAATACTAAAATTTTAAAACCAGAGCAAATTTGTGCATGCGAGAGCTAAGGAGGGAGCACTGTAAAATGTCGAAGAATCAGATTATGCACCGAAATGGTATTCGTTAATCAATCAATCAATGAATTCTAAAAAACTGAATTTACAAACCCTCCACTGCGAAGTTATATGGGCAATATCCCGACTCAAAAAAAATCACCAAAATTTTTTTTAGATCAAAGCTCTGTAAGGTGTTAGGCTATAAAAAGTGAGATCATAAGGATTGGAATTTAAATATGCGCTTGCAACCCATAGGAAAGATGACCTTTTAATATGGGTCCAAATCGGTTACGTCTAAAATTAGGTGGTTCAAGTGTTAACCTACTAGCGATACCAGGTGTGGAAACTCGCTCTACGGCACGTCTTACTTTATAGTCCCTGAAAGATTTCCCAACAACTCTTACTAATTGTGCTTATTTATTGTACTTAGGGTCTGTAAATCCTTTAGTATTTCTCTTTGGTTGCTAGCCCTACATGCCAATAAATTCAATTAAAGAATAAGCGCACACATCAACTTTAATTTACTATAAAGCTACGTATCAACTCATGTAGAATTGGCTAAATTTAGCTGTCCACCACAATTTGCTGCGCGTTAAGCGTAATTTTTGCAGCTGCCACTAAAAGCGTGATACGAAAAGTTGTTGTTTTCGCCAGCAAGAATTTAAGGGCGCGCGTAGATTACTCACAATGTCATGTTGACGTTGCAATTGCCGTGCAAGTAAATTATTTTTATACTCAGCTTAGCATAGCTTACAGGGCATATAAACATATAATAACTTTTGCCAGCGACTACGACTGTACGAAGGAAATAAGCAAAATAACAAAAGTTCTGCTAAAGAAATTTTTTTTATCAGCCCGATAAATATTTAGGGTTACCTGCGAAAATCATTCTTAATATGGAACTTAGCTTTACATTTTCTTCAACATTCATTTTTAAAGTTCATATGAAAAACTTGCCCATGGTTGCGGTCCTAATTCCAAAGCTATAGGACAGCCACATATTAAACGATAACTCATTTATCGATAAGTGTATCGAAATATAGAAACGTTTAAATGAAAAATTTGGCCTTCCACTTTCATTTGATAACAATATTGTATGCAATATTCAAAGGTTTTAGGACAGCTACGTTTTAACGCATGACTCATTTATCGAAAAATTAAACGAAATGGTGAAAAGTTAAATGAAATATGTGACCTTCCCCTTTATTTTGATACACATTGTGTACGTATGACCTTTTCACCAAATATCATTAGTGTAGCTCAAATATACTCAGAGTTATATAGAATAAACAAATATCAAAACGTAACGGTTACTAGAGGGCCTGGAGCCCCCAATTTTTAAAATACGTAACCCGTACTTCCTTTCAGATTATTATCTATCTGCATACAAAATTTTATCAAAATCCGTGATGCCGTTCTCACCTGTTTGAGTAACAAAAGCAAACCTCTGGACATTCAAACATCCACCTGTATAATATTATCGCCCATATTTCCCTAACCGTTTGAGGTACTTTAATCAGATGAATTTTGTTATCTAGTCTATACTTCTGAAGACAATTGTATGCAATTTCGTAAAGATCGGTTTAATTGTTTAGACTTGAAAGATTTACAAACTTAAGAATTTATAATATTATTAAGATAAGTGTTAAAGTATTCAGGAGGATAAAAGAACTTATGTCCGCCATGCCCGTTCGTCTGTGAACAGTTTCCATAGTTTTTAGCCCCACTTTTTATGTATCGAATATTTATCAAAGTGGGTATTCAAAAAAACTATACACCTATAATGACTAAGTTTTTAGCGTAGATCGAACTAGGCGCATCCAAGCAACATTTTCTTTTCACCAAGACTATGATAACGTTTCGTGTGGCATAACTTGAAGAGATGTTGAGATATCATAAAAAATTTGGTACACATATTAAAGATATAAGAACAAACAGTTCTGGTAAACATGAGCAAAATTAAGTGATCACCATGCCCTCTTTTGATAATAGTTAAAAGAGTGCCTCCGTAAGACGTTATCTAACAATTCAATGCCTTTGTTACATTTCCCAACAAGGCCCATAACGAGCAGCTTGTAAGGAACAAACATCACTCCGAAAAGCCTCTTATATAAGTCTGTTTGGAGTCCAATAAGTGCCAATTATGAGACCAAAAAGTGTCCTGTATGACTAATTTTTGAGCTCATTTTATATTAGGATCATATCATGCGACTAGCGCAAGAATGCAAAAACCCTAATTTCGGACTCATAAATGAGCTGCAATAGACCGCACGCATTCATGACTCCTTTCTGGCCCCATTTATGACTCCGACGGTTTTGCTGAGAAGGCTCCGAAACACAGACGAACTCACTTAAAATAAATTTCAAAACTTTTCGTATTGACGAGCAAGTTTTATAAGTGCTTGGCTTACATCAGAGATAGTAGCTAAAGCTAACAACGGAGTATATAATGTTAGGTTCCTGCCGAATTTAGGCTCCCTTAACTGCGTTACTTACTTCTTTTTTTCCTATCACATATGTGTAC
>OX465288.1:12097932-12145432 GCA_949987695.1 Merzomyia westermanni | reverse complement strand
GTATGAGGACGAGCCGTGCTGTCTTCCATCTGGCGGGGAAGACACCTGCTTCTAGACATTTGTTATACATGTGTAACAAGAGCTCTCAACTATTAGCAGTTAATCTGATTGCCTCCGCAGGTATTCCATCGGGTCCTGGGGCTTTACCAGCCCTCATGCTACGCAGGGCTCTTTCTAGCTCTTCTTCATTAAAAGGTACCACGTTGCGGTCATCTCGTGCTGCATGTTCCTCTTCTCTAGTAGGTTGCGTGAGGAATAGCGCTTCCACGATGTTCTTCATGTCATCTTCGTCCATCGTCTGATTTGGTCGAAGTTTCTTCATAACTATTTTGTACCCTTGTCCCCAGGGGTCTTGATCCACTTCCTTACAGAGCTCTTTCCAGCATCTTAGTTTGCTTGCTTTTTTGGCGGCGCCGAGAGCCTTTTTCGCCCCCTTGTACGCCTCCGCCCTTTCAAGAGCCTCGGATCTGCCACGTGAGCGCGTCGCCAGTCTTCGCATTCTGTGACATGTTTTCCGGAGTTCCGCGATTTCGCTATTCCACCAATATACCTGCTTCTTTATTTTATTTTTTTTATTTATTTTATTGTATCTTATTTAAATGTATTTTATGTTATTTTGGATTATTTGATTTCATTTTATTTTATTTTATTTTGTTTTTTTTTATTTTATTTTATTTTATTTTATTTTATTTTATTTCATTTTATTTTATTTTATTTTACTTTATTTTATTTTATTTTATTTTATTTTATTTTATTTTATTTTATTTTATTTTATTTTATTTTATCTTATTTTACTTTATTTTATTAAATTTTTATTTTATTTTATTTATTTGCTTTTATTTTATTTTATATTATGTCATTTTATTTTATTCTATTTTATTTTATTTTATTTTATTTTATTTTATTTTATTTTATTTTATTTTATTTTATTTTATTTTATTTTATTTTATTTTATTTTATTTTATTTTATTTTATTTCATTTTATTTTATTTTATTTCATTTTATTTTATTTTATTTTATTTTATTTTAATTTATTGTATTTTATTTTATTTTATTTTATTTTATTTTATTTTATTTTATTTTATTTTATTTTATTTTATTTTATCTTATTTTACTTTATTTTATTAAATTTTTATTTTATTTTATTTATTTGCTTTTATTTTATTTTATATTATGTCATTTTATTTTATTCTATTTTATTTTATTTTATTTTATTTTATTTTATTTTATTTTATTTTATTTTATTTTATTTTATTTCATTTTATTTTATTTTATTTCATTTTATTTTATTTTATTTTATTTTATTTTATTTTAATTTATTGTATTTTATTTTATTTTATTTTATTTTATTTTATTTTATTTTATTTTATTTTATTTTAATGTATTGTATTGTATTTTATGTTATTTTATTTTATTTCATTTCATTCTATTTCATTTTATTGCTTTTTTATACCAAAAAACTTTGTGCATTTTAGTCGCCTCTTACGACCGATATGCCTACCCGGGCATATTCTAAACACCTAACCCGTAGGGGTAGTAGACGTCTTAGGCAGTGGTTATGCATGTTATAGGGGGAACTGAAATTCGTTAAGAGGAAAGGCAATGGATTCTTAAATAACATTTGGTATCACTCCAACCTATCTGTTTGAAGATTTTGTAAAAGCAGTTTGCTAGTTTCCAGCGTTCAGCAAGCGGATAGTAGCAAACAATTAAATTCAGTTTCCGAACTATAAGCTTTTTAGAAGTAATAAGAGGAAAGCTTTGGTGGCCTTAAGCTTATAAACGGAAAGAGCTATACAAGCCTTTCAACTGCGCAGATCCAAGTAAAGAGCTAAACACAAAACAGGAAAGCTCTAGTGATGAGGGAATGTAGCTTTTTTTTGTTCATTTGGTGAAAACATAATCTACAGGAAAAAGTTTCTTAGTTTAGTTCGGTAAAAGTTTCTTAGAGCAGGTCGATATTTTAGCTAATTTCTCTGTACATATCTAATTAACAGAAAAAGTGCTTTCTGCCAAATGTTTGAAGTGCAATGAAGTCGAGCGGGATCAAGTCTTCACTACAAATTCAATTTGTAAACAAATCTTATGTTGAGAGTTGGGGCCTAGACTAACTTGCTAGCAGACGATGTTAAGCTTTTAAAAAGCTTTTATGTTAAACAACTTGCAGCTTAATCAAACTACTGTTTGTCGTAGTAATTTTAAGTTTACAGTAAGGAAAACGCTTGTAAAAGTTAAAAGAGCTTACAAAAAGGACTCTGGTTAAAACTTTGTGAATGAAATATATTGAAAGCAATAAGACCGTGTAAGTTCGAGCAAGGCTGGGCATTTTATAAGCTGACAAGAGCTTTTGCATTCATGGACCAAAATTTTCGGTAATCTGATACACTAAAGCTGGATAAAGTGCATAAAAAAGCTCGTAAATTTTCTCTGGGAGGTTCAGTTTTTGAACATGGCGAACTTACTTCCTCTTGCACGTTTTCAATCTAAAAAAAAGCATACCGTTAGGCACTGGAACTGGAATCCATGATCAAACGTTTGCAATCTTTATGGTGGGAAACCCGAAATTCGTACAGTTTGAACATTTTAGGATAATTGATAAAAGAAGGTTTTGAAAATATTACGTCACATAAGAAAAATTTCTGGCCGTCACAAACTATTGTACAAAAATGGGCGAAAGCACAAGTATTCTCTTTCCGCCCATTTTTGCAAAATTCTGCTAACTAATTGTGACGTAACACGATTGTTGTTATATCGTTTGCTATTAAGTATCTGAACATTGCTATATCAATAAGCTTAGAATGAGATTATGATTATGCACCCCAAAAACAGGAAACATATTCATATTATGTAAACTTTTGGTTTCAGGCCACTGTTCCTCACACGCGAGATATTGGGTTGTTGGTTGTTTGGAGTGTTGAGTCCCCTATGACTAAAAGTAAGGCTTTTGCGCGGTTTTTTTTTAAAATGTAGTGATTTAACTAATGAAAAATATTATGAGAACATTGAAAAGATTACAAACTGAAAGAGTCTCCTATTACTAAGATTTCGTTCAATTTAATGGTCGAACGAACTAGTTCGAGCTTCGTTCAGTCGTTCGACAGTTCAATCAAAGGGCAATGAATGCATCGAGGATCGTATAATAAGAGCTACGCAAAACATCGCATACTATCAATTCGCGGGTAAGGAACTTACGAAACAAAGGTAAACGCGTAGACACATATGATTGTGGACAACTCCGGAATTCGTCGGTTGATAAGCAAAATTAACTATGGTCATAAGAACCAATGCCAATTTTATGAATCACACATCAACTACTACATTCACTGAACGAGGTTGAGAGCACTTGAACGAAGTAGTTAGTTCGTTCGGTTGAACTAGTTCGCTAGCGAACTACACAACTCTACCTATTCCACTATATCCATCCCGTTTAGTTCAAAAGCTTTACAGGATCCCCCGAACTTAATAGCACTAGTATCCGCAAGGCTCCACAACCGTTTCCTGTACCCCGAAAGGTTGCAGGCTCGGTACGAGGTATTGCGTTTCAGAACCATAAGTGCCGCATGCTCTCAAATAGTCC
The DNA here is from genome assembly GCA_949987695.1 of Merzomyia westermanni. NCBI lineage: Eukaryota > Metazoa > Arthropoda > Insecta > Diptera > Tephritidae > Merzomyia > Merzomyia westermanni. The sequence continues at coordinate 12,141,855 of OX465288.1, read as the reverse complement.
AACCCAACTAGAATGAAAAGGTCACTTTTATTCTTTTGTTCAGACAACTGGAAACAGTGTTTCATTGTAGGAGGCCCACATGCTCCCTTAAGGTCTGCACCACTGTAAAATTAGCAAAAGAAAGTGGACAATGGAGATTAATCAGAAGGGATGGAGAAAGTGAAGAGAAAGAGAAAAAGTAAACATCATAGAAGTGGGCCGATAGTGAGTTAAGGAGGAGGAGAATAGCGGAAGGAAGAAAGGAGTAAAGTTTCGGCTAGCACATCAATTTATTGGTCTGCATTTAGTTGCAATTGTATGGAAAAGCATTTTATGGGTAGCAACGCTGTATTCTCGGTTATTTTGTTTCAGATATATGTAGTTAGTTTTAAGGATATGGGCAGCGATTTGTTGGACTAAATCCCGCCCGATCGTGAAGTAGTACGACTGAAACGGGGAGGGTTAGTGTAACTCCACCGAAGCAACGGATAGATATGTGGATAAACAAAATGTCGCGCGCACCAAAAAATTTTATAAAAAAGTAAGCAATTTTGTTCAGCGAGGTTAACTTTCCAACCATGTTGAAAGTACTTCTCCGTGTAGGTGTGAGGACTTAATGCGTGCATACTTTTAGGGCAGCGGACCTTAGCAGCCATGGCTAACCACCTCTTCCGAGGTGAAAACTCCGATTCTATTAAATTTTTACCAACACCAACTCATATTTATAGAATTTTTATGGAAAACAACAAGTGACAAAAAGTATGCAGTGAACCTCTCCGAACAAAATTAAAGATAAACAAGTAAGGACGGCGCTGTCTTCGTCTGTGCCGAAGGCTTTATGCATTTCATGAATGCGTGCAAACTTAAACACGCATTGTTTAAAGTTCTCTAAAACTTTGTCCGCAATACATTTAATTTACTTTTATTTTTTTTTACGAAATCTTTTAATATCCATAAGAAAATATCTCACCAAGTTTCAAGTTTTAATCTTTTAAAATGAGGGAGAAATGGCCATAATCCTCTTATCTGAACGATCGGTTGTATGGGATATATTCTATATATAGCTCCGATCTTACCGATTTTTTTACCAAGATTTTTGTTATCTGTAAGCAAATATCTCACCAAGTTTCAAGTTTTAATCTTTAAAAATGAGGGAGAAATGGTCATAATCCTCTTATTTGAACGATCGGTTGTATGGGAGATATATGCTATAGTGACCCGATTATACCGGATCCGACAAATGTCTAATATAATACAAAAATACATTAGTGTGCCAAATTTTATCGAGATATCTCAAAAATTGAGGGACTAGTTTGCGCTCAAACAGGCGGACTTGGCTGTATCAACTCAGTTCATCATCCTGATTAACTTGGTATGCTTAATGGTGGGTCTATCTCTTATATTTCTAAACGTTACAAACATCGGACCAAAGTTAGTATACCATTTCATGTTCATGAAAGGTATAATAATAAGAAAGTGTAAGTTCCGGTAGAACCAAACAGTATAAACCCAGCTGTGTAAAAGGGGGCGTTGTTTCGGACTTATGACATGCACAGCAGGGTGGGTCGATTTGTATGGACCAATATCGCGCCATCGATTTTTCGATAGGTTTTGGGCTCAGGAAAAAAAGTTACACTACGCATACTCACAAAAATAATTTTCGAGCCTGGGAAATTTCATTTTTTTTACTTTTTTTTCGACTTTGATTTTTAAGGTTTTTTTCATGACCTACTAAAAAAATTTTCGTTTGATTTTAAAATTTTCATGTATACCCTGTCCGACCCAAAAATGGCCGCAAAAAAAGACGAAATCAAAAATATCCGCTGAAAACGTTGTCGGTAACAGTTTTCGGGTTTTGGGACTTGTTTTGGTCGAAAAATCGATTTTTTCAAAACCCGAAAAAAAATTTTTTTTAAAAAACTGTTATCGCCAACGTTTTTAGCGGATATTTTTGAGTCGGACCGGGTATATATGAAAGTTTTAAAATCAAACGAAATTTTTTTTAGTAGGTCATGAAAAAACCTTAAAAATCAAATTCGAAAAAAGTCAAAAAAATGAAATTTCGCAAGCTCGAAAATTATTTTTTTGTGTAGGCATAGTGGACATTTTTTCCTGAGCTAAAGACCTATCGAAAAATCGATGGCGCGATATCCGTTAATAAATCGACCCAGTCTACTGCACAGGCTTAAGCTGATTCTACCACCGTGCCCATGCAAATTCGGTTACTTGATTTTTTGCACAAATATGCAGTGAAGTACACGAAGTATAATGTAGCGTATAAATGTAATAGACTTAGTAACTGGGTGAGCGCGATTTTTCAAGTTTGCCATATAATTTAGTTTGTTGTAAAATTATATGGCAAACTTGAAAAATCGCGCTCACCCAGTTACTAAGTCTATTACATTTATACGCTACATTATACTTCGTGTACTTCACTGCATATTTGTGCGAAAAATCAAGTAACCGAATTTGCATGGGCACGGTGGTAGAATCAGCTTAAGCCTGTGCAGTAGACTGGGTCGATTTATTAACGGATATCGCGCCATCGATTTTTCGATAGGTCTTTAGCTCAGGAAAAAAATTTCCACTATGCCTACACAAAAAAATAATTTTCGAGCTTGCGAAATTTCATTTTTTTGACTTTTTTCGAATTTGATTTTTAAGTAAAAACATTTTGGTAGTTTTTATATAGAGGTTTACTTATAAACCTTGTGTATTAATAAATCCGTTTAATTTCTTTTCGAGATAATGGCTGATATCTTAAAAATACATATATGCACATTCATAACGTTGCTGGCATCCCTTCACAGAAATATGTTTAATAAAAATTTATTTATTTTATTTTCAATTTCAAACAGGTGGCAACTCAATTAATATCTGCTAAGGGGCAAGACTTATAAAAGGGAGCTTATATTTTGGAACATCATTTATATACAGGGTGGCTGATGAATTTTGTTACATTAAGAAACTCAAATAATTTTTTTTTCAGTGTATGGAATTCATTTTTCTTTTATTCGTGTTAAAGCTCATTAAATTTTATTAAATATAGCTTAATTAGTTTTAAAAATAATGGAATTTAAATGCCCCCCCTGCTCGTCGATGCATGTGCGGCATCTTACCAAAAAGTTGTTCATTACTGCTTGGAGAGTTGAGACAGGAATAGCCGCAATTGTTTCTCGAATGGATTGCCTTAGTTCATTCAAATTTGTTGGTTTTGCTTTGAAGACTTCCTGTTTGCAATAACCCCACAAGAAAAAGTCAGGTGCAGTAAGGTCAGGCGACCTGGGTGGCCAACGGAATGTGGAGTTTCTGGATATCAGCTTATTGGGAAATTTTCGTCGCAATTCTGTCATAACAGGTTGGGCTATATGAGGAGCTGCACCATCTTGCTGAAACCACACAGAGTTGAAAGAAATTCTTATTCGGCGTAATTCTGGATAGAAAAACTCTCTCAACATGCTCAAGTAACGGTCTCCAGTAACCGTAACGGTGTGACCGTTTTCTTCGAAGAAGTAGGACCCGACAATGCAGCGTGATGAAACTGCACACCACACTGTGACACGAAGTGGATGCAATTCCGTCTCATGGAGTATCTGTGGGTTGGAAGCACTCCATATTCCACAATTTTGTTTGTTTATGTTGCCGTTTAAATCGAAATGGGCCTCGTCAGACATGAAAAGACAGGTTAACATGTTTCCATCCTCTTCCACCATTTGAAGCATCTTCTGGCAAAATTCCAAGCGAATCGGCAAGTCTGCAGCATTCAGTTTGTTGGCCATTTGAATTTTATATGGGAATAAGTCCAAATCTTTGTGCATAATTGACTGTAATGACTGTCTGCTTACACCCATTTGAGCAGATAAGCTTCTTGTCGAAACACGTGGATTGTTTTGTATGGCAGCAGCTACAGCAGGGATTGTTTTCTCCGTTCGAACTGAAGGGTTTCGATGGTAAGGTCTTCTGTTGACTGTCCATGCTCGGCAAAATTGTTTACAAGTCTTATTATGGTCCATCTGCTCGGAGGATTGCCGCCAAACGTGCGCCTATACTCTCTTTGAACCGAAACTACGGACTCCAGTGCGTGATAGCGGCGGACAATCCAAATTCTTGTTTCAGTGTCCCAGTTATCCATTTTTGTTAAATGTAAAAGTCAATCTGCAAAATAAAAAAAAATTAACCAGATTCATTAAATAGAAAAAAAGTTATTTATTTTTTTTTTGGTAGCGGCTTTCATTAGCCACCCTGTATGCAAAAAATTTCATAGAAACGCGTCAAGGGGTTTTCGCGATAATACCATATATGCAAAAACAAATATAATAGGATGAGGTGGTAATGCTAGGTAGGAATCCCACCTTCAAATATTTTTGTTCAAATACTAAATAAACATATTTCCTGTGATATCCATACTAGCATATCTCACTCAATTTGTAAAATTTACAATTGGGTGGCAAGCCTGTAAAAATCTCCTGGTGTCAACACATGAATAGGAAAGCTTGAAATGCAGCAGGGTATCTATATATATAAGTTTATCCACCAATATTTTCATATCTCATTTTATTCCAAAAAAATATAGGTGGCAACCCCATGAAAACACTCTTAGTTTCAACACCTGAGTAGAACTTTTAGATAGTTGTACCGGTTGTAGTTGTAAAGCCAATCGGTTGTAATATAGTGTAGATATACAAATATGAAATAAAAGATTGTTTAAAGTTATGAGACTAGCAGAGTTCATCTGGCAACGCATAAATTCGCAAATCAATATAAAAAGTACAACTTATAACAAACATTTTGTGTGTTCTGATTTCCTAGCTCAATTTCAGTCAGCTTTTTTTGAAAAAGTGGGAGTTGTCTGCTGACGATATTTTGTGCTTTCACTGGCCATACTTACCACACAAACGGTTATATGTTATTAACAGTCTTGTTCACTAAAATTTGGGCAGTCCCACGCCTTTTTTTCTAATTTTGCTAAAATCGTTAAGCGAATATTCAAGACAATGAATTTACCTGACTTGACTAACGATTTATTGCCTTTAATACTTTTTCCAAATTTTCGATATCAAAAAAGAGGGCGTGGTTATTGGACCAGTTTGTCCATTTCGAAATAGTGCCCTTTTCTGACCGAAAAGTAACTTGCGTGGCAAATATTATTCCAATATCTCACTTTTAACTCAAGTTATCTATCAAGTCTTAATCGATTCCTCTATTCATTCTAAGAATTCATTTGAAGAATTTCTATATCAATCGCAATTTCTTTATACCATTAATATAAAAAATACTGAGTATAAAAAATAATTACAAATGTAGGTATGATGATATTTCATTCTTCAAATATTTTTCATTACAGATTTGGTCTGGTTGGATGTCAATCAGAAAATCGTAGTTGTTCCGTAACTTTTTGTCTGACTACTTTGTTGTTGCGCTGCGTGATATGCATTAGCAAATTCCAAATGCAAAATTCAAATGCAAATAATGATTGCCAATGAATGGACTCAAAACATAACCAAACACAAACACAAAGCCAATCACATACGCAATTAGGTTTTTTCAGGTTATGAAAAACGAAAGCTATAAAAAGATGCGAACTAAGTTTATACATATTTACGTACATATTAGCATACCATAACCATGTGCGCGTATTTTAGTAGCATGCCAACAGTTTCCAAAACTAAGCAATGCAACCATTTGGACTTATCGTTACGAATTTCACTTCAGTTCAGAATTTCATTTCCCACACATAACTGTATCTAACTTTTTATTATGCATGTGGGTATGCTTGTAGTCACCTTGCAGGAATTTAAAGAATGTTAATAGTAGTTTAAAATTTAAAATTTTAACACCTACAAGCGTTTGAGACGCTCTATCTTTATCTTTAAACTCTATTCGTACATTTTATTCCAATTGCTTTTGTGTGTTTGTTTTTGTTATGCAGTGTCGATGTGATCAGTGTCTGAGAGCCAAAAACGACAATTTTTCTTTCATCCTACGCTATTCGCTTTTAAATCTTCATCATTATTTTAAAATATTATTATGATTGTTTCCGTTCACTATTTATTTTATATCTTGTATTAAAATGGAACTATGGAAGCTTGTACTTACGAATTTCGATACCACCAAAGCTCTGTGTGAGTGCAGCTATACAGCGCACTTAACTTCCTTCATATAAAGGAAAGGAGATAGATATAGAGTGCCATGTATCACAGATTTTCTGCTGAAAAAAAAAAATGATTGAGACATAAGAGTTAAGATATAATAAATACCAACCATACCCTCCGTATTTCGTTATTTGCCGTTTAATTATTTTTGAGTCCTTTTTCAACTACATATTAGCAGCTGTCCGCTTTTTCCTACAAGGTAGATATAATCAAATGCGTTTGTATTAATATGTTCAATGCGAAGTTCGTGTGTTATGCGCATTTGGTGAATTTTGAATGACGTTGCGAAGCAAACTGAAAATGCCACAGTATTGATTCATTTCCACATGCAAATCTAAACAAATGAACATACATACTCTACACGCATATAAATATGATCTGTAAGGAAAATATCTAACACTGAACTGATGTGGTTCTGATGCATGCGGTACCACTACTAGATCCTCCTCAATTGATTGTGTGATTGCATTGCATTGCGATTCGTTCGGAAAATTTCAAAAACAGTAAAAGGGGGAAACATTTATTGGTAACTTCAAGTTAGAGCGACGTTACTACAAGTTATACTGCAAAGCACCATTGACGTTTTGGTTACGTAAGAATAAGGTAGCAGCGTGGTAGTTGCGACTTTCGACAATGACATTGAGCTCTGCAGGTAATGGATACCTTATTATTACTGTAAAATATCAGTTGAAGGTCCATACATTGAAAGGGACAATAGAGGACCCTAAAACGTCATAAAAACTATTCCAGCTACTTTAAAGTAGCCGCCACTTCAAAGTTTCATTTAAATAATATGAGTTAGTGGCCGCTATCGTCATTTAACACTTTCCAGTTTTGAAAACTTTAAGGTCGGCTTACTAGTAACTACAAAGTTCTCAATACCATTAATGCCTTCTAAAATGTAAGTAATTTCAAATTTACCATTAGTTGTAGAAACGACCTCCCAGCGACTATGGCTTTCGATAGTAAATTAATTTATTCCCCAAAGTCATACATTTTGTGGCAGTAACAAATTAAAAGCCCCCGTCTCCGTTACTATTAATATGAAGCTAGTTGGATTAGATCTAGTTCTGCATCACATTTTTGTCTCACTAACTAGTGTGTTCCCCACAGGGCTATTTCTGTGTGCGTTCGTGTAAGTTTTTCGTATTAATGTGTGCTTCATTAATTTTGATCACTCAATTTCGTCACCACCGTTACCAGTTTTGTCCGCTTTATTTTCCTTCGCTGTAAATACCTCGCACTGTTGCTGCCGCGTCAACAGTTTACTGTTGCTTTGCACTTAAATGTGCGTATGTGGAGCAATCATAATTTCTGTTATGGAAGAAGAAGGCAGTGCACAGAAAACAAAATGCGGACCAATTATATTACCAATAAAAAGTAGAAATATAAAGTGAGCCGCATGGTTAAAGCTGCTAAATCCACTTTTCAATCCCAAAGACTTTTCAGTATATCTGCCCTGTTCATCTCGATATCGTTTTACTTTAGCTACGGGCACTACACTTCTCACCGCATTAAGTATCACGAGTCAGCACCAGGTCCTCAGGTAATAACGCTTCAGGACCAATTCTGTCAAGCCGACCACCGCCGAACCCCAGTCTTAGTATGCTCTTCGTCGTCTTGTCGCCACTGATGGCGCCAAACTTGTCACTGTTTTTTAGCCGCTGAGCCGCTCCGACCAATCAGCGCCACTCCGCTTCCAGCTTCGCTCTCCGATCCTCTCCAACATTATGACCCTAGTTGATCCGACGCTCACATGCTCCACGGAGCTCCGACGTCATTACCCGCCACAAACCTTTGGTCGCTCCGCCGTCGAAAAGAGGAAATTCCGATACTCCAAGTTGCGTCTGCTCTCCGCAGCTTTGCCGTTAGTTGCACTTGCCGACAGAGCGTGCCTCCATTCCTACGCATCCTCCACTATTCCGTCCATTGCATTTATATCGACCGACTGTCTCTCGTGCTGGTCTTGTCACTTTCTCCGCTTCTGCTAATATATCAAACCTTGTGAGTGTGTGTACTCGATCTTGACACAAAATATCCTTTGGTTATACAGTGGTGGTTTGTAGCACCTCTACTCTACCCTTAATTGACTGAGTGCTACCTGAGCCTTGGACTAAACCCACCTCGTAGAAAGATGGTTTGAGTAAAATTTCAAACAGAATATTTCTTGATAGGGGTACCACCTAGAGTTGCCACCTAATTGTGTAAAATTTTTGTTTTTTATACGCCATAATCTCTAAAACAACTTGATCAATTCGAATGAGTTTTTTAGATTTTTAACATTCTACATAGCAAGCTTACCAACGTACGTCTTGCTACTTAGTACAGGGTGGCTAATGAAAGCCGCTACCAAAAAAAATTAAATAACTTTTTTTCTATTTAATGAATCTGGTTAATTTTTTTTTTATTTTGCAGATTGACTTTTACATTTAACAAAAATGGATAACTGGGACACTGAAACAAGAATTTGGATTGTCCGCCGCTATCACGCACTAGAGTCCGTAGTTTCGGTTCAAAGAGAGTATAGGCGCACGTTTGGCGGCAATCCTCCGAGCAGATGGACCATAATAAGACTTGTAAACAATTTTGCCGAGCATGGGACAGTCAACAGAAGACCTTACCATCGAAACCCTTCAGTTCGAACGGAGGAAACGATCGCTGCTGTAGCTGCTGCCATACAAAACAATCCACGTGTTTCGACAAGAAGCTTATCTGCTCAAATGGGTGTAAGCAGACAGTCATTACAGTCAATTATGCACAAAGATTTGGACTTATTCCCATATAAAATTCAAATGGCCAACAAACTGAACGCTGCAGACTTGCCGATTCGCTTGGAATTTTGCCAGAAGATGCTTCAAATGGTGGAAGAGGATGGAAACATGTTGAACTGTCTTTTCATGTCTGACGAGGCCCATTTCGATTTAAACGGCAACATAAACAAACAAAATTGTCGAATATGGAGTGCTTCCAACCCACAGATACTCCATGAGACGGAATTGCATCCACTTCGTGTCACAGTGTGGTGTGCAGTTTCATCACGCTGCATTGTCGGGCCCTACTTCTTCGAAGAAAACGGTCACACGGTTACGGTTACTGGATACCGTTACTTGAGCATGTTGAGAGAGTTTTTCTATCCAGAATTACGCCGAATGAGAATTTCTTTCAACTCTGTGTGGTTTCAGCAAGATGGTGCAGCTCCTCATATAGCCCAACCTGTTATGACAGAATTGCGACGAAAATTTCCCAATAAGCTGATATCCAGAAACTCCACATTCCGTTGGCCACCCAGGTCGCCTGACCTTACTGCACCTGACTTTTTCTTGTGGGGTTATTGCAAACAGGAAGTCTTCAAAGCAAAACCAACAAATTTGAATGAACTAAGGCAATCCATTCTAGAAACAATTGCGGCTATTCCTGCCTCAACTCTCCAAGCAGTAATGAACAACTTTTTGGTAAGATGCCGCACTACATCGACGAGCAGGGGGGGCATTTAAATTCCATTATTTTTTAAAACTAATTAAGCTATGTTTAATAAAATTTAATGGGCTTTAACATGAATAAGAGAAAAATTAATTCCATACACTGACAAAAAATTATTTCAGTTTCTTAATGTAGCAAAATTCATCAGCCACCCTGTATGTTCTATATTGATGAGTATGTAGAATAAACTAAATTATAGGTCAACCTGATTTTAAAGCTATATGGTATCAAGTAGAATTAAAAAGGAAGAGATCGAGCTGAAGTCTATACAACGCAAAGCGGGTTTTGGGGCTTAGAGTATACACGCTATGAAATATTAGATTGCTCAGGCGACAGTTGGACTCATACCGAAAGGTGTTTGCACCGCATCTTAACGAAACCACATCCGGAAAGAGATTCTAACTCGTAACTCTACTTGCCGGAGTGTTCCTATTTGTAAAGAAATAGACTACGAAATTTATTCTAAAAGCCTTTTTGTGTCTTACATACGAAAACGCTTGCAATATATCGAGCCCTCACAGCCATTTTAGCGTAGCCAACAAAAACCAGATTTTACAGGAGAAGATTTTTTAGTTTACAAATACAGGGTGTTTTTTACAGGTTTGTTTTTCGAATAGAGATAAAACTGGCATTTTGTGGTCAAATCTGGCAACTCTAATGTCATTTATATTCAGTTTGGTTTGCCATTTCATCATGAACAGGTTGACAAAAGAACAACGCTTGCAAATCGTGCAAATTTATTTCGAAAATAATGGTTCAGTTCGCGAAGTTTACCGTGAGCTCCGTCCATTTTATGGTCGACATAATCGTCCATCAGAGCAATTAATTCGGTTAACCATGGATCGTTTTCGCACTACGTTTACTCTATGTGATAATACGCATCCGCAGAGACGTCGAACAGTGCGCACCGAAGAAACAATTGCCGCTGTAGAGCAAAGTGTTGAAGAGGACCCGAATGAATCGATTCGCCACCGTGCACAGCAATTGGAGCTTTGTCCATCAACTTTATGGAAGATTTTGCGCAAAGATCTTGGCTTGCGACCTTACAAGATCCAGCTTGTGCAAGAATTAAAGCCGCGAGACCATGCAATGCGTCGTGATTTTGGTGTATGGGCCGAAAATGAGATTGATTTCGATCCTGATTTTCATCGCAAAATTTTGTTCAGTGATGAGGCTCATTTTTGGTTGAATGGCTACGTCAACAAGCAAAATTGCCGCATTTGGAGTGAAGAGAATCCACATGAGACCCTTGAAACGCCATTACATCCACAAAAACTGACTGTTTGGTGTGCTCTATGGGCTGGTGGAGTCATTGGGCCATACTTCTTCCGCAATAATGCTGGAGAGGCAGCTACCGTTAATGGAGACCGGTATAGAGCCATGATAACCGACTATTTTGTTCCCGAATTGGATGGCATGAATGTGGATGAGTTGTGGTTCCAACAAGACGGCGCTACATGCCACACAGCGCACGTCACAATCGATTTATTGAAGAAAACATTCGATGAGCGCATAATTTCGCGGAATGGACCTGTCAATTGGCCACCAAGGTCGTGTGATTTGACACCATTGGATTATTTTCTTTGGGGATATGTGAAGTCGCTCGTCTACACCAACAAACCAGAAACGTTAGGGGAATTGGAAGCCAACATTCGTGGCGTTATTGCCGACATACGGCCCCATATGCTCGAAAAAGTGGTTGAAAATTGGACCTGTAGAATTGGCTTTATTCGAGCCAGCCGCGGCGGCCACATGCCCAAAATCATATTTAAACATTAATGGCATAAAATTATCCTTCCAATAAAGCCAAATTGATGGACCTTAAAACGATTTTCTTGTGTTTTATTTCAATTTGAAGTTCTATACCACTAAAAAAAACACCCTTTATAAAAAATTTGAAAGCAAACTATTGCTTATATTTTCATCGCCTCTGCTTTACTTTTGTAATGGTGCATATAGGAGTTGTAATATTTTGTGAGAAGGTTTAAAATAACCAGAATTCTCGACATCTGTCAAGGTACGGATTTATAGAATTTTTTTTCAATAAAATATGTCCAAATAAAAATCATATTTTTTATTCCGATCTTTGTAAGTATGAAAAAAAGAAGAGATAGACCCACTAATAAGTATACCGAAATAATCAGGGCGATGAGCTGAGTCGCTTTAGCCATGTCTTTCTCTCCGTCCGTATGTACGCCTCTCTGTTTAAACGCAAACTGGTTGTGAGATATGTAATGTGGGTATTGAAAATCATAAAGACTGGACCAATATATCGTATAGCCCCATACAACATATCTTTCCGAGAAAAGAGAGGTTGGACTCTCTATCTTTTAATTAACAGGGAAAGACCATACAAAATTTTGCACCTGCATGTTAGGGGCTTAGAATATGATCGAGGTAGGCATACCGGTCGTAAGAGGCGACTAATATGCACGAAGGTAGTGTCGTGCAACTCGATGGTTGATCCACGGATATGATGCCTCTCACCTCTCAGTACCCATCACCTGACCTGAAAAGTTCCACTGGTAATACCAAATCGTTACCACGACAGTCGGGCAGTACCGCAAAGGAGTACGGGAGCGTACCGGATTCATATCCTGCCAAGGACTGCCAGTTCGGCAGCACTCTCCAAAACCTTCGGGAAGTGTTTTTGTCGTTACAACAACAACAACAACCATAACATTTTGCAGAGTTGGTACTTATTGTAAGTAAGGATTGGAAACATAAAACCGTGATGCGTATTTATGAAAGGTATAGAGCCTTTGACACAGCCAAAGACAGCGCTTTCCTTACTTGGTTTTATCTCAGATAATGCCTTGTCTCAGTTTAGTTTCAAAAAATTTCGGCTTACCTGACCAAGTAAGCAAAATACGAGTATAGAATATTTACATATAGTCGACGAGCCAACAAAAACGGTTATTAATTTTTATCCGAAAAATGTTTGGTCTTATTTCATAAGCACCATTTTTTTCAAGCAATTCAGTGTTTAGCATTTTTCGACATCTCTTCTGGTTAAGAAGTAATCGAAAACATAAGATTGGCCATTGGAATTTGCTAAAATAACTCTAACGATTTAACGACTTTATGTTTAAACTTTTCAAATGCCAAATTTTAATTTGTTTGTACCTTTATGTAGGACTTTTCTCCTTTTCAGGGGCTAAGCTAATAATCCTTTTCACCTTCTACTGCTTTTCCGGAATGTAAACTGAAATACTGGTAAAATAAAATCGCCATTTCTCCTCCATGTACACGAGAAATATCTTACGGACAGAAAGTCATGATTCAAGCGCATGCGCTTACAATGCAAATTCTCGCCGCAAGTGCAACCAAGAAAGTCATGGCGCTGCAAACGCTTAGTTCACATTCAATAACACATCGGCTGATACGAAGGAAACGACCTTCCGAAGTAATGGAGATTTTCATGGAGTTTCATCAGTTGATGTGCGATATTTGTGTTGTTTGGTAATGAACGTAGATAAAGAGACGGCGTATACGCGTTTCGCATACTAAACGCGCTTAGTGATTTGCTATTTAAAGCAGTAAAAGTTACGATTTAAACAACAATAAAAATAAAGCGAATTTATAAAACGAAATGAAATGAGAAGTGTTATGTGTTTGATAAATAGTTGCGAAGCGAATTCAATCTATTACTTATTAGAAATAATTAATTTGGGTGAAGGGAAGTCGTCGGAAGTAGGCTAAATCGTGCGAAGTGCTATTTTGTAAAAAAAAAAGTTGTTTGCGTAGCTACAGCAGCTTAAAGTGAAGCGCGTGATAATTGCTTTGATTGTTTGTTTGATTGTATGCTGAAGCTGTGTATGATGTCTTGTTAACGAACTAAAGCAAATAGACAGACACTTTGACAGTTTCTTCTACAACAACAAATTCTTACTGCAACAACAATTGCAGCCCTACTTAACTTTGGGAAATTACTGCACTTTTATGCAATTCAGTTGAAAATCAAAGACAGTTATATGTATGTGTGTGCTGCGTGCTTTAGCTACTACCGGCAATTGCTGGCTGCAAGGTGCGACAGTGCGTATGAGTGATCACTAACTATGTTACAATGGTGTGCGGTCGAAAGTAGCATTAAAAGCAAATCAATTAAGTGTGTGTGAAAGGCTGCAAGTAACATCAAAAGCTTAGCGTTAAGGTGCGTGTTTAGTTAGTGTGCACACCTCTGTATGTGTGCAAAACCTTTCATCCAATTAAATGCTATGTGCTGCTGTTTGTGCGTGTTCATGTGCGCGTATTAACAATGACATATACATATATACTTAGATATAAAAGTATGTATGTTTACTAGTGCGTATGTATGCCTGTTGGGCGCCACTATGTCGTCCTTGCATGGTCGCACGCAAGCAGTTAAATGTCGAAAAGTCTAACGTCTGCGTATTTGTCATCAAAAAGCTACAAAGTTTTGTCGGTTGAACGGTCGGTTTAGCTTTAGTGCGGTTAACCATTCAGTTATTGGTGTAGAGTATAGATACACTTGCCAAAAGTAACAATAACAGAAAGTTGTTTAGAATTCGAATACGTTGTGATATAACGAAATCAGCTCGAGTGTTATTAGTGTCTGCGAAACTGCATGTCTATATAGTAGATGCTCAAGCAATTCGAAGCATGTTTAACAAAAAAACTAATACAAGCATATATGAAATAAAGAAAACATATACGATATATAAATGTGCTTCTGTCATAAAGTAACACAGAATATTTTAAATGAGCTTAGCAGGCCATCGTTCAAAAATTGTTGAGCTTACTCGTAGCTTGGCATTGTTTAGTATTGGTGGATTAAAACCTTATACCTGGTACAAACATATGTAAGTAAGCAGCTAATTTTGAAAGTGAATATAATTGTGCAAAAAAAGTATGCTGCCGTTAAGTTAATAGGTTCAGCCTAGTAAAAATGCAACAAAAGTTATTTACTCTTAAAACTTCTAACGACAAATCAAATCAGCCATCACTATCAACATCTTTGGCTCCTCGAGCACTAGCAAATGGTCAACTTCAGTGAAGTGTAGATATGTGCTCATACGTTTGTGTTTTATACATTGTTTGCCTACTCAATGTGCCGCTACAAAACTTGGTTAACTCAAGTCAAGTGTAATGGAATTCAACTGAAATTAAATTGAAAGCAAAAAAGTTAAGGCGCAATACGAAAAAGCGAAAACAAATATAAGCAGTAATTTCAACTGGAAAATATTGCAAAAAGAAAAGTTGAAACAAAGTGAAAAAAAAAAAATTTTAATACAAAAAAATCTATATAAAAAAACAAGGAAAGTATAAAATCAAGCATGCTTATGCTAACGAAATTATTAAGAAAGTCATGTCAACACAACTAACGTTCGATGGCTTTCACAGAATTTATAAAAAAGGTAGGTACTTTTTACTAATAAGAAATTACTTATAGCACTAAAAGGTTTGCACGAAACCGCATATACAAGAATTCGAGTGCTTTGTGCATATATTTCAGAAGGCGAAATATTTCTGATTTGGCTGTAGTTGCCTTGAAAACGTTTGATATATTTAACTAGGCTGAAATACACTGAGTTATAAAGCATAGTTCGATGATGGAAGGCTGAGCTACGGATATAACGTCTTACAAGAATTACCTACTACAACTTGCCTGCGCATTTACAAGTGAGATGCTATTGCTAAGTCAAAATATTGTTTGCGGAACAAATAAAAGGTTGAGGTGAATTAAAGATTCGAACGGTTATAGTAGTATTATTTAAAGGTGATGGAAAGAAAACGTAAAAATGGGTGAGTGATGTTGCGCATAGGTAGAATAAAATGCAGTAGATGCGAGGGAGGCGCAGATGTATAGAAAAGCGAAGAATATCATATACTAAAACCAAAGACTGAAACCATATCGTAACCTATTAAATATATTATTTTTACTATATTAGATTAGTTATTTTGATCTATAATAGAACGAAAGGCAAAGCATTTGAAAAGACGCAAACTGTTCCAAAAGGTTTTGACTTTGAAGTTTTTTTACTTCATTTCGTGGGCACAGATTTTCTTTTACAAATTGTAACCTTTCTAATTTTCATCGAAGTTTGTCGAGCAAGGTTACAAATGATGCACTCAAACTAGTAAGACCAAGTTTCTGAGTCGATTATTAATGCCATTGTCTCAAATTAATTTTTTAATGACCATGAACTTTTTATGACGCATAGAAACAAATCTATAAAATCGACTAAATACAAGTATCGCTAAACAAAATTTAATACATTTTTAATAAAAAAATGTTTTAGTTTTTAGAATATATTTTGCCTATATTTTATCCATAATTGGCATGAATAATAATTATAATTTTAGTAGAGAAAATCTAATTGCTCACAAAGTTCTGTTCGTGGTTTTACTTTGAAACCGAAATAAATGTTGCAAAACGAAACCAAAACCGGAACAGAAAGCAAAACGTACTAGAAGACCGAAACAGAAACCGAAAAGTTATTTTAATCAGTTAGATAGCTTGAATAAAACTGAAGGTTTACTAGAGTGTTGACAACTCCATAAGATGCTTTTGGTAATAAGTATGGTAAGATTCGATACTATTCCCTCAAAGTACTGAGCTGTTCGTTTGTCATCGGGTCGTCTTAGCCTTCTAATTTGTTGCCGAAAATATATTTCTTGTGGTTCAATTTCATCAATTATTGTCTTTAGGAAAATAATCTTGAGAAATATTGGAATCAGTCAGTATTTTATTTTCTGGTAATAGTTTGAATTCGAAAATAATTTCAAATCAGAGAACACTTACCCTGCAAAAAGTATACTAGTAAATTGACTGGTAAAACTACGCGCACTGTCACCACGAAACAATCTTTTGACCGTTCTACTTCACATACTGCTTGCACTTCTAAGTAAATCATCTTTTTATATGTAAAGGAACAAAGTGGAATTTTTGTTGTTGGACGCCGTTTTCGGTCACTCCATTTTTGCTGGGTTATGTTTTAAAGGTGTAGACGCCAACACGAATATCTACATAAATGTTGCTCATACGCCAGCGTGCACTTTAGAGCTAATAAATACGCCTGCAGCTAAGCAATAAGCAATAAATTCGGATAACGATTAGAGGAAGTTTAGTCACTATCTCTGGTCTATTTTTTCTCACATTCCGGGACAAATCGAGGGACAAATGAGATACAAATTTTAATTAAACAAAATTGTAGAAAATTTTCAAATATATTTAGTATCTCATAGCTCACCCCACGAGTTCTAATGGCATTGGTGAATAGTTCTCTTTTACCCTCTACTCGGTTCCAAGTGCAGTTTTTTGACATTGTAAATCGATAATACGTTTAGTTGACGTATTAACTTTGTGAATAATTCTTTGCATTGCTACACCACTTTCCATTCCAGCGTACTCGTATATGCTTACCGATCAGCGACAAACAACACATTACCTTGTAATATATAATATAAGTGTTGTTTTCATTTGCTGGTTAATAAAAAGAAAAGCTAAGAATACATTTTTGACAAAATTTTGCTCACATTGAGAAGAGAGCAACAGAGGAAGATTGCTGCTTATTTTTATTTTGAAGTATTTACACAAACTGATATATTTTGCTTCATAGATTGCCGACAGCAAGTTTAGAGCACTTCCTATAATTTTATTTTATTTTATTCTATTTAATTTAATCTAATTTATTTTATTTTAATTTTATTTTATCTTATTTTATTTTATTTTACTTTATTTTATTTTACTTTATTTTATTTTATTTTATTTTATTTTATTTTTTTTAATTTTGTTTTATTTTATTTTATTTTATTTTATTTTATTTTATTTTATTTTAACTTGAGAGTTTTGCTGGCTTCAGGTCCGTGTTTTTTGATTAAAATGCTGTTGTTTTTTTTTTCAAGAAACCACATACCTGGCTGACCGAGCTTTGCTCGGTATTTTTCGAATTTGTCGCATAATCTTACTTACCAAGAGCATAAATTTCCAAAATAGATTTGCAAAATATCGAACACTACCAACAAAGTCACTTAAGCCTGTTTGGCGGTTAGGGCTCGATGATTCGACAGAAATTTTCTGTTTTAAATTTATTTAGGTAGTGCTATCCATTCATTTGAACATTACAAATAGAAAGCCTAAGCCAATACTTCCTTCCACACCACTTTCCTAGTACGTCTCTCGTTCTCCTGTGGTAGTAGTACTTTTAATGTAGTTGGTCGCTTAACTCTGGAAAAAGCCACATATAGCATACCATGCATGAAAACAGGTAAATTTATGTCTACTTCTACAAATTCAAAAGTTTGGCCTTGAGCTTTGTGCACCGTCATGGCAAATGCGGGTCTTACTGGAAATTGGTGCCGTTGCGTGGTACAGCCGAGCTGTCCCTTTGATAAGTCAAGTGTGATTCTAGGTATATGCTCTTCTTTTCCGGATTGTTCGCCAGAAACTATTTTTGCTTTTATTATATTGTTGCAAAGGCTTGTCACAATAAGTCTTACTCCATTACATAGACCTTCGGTTACATCTAGGTTACGCAGCAACATTATTATTGAATTTTTTTTCAACTTTAACTCATGCGGTGGTAAATCTGAAATATTGATTCTGTTAAGAAACTCCGTAGTAAATTCAAGTGCCCCTTCATGGTTATCTTTCAGGGAATTATAGCTATGGTAGACTTTGTACTCCCCCAGAAGTTTGGCTATAATTTCATTATTGATTCGATCAACATTTCTATTAAGAGCCGCGAGTATTGCCCGATCTTTCATGGTATCAAAGTTTTCATCAATTAAGTTTGAGTTTGAAATTAGATCTTGTGGAAATTCGATTTCTTCTAATGCGTTTACAGGTAATTCTCCATTGCCCAACTTCAATAAATATTCAGCAAACTGCCGTTGTTCGGGATCAACACGCATATTTTCGTCAAGGGTGAACGTCTGGAAATGTGACCATAGGAAACTTCTCTTAATGGACAAATCCAATAACTCATTTTTGTTTGCTCGCGGCTGAATAGGAAGGCATTGACGAAAGTCCCCTCCGAGAACTATTACTTTCCCACCAAAAGGGACATCCCGATGTGTTATATTTATTCAAGTACCTCGAGATTCCAAGAAATGATGTCCACATGCGCACTCCAAATTTCATCCAAATCGGTTAAACCGTTCCCGAGATGGTGGTCGATATAAGAAGGAATAATTAAAATGCAGTCAAGTGGCAACCCTAGGTGGCAATCCTACTTAAAAATATTCTGGTTGGTATACGGCCTCAAATACCTTCCGTTTGAAACCCATATTGCCATATATTGCTTAATACTTAAAAAAAAATTGATATAGGTGGCAACCCTGTTAACCATGCCAAGTGGCAGCACCAAAGTAGAAAATCTTAAAACAAAGGATACTACCCATATACCAATTTTCATCCAAATCGGTTAAGTCGTTCCTGAGATAGTAGTGGATATACAAATATACAAGAATAACTCGTTTAAAGTTATAAGATATATTTCGATTGCTTGGGTCTTAATTTACTTTGGTTTATTTTATTTTAATTTATTCTAATTTATTTTATTTTATTTTATTCTGTTTTAGATTAGTTTAGTTTTGTTGTTTTATTTTATTTTAGTTTATTTTATTTGTTTTTGTTTTATTTTATTTTATTTGATTTTATTTCATTTTATTTGGTTCAATTTTATTTTATTTTATTTTATTTTAATTTATTCTAATCTATTTTATTTTATTTTATTCTGTTTAAGTTTAGTTTTGTTGCTTTATTTTATTTCATTTTGTTTTATTTTATTTTGTTTTATGTTATTTTATTTTACTTTATTCTATTTTATTTTATTTTATTTTATGTAATTTAAATTAACTTAACTGAATTTAATTTAATTTTATTTAATTTAATTTTTTTTATATTATTTTATTTTATTTTATTGTATTTCCATTTCTCTCTTTTATTTTACACAAATCTTACCACTAACGTGACAACGAACGCACAAGAGATTTTTGTATTTATGTCGATGGTCTTCATAGAATTTTTTTTGTGGGGAGTGCTTTGTGTAACTTTGTAACAAAGCATTATTAGGTAATGATAAAACGTAGCAACAAAACAAATTTTGAACTTGGTTGCTATATCTTTCTTATCCTTTTATTTGATTAATGAATATGAATATATATGCTTTATATGGTTTCCGATTAAAGTTTGACCATTCTTTAGTGAAAACCCTTTTTATGACATTCTTTGATTTCATTTATTTTCCAACCACCTCAACCCTTACTTAACTATTAAGGAAAATCTTTTGATTGGAACAGCAAACACTAAAATTTGCCAACATAAAAAATTCTTCAAAATACAATGCTCAATTTAACGGTAGCCGTTGAAAACCTCTTTGCAGCAACACAGCAATTGACTCAGTCTTTGAGCCTTGAACGAGGGTTGTACAAACTTTTTCATACATACAGTGACACCCACGATAAGTTAAACTTGTTTATACGTCCATTACGCGGAAAAACAGTCAGCCAACCGCTCAACCATATGCTCCTGGTAATTTAATTTTCTGCCAGCTAAATTGAGTCGAATCAAGTTAAGTTTATGTGTGCTTTTTATGCTTGAGTAATTTTTGCTAGACACGTTGCAATTACTTTTTATTTAGTATAGCATATAAAAACATATTTTATGTTTTTTTAATATTGCATGCCCATAACTTCAATATATTTTGTGAATTATTTGTTTTTAATTCGTAGAGAGGAATCTTACAAATGAAATTCAGAGTTATTTATACAAATCTTTTTGCGAATCCATATAGGCAGTTTCTTTAATTAAGTTTAGTAATATTATTATAGTAATTTAAAAATTTGAGCAAAAAAATAGTTAAAATAGCTACTTAAACCGAATTTAGTTGATTATATGTAGGATACGAAGCTTTGCAACATATAGAATAAATCCGCAACCATCTCTGTGGCTGTACTATTACGTAGAGTGAGGTTCGATGACTCCTTTGGGCGATTTTCAGCATCTACAATTTTTGTGAATTATTGGAACAAGCAGAACACTTAAAATATATGGGTTAGAAAATGCTATTTCCCCACTAAAAATGTACAGAATATGCTTTGAGATATTGTTTTGATATTCCACTTAAACCTCGGTATAGCAGGCGCCATATAGACTAGTAAGCTATAGCTGATAATGTTGTTTCATAACTGCTCATAACTTATCAATTGAGTTGAGGCCAAGACTTTGCGCAGGCAGGTTCAAAACATCAATATTTAAAAACGAAAGTCAGCTCTTTCGTAACCTTTAACTTTGAAGTGTGTTTTGCGTCATTTACGTGCTGAAATATAAAATATGCTCGAACAGTCACAAAGGCAAAATATTCCATTACAATCTCCAGAATGCTTTGTATTGCTATTGATATATTATTCCTTGAACGCGAACTATTGGTTCTACAACACCCCATGAAAATGCTCCCCAAACCTTATTAGAGCCACCACAGTATTTTATAGTTTTCACAGCTTACTCGGTGCTTAATGACTTGTTGGGAGGACGCCTGATATACGACTTTCAATCGGATTGCAATAAACTAAAGTACGAATAATCATTCTGGAGTACTCTAGTCCAGTATTTTTTTTTAAGCATTTCCTTTGCAAATCGGAGCCGCATATTAATATTTTTTTATACGTGAGGCGTTTTTTGTGCTATACACCCGTGAAGTCCCGACTCTTGTAAGCGTCTTGCTATCGTACACGCTGAGATTTCTACATTAATTTGATGTTCAACTTCGACTTACACGCTAAGACACAATAGAGTTTTATTTGCTGGTTGTACAGATTAACCTATCTTTTGGTGGATCAGTTTTTTGAGGTCTGGGTTATCTGATTTAAACTTTTTTTTTTTTTGTACAAATAAAAGTTTATCTTTTCGATAACAATTTACATTTACTTCCCTCATTATTCAAGTGAGTTTTTATAATGGGAGACCCAGCTGACCCTTTCCTCCTGAAAATTGTTATTTTCTCGCCTTCTCTCTTCGTATGCCTATTGATCTTTCTCTTCCCCTTACCCTTTCTAAATTTTCTCATCCACTTCCATTTCTTCTTCTTTATCTTTTTTTATATATATATTTCTTTGTGCTGGAGAAGATTCTCATATTTGGGTATTACATTTTTACATAAAAATCAATGCAAAATCAATATCATAAGAGTGGTGAAGAGGTTCTGAGCAGTGAAGTCCTGAATATTCGCATTCGCATTCGCAAAAATTTCTGCGAATGTTTTGCGAATATGAATATCGGAAAACAGTCATTTGAAGGTAATGCCAGGTTAATAAGTAAATCCATTTATTTGCCATATTTCTTGATGCATGAGAAAGTAACTCAAATAATAACATATGATCAAACTAAAAATATATTCTTCAACGATAAACGATAAATATATGTAATCTAAACAAAACAACAAAAAATTGTAGACGATTAAACATTTTTTTTACATATTTTTCCAGTTAATTAAACATCAGTAGAGGAATATTAAACTTGAAAAATAAAAGCTTCGAATTTTAGTATTTGCCAAGGTTTTTTATCCTAATGTGTTTTATTGCTTATTTTAACATGAATAATCATGGGCTGTTTATTTTGATATCATTGCATTCGCGAATATTCAAAAAGTGGCATTCGTTACATCACTGTTTCGGAGTATCGCGAGATGTATGATATTTTGACACCTTAAAAAATATCCAAAGCTGCTAAAGAAGTTTTCACTTAAAAAAAGGCCAGGGACCGCCACTTTTATTGCTTTTAAGTCCAAAGAAAAAGTAATTTCGCGAACTTTTTTTATTCGTACAAAAGTAACTGCTACACCCGGTCTTGTATTGTTTCTCGCTAACAATAAGACTTATCTTTGGCAAGTTTTTTTAAGGACAAAATAAAAGTCCTCTTCAATCACTAACAAAGCGCTAATCTAGAAAATTAATTATTAAACAATTTATTTAATTTTAATTAGGTGTTTGTTATTTATTGAAAATAGATTTTTATTCTGTTTCTAAAAAATATTTCACCAAAGATAAACTTTATCGCTTTATAAAAAAGTTATAAAAATTAATTGTGTTCAAGATTTCGATTAGGGATGAAATCAAAGTTAGTAACTTTTGCAGAGGCACTAACCAAACTTTCATTACATCGAATAATTTTATTTTAGGTCCCTGGAAAAATTCAGTTAAAAATAAAAATGGCACAGCTCCAAAAGCATTTACTATTATTTTGCAACTATCCGTTTTGTTAACCTTTTTAAAGAAAAAATGTCTACACATTTTAGAGACTAAGACCTTCGGTCTGGTAGGCTGCAGTCTATTACTATGCCGTTGGTATGGCTTTCGTACTTGAACGAAATAAAAGTTTTCTTCTAAGTTAATTACTCTGTTATCAAAATTCTTTTGCTTTGTATCACTTCCGTATACTTCATAAATGAAATGCAAATAAAATGAAATGCAAATATGTTCACGAGAATACTAGCACTTTGCATGCAAATAAATAATTGTGAAGTTCGTATGAATTTTTGACATAAAAGAGTTTTATTTGTTTTTGCATACAAGAGGCATTTGAATGGATAAGTAAATAGTTACTTATGTATGTGCATATCCATTCAAGTTTTAAATATATTAAACTTCCAACAGACAAATGCACATTTATACGCATAAACTACCATATGCATATTCATATAAAACTTGACATTTGAAAATAACTAAAAATATGCAGAAACATGGATGTGTGCGTGGATGGTACTCGTATAAAAAGTGTAGAATAATTTTGCTAGTAAACGAACGGGTACCAGTTTCCGCTTTGACTTTTTTATTGCTTTCAAATTAGATTGAGTTTAAATAGAATTCAATTTGCATACTCTTTAATTTCAACTTTAGTCATAGAAGAAACTAAATTTATCAGTGCACACGTAGAAGCGTTTAAAATTTATTTTGAAGTTTGCCCTCATACACCTGAAAGCTATACTTCACTTCGATGTGCTCTGAGCGTATGTATATGAAAAAATCTTCTCGGTATCAATTAGTAATGGCAGTCTATACTTTATATAAATAAACTTAAAATTTCGTAGAAGCAAAGCAGGCGACCTCTTAAATCGACTTATCACTCAAGCTTTTGTTATTAGAAAGCAATGCTGCCGTTTTGGTTGTTGTGAACCAAAATTGGTAACTTTTTTCACTTTAAAACGTTCTTGGTAATTTTTTTCAAGTATTTCAGAAAAAGTTCAAGTTATGACAGAAACATTAATAGTGTTTTCTTGAAAAATATGTAGAGTTTAAGAAAACGCATAACTTTTGAAGTATATTTAGTTAAAGACATTCAAAGAGGTTTTTTTGATTTTCCTTTTCACAATTGCAGTTAAGGTGCAATATTGTCACATTATTTGATTTACGTAGGCACGTGCTTGTAATTTTAAAATAATACCGTAAGTGTTCGTTTTATAAAATGTTAGTTTTATGGTAATTAATTTGTAATTTTTGGTTATTTCTTTTTACTGCTGTGGCCATACGCTAAGAGAGCTTTTGTGTTTAGAGAGCATCAGCAAACAACATTTTGCGCTCTAATCTCCTTTTTTCTTGTGTTACGCTAAACGAAATATCCAGGCAAATTTAGTACAGGGTGGAACTATTCGATCAGCTGATATGTACTTTTTTCTCGAATTTTGATACTAAAAATTTGGGGGCATAGCGATTTGGACAATTAACCTACGAGGAACAAAATACACCAAAGTACACCTTGCGACTCTTTGATTTATTACATGTACTGAGTGTTTTAATTGTAGCTCGGATCCTTCAAATTTGCACCAAGCAGTGAGCGTAGAAGAGAAATGTAGGCAGCAGCAAAGCAATTTAAATGTTCAGGCTTTCAATACAATTTTTGCGTGAGACTTTCACTTGTTAATCTCATTTACTCAACAACGGTTAAAGCATTGAAAACTTAAATATCACATTTTGCAATTGCATCCTCATACAAAAGTGCTCTCAATGCTCGCATCCACCTCGACGTATGGTAAAAATTTATTAAATACTTACTTTAATTTTATAAAAATGAAATGAAGTTTATTTGTTATATTTTCACACGAGAACTACCAAATCAATCACAAAACTTCGTACACATAATCTTGAGAGCATTAGAACCAACATATGATACCTTTTTGCAGGAAGGGGCCAGGGATCGACATATTCAAAACAAAATTTACTTATGACGCTATTGACTTGAAATTTAGCCCTTAGTATTTAGAATTCATTTTTCCAAAAAGTGGGCCAGGCACTGACCGCCAGACTGTCGAAAAATCGTATTTCCAGAAATCTGCGACGCCCTGACTGTAGTCCTGGGCATCAACAAAGATAGTGATGAATCAACTCCTCTTCTTCCTCATACTGGCACCTTATACATAGGAAATTTGTTGGCATACGCCGTCGTCTAAGCATTGGTGCGATAACACAATGTCCTTGGATGACACCTGTAAGTACTCTTCAAAATGGAAGCTAGTGCTTTTTCCGTACAAACATGGCCACCTTCGTTGTTTTAATATAATACACATCGGTTCTCATTAGTAAATTTTCCATTTTCGATCGAACTGAGTTGTCTGCCTAGTGTATGTCCATTACCGTTGAATTGCTTTTTTAAAACCTTGCCAACAAATAATACTCCATAATTAATTACATATTGCTTCATGAGCAGATTTATTGCGAAGCTTTGCATCCACGCGTATTCATAGACAATAATTTCTTAGAAAGTTTGCGCTTAGAAATCGTAGCCAACGTTAAACAATTTGAATGCATAAAACAGACTATACCACTTTTTGTTAATTCTCCATTTGTTCTCCTTCGTATCAACACCAACGCATATTTATGGAATATGTTTCAAAAACAAAAATTCAATATAAGCAAAATACGTTTACTACAAGCCTACAACCCCTGCGGGTTAGGGGTTTAGAATATGCCCTAGGTAGGTATACCGGTCGTAAGAGGCGACTAATATGCACAAAGGTTATGACATGTTACTCGATGGTTGATGTCCGGATAAAAAAAAGAAAAGATTTTGGAAATTTATTTGCACTTTTTTGGGTATTTTAAAAAGTTGTATGGATATAGCGATCAACGGCTGACATACTTGATAGTGCCTAAAAGTATGCAGCCTTCGCTGTGCTATCAGATTTGTGTTGGCAAAGTTTTTTAGTTAGAAAAGTACAGCTATGCATTTTGCTTATGGCGTTTCTGAATGTGTGACAGTTCGATGCGTAATCACCTGTACACGCCATGGGCAAGGGGAAAGCCGATAATATCCGCACGTCTCCCATACAAAACTATCCACTTTTTATACCATTCATGAACATGGAATGGTATTATAACTTTGATCCGAAGTTTGTAAGTATGAGAATAAGAAGAGATATATCCATCAATAAGTATACCGAAATGTTCAGGGCAATGAGCTGAGTCGATTTAGCCATGTCCGTCTGTCTGTTTGTACGCAAACTAGTCCCTCAGTTTTTGAGGTATTTGATGAAATTTGGTAAATGTTCGCCATTTTATAGTATACTAGTTATTTGTCGGAACCACCCAGATCGAAACAATACAACTCATAGCTCCCATACAATCGATTGTTCCGCTAAACGGGTTTTGACCTACAAAACATGCAATTAAAGAGTTAGGAACTTAAAATTTTGCAGGTTTAATACATTTTATATACGTAAATTATCTAGTAAAAATCAGCCAGATCGGATCAATATAAGACATAGCTCCCATATAATCGATAGTTCTGACAAATAAGGTTTGGGCTATAACTATTGCAATTAACAGCGAGGCGCACAAAATTTGGCAGGTACAGTACTTATTACATATATAATGTGGTTAGTGAATATCATCAAGATTTTACCAGTATATCGTATAGCCCCCATACAACATACTTTTTCCGATAAACGGGGCTTGGGCTATGTATCTTTAAATAAACAGGCCTTGTACTTATTGTATGTAAGGATCGAACACTTTAAATCGTAATGAGTATACATGAAAGGTATATAGCCTTCGGCATAGTCGAAGACAGCGCTTTTTTTTACTTGTTTATCTTTATTTGTGGATAGCGCGACCTATGTTTTATCCACTTTTTTATCCGCGTATGGTTCTTGGGGTATACTCGTCATTATATTTCTCTAGGTATTATTGATATAATTAAATTGAAAGCATGCCATTTTGATTGAGTTTGTATTTGTAGCTTAAAATAATTAATTGTTATTTCGTTGACAAAACCGATGCTATTATTTCCGTTTAATCTATACAAATGTCTTACAAGCGCAGCTTGAAATTCATTCAGCAAAATTTATATTGTGGAATAAATTTGAATTTAAATAAAATTATTTCAAATTCAATGAATTTATAAAGAACTGAATTGAAATCCATTTTTTTGTTTTTGTATTTTCAACTCAGCACAATAGGCTTACGCACGCCATATGCCGCTTACATCCCCACACTAGCGCTCACTGCAATTGAATTCTATTATTTATGTGCGCAATTTAATCATGTTGACAATATTCCCGACAATCAAATTCAGAGCCCACAAAGTGGAAACCAATTTCGCAGAAACTTTTACAATTCACAAAAGCTGTCACTTAATTTGTTCTAATGGCATTTATTTTAGCTTCATTTAATTAGAAGTGAGAGACGCCCAAAAGGGACTTTTCAAAACTTAGTCCACTTTCTTATGTCACTTAATCAAATGAATAAAGAATTATGATATATGATAAGCATTTACGTTATGACAACTATAAAAGTGTATATCTACGCTGGGAAAGAATAATATGAAAATTATGTTAACAATTACTAAATAAATCAAGTAGATAATATGCAGAGACTTGTGAACAATTAGTATATATGACGGCGCTTAGGCGACTCTATATGAATAAAAGTTTTCTTTACTAAATAAACATGAAAAATAAGTAGTTATAGTGGTTGAAATAGTGGGAGGTGATATTAACAAAATGGAGCTATTAATCAAAACGGCTATGAAAACTTAGTGCTATGAAACACAGCAGGAGACCAAGATAAGAAATTGATTCTAATGTAAGTATATACAAATATAGCTGTGTTCAATATAATTGTAGTGAATTTAAAATGGATTTCGTTCGACGAAATAAAAAGCTGGGATTTTAATAATCTTCATTTAAAATATAGAGAATTCCATAACGAAAACCACATAAAAAGGAATTTCAGAGTTTACATAAAGTTTAGGAAAGTTAATTAAACTTAAAACAAGTAAGGACGGCGCTGTGCCGAAGGCTTTATACCTTTCATTTTTTAAAGTTCCCTAAAAAAAATATCTCACCAAGTTTCAAGCTTTAATCTCTTAAAATGAGGGAGAAATGGCCATAATCCTCTTATATGAACGATGGGTTGTATTGGATATATACTATATATAGCTCCGATCTTAGCGATTTTTTTACCAAATTTTTTATTATCTGTAAGCAAATATCTCACCAAGTTTCATGTTTTAATCTTTTAAAATGAGGGAGAAATGGCCATAATCCTCTTATCTGAACGATCGGTTGTATGGGATATATACTATATATAGCTCAGATATTGGTGAATTTTTTACGAAATCTTTTGCTATCCATAAGAAAATATCTCACCAAGTTTCAAGTTGTAATCTTTAAAAATGAGGGAGAAATGGTCATAATCCTCTTATTTGAACGATCGGTTGTATGGAAGATATATGCTATAGTGACCCGATTATACCGGATCCGACAAATGTCTAATATAACACAAAAATACATCCGTGTGCCAAATTTCATCGAGATATCTCAAAAATTGAGGGACTAGTTTGCGATCAAACAGACGGACGGACAGACGGACGGACAGACGGACATGGCTGTATCAACTCAGTTCATCGTCCTGATCAATTTGGTATACTTAATGGTGGGTCTATCTCTTATATTTCTAAACGTTACAAACATCGGACCAAAGTTAACATACCATTTCATGTTCGTGAAAGGTATAAAAATGGCCATCGAAATCTTCCAGTTTTTTGGCAGAATTTCTAGAATTTTTTTGAAGTACGCAGTTTTGTAGGGCAATTAATTTGGAAGTAAGAACTCGCTCGAAAATTACGCTGAATTTTCTGAATGTTTTTCGTCAAGGGTGTTGAGTGATTTCTTCCATAAAACGCATGAAGAAAAAATTAATTTGGTATGAAAACAAATACCCCACATCCTTGACAAAAAAAGTTCTAAAAATTCAGATAAAATGTTTAGGTACTTCTAACTTCCACACTAATATGCTAAAATTTAATGAACTATGAACTATGAATTCTGCCCAAAAATATTGAAATTTTGATGTAAATTCTTTAAAGTTTAATTAACTTTCGTGAACTTTATGTAAACTTTGAAATTTCTTTTTATGTGGTTTCTGTTATAAAATTCGCTATATTTTAAATGAAAATTATTAAACACAAAGCTTCTTTTCATTTCGTCGAACGATATTCAACTTAATTTCACTACTATTATATTAAACACAACTGTAAATAAATATGTATACACATCTTCAACTTTGGACGTAAGCGTGCTATAGTTTTGATGTTTTTTGTATTATAAGGTTGTACATACAAGAACGTATTTATCAGTGCAAGCTATTGAGTAGTTTGAAGTGAGAATTAAGAAAAAAATTATTGGCTTTATTTTCAATACTAAACGCATTTTATTAAAGTTTTAAGCTAGAACTTGATGGATTAGGTTTTGAAATAAAACTAGCGTATCCCGCAGAGCTTGACTTATATTAAATTTATTAAATTAAATTATTTTCAAATATAATGATTTTTCCTCATATCTCGCTTCCTCTTCATTTGCTCATCCCTCTACATCTCACACTCATTATTAGCACTGAGTTTCTGCGGTTTTCGTAAAGGATTTTGAAAACTTATGGTTCCCTTTATGGAAATAATTCCGAAAAGTGAAAATGAGTAAGAAATGAGTAAGTTCGAAAACAATTCAAACTTCGAAAAAATTTCGAATTCGAAATTTTTAACCTTAAACCACATAAACAAATTGTAGCTGGTTAGATTGAAAATTATTATAATAATTGGAAAAAACCATTGATATCGAATCGCGTCTTCAATATTTATTGCTTTCACTACTCACCTTTCCATAACTGTATATCACATACGTTGCACCCAATGAACCCATTAAATTACTACGACAAATTTCATCGGTTGAGCACTTCGGCCATTAAAGGCATACATGCACCTATTAGCTTTTAGCTAATAGATTAAGTCAGGAAAATTTAAAGTTCCTAATTTGAACTGGAAAATACAAGAAAAAAATTGTTTATTTTTTTTTAACTAGGAATATCGATAAACTTTCGATAGTCGCGACAAGTTAAAAACTATATATAGAAGCGAAGATTTGCGTTAAATATTAATTTGTGAGTATTTGAGGCTACAGTACAACATTTTTAAAATAGAAAATTATTTTTATGCAAAGAATTTCGAAAATGTGAAAATGAGTAAGTTCGAAAACAATTTAAACTTCGAAAAATTTTCGAATTCAAACATTTTATTCACAAGCCAGATGGCATAGATAAACTGTAACTGGTTAGTTCGAAAATTATAAGAATTTAAAAAAAAAATTTCGAACTCGAATCTTATAATCGTGAAATAGGAAAAAGCGAAACTGACAAACGAAGAGCGTCTAAAATGTTTGTTGACTGATTTTCCATCTTTTTAATAATGGATTTCGAGTTCGAGATCTGCGAGCACAAATCAAACAAAGTTTATAAACAGAAAACAGTAATTTCGAAAATGTAGTCATGTCCGTGCCACGGTTCGCTCGCTTGCACAATAACTTTAGCAAAAATTTATAATTCACAACCAAACTTGTTCTGTAGGTTTATTTGCGTGCGGAATATGTTGTAATTGAAAATATGAGATATCCGACTATACCACGTCTACCCTTTCTGTATCGAAGCCTTTAAAAATTAGCACGTAAGTTATTTTAAAAAATATTACTATAACACTATATACAAGTTTTGCGAAGGACAATTGTATATTAGCGTTAAATTCCAAGCAGTAATATTAATAATTATCTAGCCACGAAATAAGCCTGCTGCTGGTTTACTATATCTGGCCTGAGTTTAATTTTCACATAATTTCACTTGTAGCTTTATTATGAAGATCTAGGTTTTGATAATAGCAGAATTTGATATGAACATATTTGTTTTATGAGCTTAAATAAATAATGCTTAAGCCAATGCAAATATATATGCGTTAATTTGTAATTGTAATACAGCAACAAGGAGTGCGCAAAAAGCAAAAAAAAATGTATCCATCATACGTGATATAGCACATTAACCTTACCACACATTTGTGCCTATATGTACAGCTGTGTTCAATATAATAGTAGTGAAATTAAAATGGATATCGTGCGACCAAATAAGAAAAAGCTGTAATTTTAATAATTTTCAAAAAATATAGCGAATTTCATAACAGAAACCACGGCAAAAAGAAATTTGAAAGTTTAAAAAAAGTTCAGGAAAGTTAATAAAACTATAAAAAATGTCCCTCAACATTTTAAAATTTTTGGTAGAGTTTCTAGAAAATTGTAGAGTATCTAAGCAGTTTTGTAGGCCAATTAAGTTTAGTACAATAAAATGCAAGTTAGAACTTGTCCAAAAATTTCCCTGAATTTTCAGAACTTTTTTCCTTAAGGATGTTTGAGTGATTTTGTTCGTACAACGCATGAACAAAATAAATTTTGTATGGAAGAAAACCCTCAACACTCTTAATGCTGGAAATTCAAGACAATTTTTGAGCGATTTCTATCTTGCACATAATTGTACTAAAATTGATTGGTCTATAAAAATGCGTACTCAAACATTTTTTTATAAACTCTGCCCAAAAAGTTAAATATTTCGATGGCCATTTTTCAAAGTTTAATTAACTTTCCTGAATTTTGTGTTAGCTTTGAAATTTCTTTGTATATGTTTTATTTTATGGGATTCACTACATTTTAAATGAAAATTATTAAAATCAAATTTCACTACTAGAATATAGAACACGACTGTATATGCATATATCTAGATATTTATCACACACAAAAGGCTAAGTGACAAGGCATGTTCATACATACGCACATACACATGTGTAAATAATATCTAGGTCTGCCTAAGGGCAGCTCATCGTGGCGGCACAAACATCATAAATTAATCATACGTCGAGTGCTACTTGACTCGAGTAGACACAGCAAAGCGACAAAACCAAAGAAGCAAAAAGACAAATAATTTTCGTGACAAAAGAAATGTTGTGAGCTAACAACTATAACTATAACGAACTATATGTTGTAGTTGTATATATACTTATTGCTATAAATGTATGTATATACATATATATGCACGCTTAACAATTACAGCCGAATAAGTGAAATGATGGCTTTCTATACTCATACAAACAAAGTAACATTGACGTGATTAGCGTGAAGTGTGCGTGTCCTGTTTGGTGTGCCTTAGCTTGGTGCGTAAAATTACGCCCACATGTGCATATTAACTTTTTCCCAAAAGTGTGCTAAACTCAAATAACTTTATACATTTTAGCCACAATTCTTTTAGTTTTGTAAGTAAATTGCTAGCATTTCGGAGTACATTCAAAAATTATTACCATGTATCCCAAAAACTTGTTAAGGGTTTTAAATGGTTTGTTTGTAAATTTACGGTGAATTGCGCAAGGGACAAAAGTGACACTGATTCAACCACAAAGTTCCATGTTTGGCTAGAAATTTTTCAAAAAGCGTAGTTAAGTACGGTTAACCAAAGTCATGGTTTTCATGCTCAGATGTAAACTACTAAACAACAATTTAGCAATATTTTTGAACGTAATAACAAACTACGATGGCAGTTTGGTAATTTGTTGACGCTTGGAGTAAGCATTTTTAGCAGAAACCAATTTTAGCTCGATATATTTAGTCTAGCGTTTTTCCAATTTTTCTATGCCTTCCAGGTAAACGCATTTCACAAAGCTCTCGAAATAGGCTTTGATTTTAGTAAGGTTATTTTTTTTCTACCCCAATCTTTTATCGCATACATATTTCTTTCTCAATAGCCTTACGGAACAACATATAAAGTAGGCCGCTATTTGGTGCACGCCGAACGAGAGAGATCCATTATTTTGATTTTTTCTTGCTAAATTTGTAGTGGGTGGCAAAGAATAGTTCGGATTGCGGCTGAACATCAATAAACAATGTTTTGAGTTTGTCCCACGGTTACGCTTATGATGAATTTGAAACAAGCGTGGCAGATAGCAGGCAAACAGCTTTTTCATGGCTAAATTATCATAAGTATAAGATGGCGGCCGCCGTGGTGTGAAGGTAGTGTTGCCGGCCTACCACACCGAAGGTCCATGGTTCGAGCCCTGGTACAGGTAACATCAAAAGTGATTTGAAAAAAGTTTTTCAAAACGGGGTCGCCCCTCGGCAGTGGTTTGGCAAACTTTCCGAGTGTATTTCTGCCATGACAGGCTTCTCAGCAAAAATTCGTCTCCTTTGTAGATGCCGTTCGGAGTCGGCAAAAAACTGTAGGTCCCACCAATTTGTAGGGAAAATTCAAATCGGCACACCACAAATTGGAAGAGAAGCTTGGCGCAAAAATCTCTTAGGAGGTTTATGATGATATACCTGTTGTATATCGCGCCATAGAGAGAGATAAGATGCGTTGAATTGCTTGAGTTCAGATGCCCGTAGAAGTAAAAATAGAAAACGATATTTTTTAAGTATGCCCCACCTGCTACTGATACTTTAGGGACCGCTCTCAGAGGTGTGTGAACAAGACCGGTAAGTTATAAGTTAAAAATATGTTCCAGTAAATTAAGCTAAACTGCAATTCTGATCAGAGCGGTGGTCAAAAATTTGCAATGAAAGGATATTTGCCGATAGCTCCGAAGCCGGCCGAGTTGTCGAAATGAGGGTTCTCTTAAGTTTTTGGTTAGAAGTCTAGTAGTGCAATGTTGAAAATGCCATTCAAGTGGACTCATCAAGTTTGGAGTGATGCGCGTCCAAACATGCAGATAATTCTACAAACCATTGATTTTTGAATTTTTCCTGAAAATCTGCATAGTACGGACATTTGACATTTTACAATTTTATTATATGTAGAGATAACGAAAAAAAACAAACAAAAAAAATCGGCTTTTTCATTTATTAAAAAAACTTTGAAAGATATTCTTTTGAGTGATAAATAACTTAGTTTCTGCTAATTATCATCTATTTCGACTTACATATATACTTAATAAAAAAGAAACATTTAAAGTTTAAAAACACATATCTCTACAAAATCAGTCAGAAACAGTTTTAAAACGCATCAACATTATGTTCACTGAAAATACATTTTTGGTATTTTCTGCAAAATGCATTTGCCTTTCGCATTATTTTTGCAGGCCGCACGTGCAGTAAGTCGGCTTTTTTGTTGCTAGCTGTTGAGTTTCGATTTCGGGTGAAATAACGATATATTGCCATGCTAAGGGTTTTCATGAAATTTTTGCTCCTAGAACCCTGCAAAAATAAAATGACTGAAACTCCATAATTCATATATTCATGTCGGTAAAATTGTGGTAATTTTTCGTGTTATATAACAGTCAAATGACGCGTAGCTGTGACGCCGGTGTAAGCAGTACAGCTATATGTTTATCTTAGCTCAAAAAATAAATGCGAAAGAGCGAAATGTAAATGAGAAAACAAACAGTCAAAACATCTACCGATGATCTTAAAAACGTGATGGGAAAAATAAGGAAACTTTCAGTATGGCTGCGGTCATTATATGAAATATTTATCATTCCATAGAAAACTACCACGGGCTATCCATTTGTATTCCTATTACCGGACATCAGCGAACAAATTTGATCAAGTGCATTTACTCCGCCTTTCGTTTGATTATAATACATAATAGTTTCAGGTTTTCCGGTAGTTCCACTGAAATTGGCGCCTTCATCACAAGATGATTGCATGTGAACCAGCTTAGCTGTCATAGATGTACCTATTGGCCTAGAGCGACTGCTCATCTCTTCAGGTATTTCGCATTTATTTGAACGCACCGTTACAACCATCGTAAATTTAAAAGGTTCCAAAAGAAGACACTTTGCTAAACGCATTGAAGTGAACCAATTCTCGCATGTAACATTACCACAACCCATTTTTCGAAAGCAGATGTGTAAATTTTACGCAGTCTATCTTTTTTGGGCTAATGGATATAATAGAAAGGGCTTAGAGTTGTTCAAGTGTAATGCATCCCAAAAATTATTCAGGCGATGAAGCGTATATTTTATACCACCGTTTACGATTTTAAAACTAATATTTATTTGTATTTATTAAATTAATCCAGGTAACCTTCTTAATGTTAAATTAATCCAATGTCATATTTGCAGACCACTCTATCAAAAGCAGAAGTCATTAGTTGATTTTATGGATATATTTTATCAACAGTTACGATGAAATGGACGAGAAATTAAATATTCTTTTAAAGTGATTCTTGAAAAACTTAAAATTATTTTGCAATGCAAATGTTAGAAGATAAAAAGGTACTATGAGCAACTCTACCGTTTTTATTTATGGCACTTGAAGCATATCTATTAGCAGTAGATTGAGAGTGAGTGGTGGAAAGAGTAATTTCTTTCATAAGCCAACCCTTTAATTACTGCCCTGACAACATCCCAAGTTTCATAATTCCAAATTAAACAAATAAAATGTTTGGATTGTGGCACTACAGGGCGACTTTTTAAATCCTAATTGAGGTAATCATGCCTTTAAGCTTAAGAAATTTGAAAAAACTCACAGGTTTTATAAAATTAACATCAGTGCAGCAAAACACCCGCCCTGCACTGTCATAATAACAAGTTTTTTTATCAGCAAGCCGTTCTGCACGGCAAGAAAGCGGATAATTTTCCCGACTCAACTGTCGTTGCTCCAGCATTGGTACTACTTCTGCTGCAGGGGCCGAATCCCAACCATTGTCGGTTGCTAGTTGAGCCGAATCCGCTATAGGAGAGCACCTCTCAGCCGTGACTCAACTGTTGGCACTTGCTGGGTGTGCCCGATACACCGAATCACACCACCGCTTAGCTGTTGCTCAATGGTTTCCTCACCTCTCTATACTACAGCTCAGCTGCTTCACACCTGTTGCTGTTCTCATCCCCATCCGCTCACTAAGCCTCCCTTCGCGCATTCTCACTCACCCGTAACAGAAAGCTAAACACAAATATCATGTTATTACTCAGTGGGGGTTTGTGGGACATCTGCTTGACCTTGAACAGACTAAGGTCTACCTCAGCCTTTGAAAAAGCCAATCTCATTCTGTAAGAAATTATCTGCGTAAATACAATATGTTGCCTTCAAAATTTATTAAGTAAATGAATGTTCCAACGCTCACAAAAGAGACAGTGTTATTATTAATATTTCTCAATTTCAATTGTTTTCTATTAACGTTATTTGTTTTCTCTTAGAAGCATTTCATTGTTATTGGGTATTACTGTTATTGGTGTTACGCTGGCTCATGTCGAAGCATGTTTATTCTCATTTTTCTGCATCAATGAAAAGCTGCGACTGTCAGTAAAACAAAAGCAGAAATACCATCAACCTCAATTTAATTCATCCACCAGATTGATTAAAATTTGAGAATATATGTACACTGAAATACATATACAGTAAACGAGAAAACTAAAGCACCAAAAGTCCCTCTGCTAAACATGATTAAATAAAATTCTATGTACATATTTCAAGTTCTATATTTGTTTTTATTAATGAAGGCCACATCTTAGTTATTTGAAATATGAAACAAAAAGCTGCTTTCATGCTCCATTAAAAAAAATGTATTACAATTTTCAGTCTAAATAAAAAAACCAAATTAAAGTAGGACTTGTTTTTTCTCAAATGTGTTCTTAAAACCATAAAATCGCAGTAAAAGTGAGCCAAAATAAACACGTCGTTATATTTTGAAACCTTTGAAACAACGATTAACTTCTTTTATTTAGCCATTAAACAATGTCGGATGGTTTGTGGAAATCTAAAAGATTTGCTAGAAGTAATTATTTCGTGGTACTTCGGGAAAGAATTTTACTCGAATGTAAACAAGTTGAATCAGGAAATACTATCTCAAAATGTTTTGACATTTTTCATGGCCTTATTTGGCGTACTCAAACATTTTTCCATTCAACTGGCTTCCTAAGCATTATACGGGGAAGCACCTAACGAAAAACACCGAATAGTTAAGACCGGGCAATCTTTGGTGGACTAAAAATATTTCTTCTTGTTTCCGTAAGAAATTTTATGAAAGAAGTTGCAGTATCCACCCCATGTAGGACTATTTTAAGACGTGCTCTTTAAGACCGACTACTTAAGATCGGAGCTTTGAAACCCCTTTGATTTCAAATAGAAACGATATAAGGGCTTTCAAGACTTTACCTAAATTTGAATAGTACAATACGACGAGGAATGTTATTTTCTGTCTAATACAAGTTTTCTGAAATATTAGGACGTTCTGAAGCTTGATTCCAGGCCTAAAGAACAACGCTTACATATATATACTATACTTTTTGATCGGTGAAGCACGGTTGAGGCAGTGTTGGGATTTGTAGAAGTTACTCCTGTCATGGAGTGCGTTAATATGATTGAACTGGTATTGGATCGTTTCATGTACAAAGATGTTTATAAAATGTCCATTCTATTCCTTGAGGGGAATTAACGTGTTTTCGCCTCTAACTAAATTTATAATACCCAAAATATATTCTCATCGCATAAAAAGGACTAAAGAGTATGGAACTTGTACTTACAATTTTTTTCAAAGGGAATTTTAGTGCTTATGTTTTGTCGCACACTGTATATGTATATATAACTTATAACTAATGTCTGCGTTAATACCTTTATTATGTACATTAATATGAAACTAACCAAGAGTGTTTTTGTATTCAAACAAATCTGCATGTCCTGCAGTCAAATTAACTGATTTTAAGCGGTCTCCCAACTAACCTGAACTCAACTCCATATAAGCAACTCGCATTTTTAAAAATTTAGATGTATTATGGGGCGCAAGTTTTCAGGCTAAACAAATTATTGCTTACTTCTTGTTGTATTTGCTAAGTTAAACCGATATCTCAGGGCATGGTGGATAAGTAATTGCGATAGGTTACAGAAGCGAGATATGACTGAAAATATCAAAAAAAAACAAACTTACAAATCGGAGAACTCCCCTAGTTGTTTTTTATACTTTGATTTTTTTTATTTTTTTGGTCCAGATATGGTATTTTTCGGACTATTGTGTTAACTGTCAGAAAATACTAATTGCGAATTAGTTTTTGTTCTGACTAGTTTGGTGTTTCACTGCAGGATACATGTCGTTATTTCATGTATGATTGAGAGGTATATATCATATACAAATAATGAAGCATAACAAGAAAATTAATGAAATGGTGAATGACGCAAATATATTATTGTTGGTATATATTATATAATGTACACATTTAAAAGTGTTGTTATGTGCATATGAGGGATCCAAATTTTTTGAAATTTTACGAGTCCGGGATCTAATGTTTCATTCCCGGGATTCTATTGTTCAGCAGTTGCTTGAGGAACTAGGTAATCTTAAAATGCATAACAAATAACTGAAACTAAATGATTTGTTTTGTTTAAGAGAAAAGCTCTTTTATTATTAACAAAACAAAATCAACTAGCTAACAAAATACTCTAATATTTAAATCACATTTTTTAAGTTGCAAAGTGATATTTTCTATGCAGTCTTTAACTCAGAGGCTAGTAGATAAATCTCGTATAAAATAGACACTTCGTTTTCGCTGTTTTTGCTGCGAGTATCATAGAAAAATTGAAACATAGTAAAAAATGGAGTCAAAGGAATAGTTCCCAATAAGTAACAGAAAAGTAACGAAATTCTTGGTAACAAAACTACTTAGACCTGCAAAATACACAATACACTAGACACGGCAACGAAACCCTTAACGCTGCATGAGTAACGAGAACGTAACGAAACTTTTCTGTACAGAAACGAAACTAGTAACTTTTCTCATGCGCGGAAACTGTATAAACACTTCAGCTATATAAAAAATATCAGAAACTTTTCTCGCGTAAAGAAACTGTAACGTAACCGTATGCTGATGAGTTTTAATTCATAACCCTGCGTTACAACGACGAGCTTTAGTTCTGTCCTATGGAACGAAAAACAAAAAAAAAGTGTTAAAAATCGATCCAAAATCTTTTACACAGGCGGACAGACGAAGACTACGACCTTTATACTTTATACATAACAAAAAAGATTCTAACGTGTACATGAAAATCACCGATACACGTGTATTTTTATTTTTTCTCCCTTTTCCGAAAAAGTATATTTGGTTCATAGGAAAGAATGTGTGTAACGCGCACAAATTAAGACCATTGTAAATTATTGAATAGACTGCATTTTTTAATCCCGTGAAGTTTAATGCACATTTTTAAACAAAAGGCGCTTCAAATATTTTTTTTAAAAATTGTCTGTTTCGCCGTGAAAAAGAACGTTGCTTTATTAAAACAAATCAAAAGATCTTTTCGTTCCCAAAATCACTCCATTACAGAACCCAACTCAAAACCATTTTTATACTTTTCATGAACATGAAATGGTATTATAACTTTGGTCCGATGTTTGTAAGTATGAGAAGAAGAAAAGATAGACCCACCAGTAGGTATACCGAAATGGTCAGGGCGATGAGCCGAGTTGATTTAGCCATGTCGTCTGCCCGTCTGTCTGTTTGTACGCAAACTAGTACCTCAGTTTTTAAGATATCTAGAGGAAATTTG
This sequence comes from Merzomyia westermanni, assembly GCA_949987695.1. Classification (NCBI taxonomy): domain Eukaryota; kingdom Metazoa; phylum Arthropoda; class Insecta; order Diptera; family Tephritidae; genus Merzomyia; species Merzomyia westermanni. The sequence continues at coordinate 12,102,461 of OX465288.1, read as the reverse complement.
GTATAGAACCGCCGTTTCGCGTAAGATTACTCGTTTGTTGGAATCAGCAAGATCCGAGCAATAAAACGCATAGCTCCCATATAATCGATTGTTCCGATAAACTTGTTTTCGCCTCTAACTATTGAACTTAAAAAGCTAGGAACGTAAAATTTTGCAGGTTTGGTACTTATTATGCATGTAATGTGTGTAGTGATAATCACCCATATCGGACCAACATAACATATAGCTCCCATATAATCGATTTTTCCGATAAATGGGTTTTGGGCTATGTATCTTTAAATGATCAGTTTTGCAAAGTTTGTACTAATTATGAGTAACGATCGGACACTTAAAACCGTGTTGCGTATTCATGAAAGGTATAAAGTCTTGGGCACAGTCGAAGACAGCTCTTTCCTTACTTGTTTTAATTATTTCACCCAAAGATTATACTACATTTTGTGATTTTCATAAAAAATTAAGTGTTTACGATGTTACGTTGCACCTAGAATGCTGAAATGCTTGTATGGTTTCGTTAAAAGTTTTGTATCTATACCCGAACGTTCCCATACAGTTTTGTTACCCAGGCTGGGTTAGTAATTTTTTCTCGATATCCCGCTTTTCTTTCGCAGTTATTATGAGCATAATCTTGTATTTCTCGGAAATTGTTACTCATTCTGATACTAGTGAGTTGCTTTTCTTAGAGTTTCGTTATCCTCCTCAGTGTAGCATGCTTGAATAAAATTCCACTTCCATTTAGAATGATAATGAAATAGAAATGGTTACAAGTCCCTGATTTAACTAGATCTTCTTGAGATAAAAAGCCGGCCTATAGATGCATACATACACATGTTGCATATGCCTGATTAATATGAACCAAGCATGCTAAATTGCGCTAAAATAAAAAAAAATACTTCAATCATTGCACCAATCTCGGACTCTAGCGATGTACTGTACGCGACCGAAAAGCTCACTGTATGGTAATTGTGATACCTAATGTACATATGTATATATATATATCATTTCGTATATGCGTAGTTCTGTTGTTAAGTAAATGTACCAACAATTCAAAATAATATAAAACAATTTTATATGAACACTCTTGTGGTACGTTGGTTAGTGATATTTCCGCCCCCTTTTTTGTAGTAAACTTATGCAAAAAGAGTTATTTTCACCACACTACAGTTGGAGAAATATTTTGATGTAGTCATTATAGGAATAGTAAATTTAAACTGCTGAAGTGTTCGCGGTTTAAAGCTGCTTGTGCATATGCACTCAACCCGTACGCTTCTATATAAATTTAAAGAAACGTTATTAGCAAGTGCATAATCGCCAAAGTCCCCTTTTTTTCCAACGCAAGATATTTTAAATAGCAAAATGATACGAACTACTTTGACGTGAAATAATAGCTGTTTTAAAAAAATTCAATTCATATAAAAGGGCTCTTGTTTACAATCAATTATTCAGCTAATCGATTAGTCGAATAGCAAGTACTGAGGCGTTTGAAAATCGATTACCAAATATTCGACTTCCACTAATCGACTAACTCTGACTATTCTTATACTGACGATCTAACAAATACAGTTTTTAAACATAAAAAGAAAACAAACAAAATTTTTTAGTGTTTTTAGTTGCAACGCATGGTCTTTGAGATTTTATGAAGAAGATTGAGCTCATGCGAATGGAACATTTATTGTCATCTTCAATTACATCAACCGCAGAAGAAGAGATATAAAAAAAATTAAAATATCGAATATGTTAAGTAATCGATTATTTTTTTAAACAAATACTATAAATCGCTAAATCGGCTAGTTGATTTTAAGGGATCTGCGCTATATGTCTTTTGCTCTTTAATTTTTTCCATTAAAATCAAAACTAATAATTCAATAATAATTATTATTAACCGGCCCTAAAACTAATAACAAAATAAGACAAGTAAGGAAAGGGTTGTCTTCGACTGTGCCGAAGACTTTATACCTTTCATGAATACGCATCATGTTTTTAAGTGTTCGATCCTTACTCACAATTAGTAAAAACTCTGCAAAACTGTTTATTAAAGATACATAGCCCAAACCCCATTTATCGGAACAATCGATTGTATGGGAGCTATATGTTATGTAGGTCCGATCTGGCTGATTTTTACTACACACAGAACATATACAATAAGTACCAAACCTGCAAAATTTTACGTTCCTAGCTTTTTAATTGCAAAATTTATAGCCCAAACCCCATTTATCGAAACTATCGATTGTATGTGAGCTATGCGTTGTATTGCTCCGATCTTACTGATTCCGACAAATGATTAATCCCATGCAAAATGGCGGCTCCATACCAAACTTCATCAAATTGGGGTACAGAGAGACGGGCAGACGGACATGGCTAAATCGACTCAGCTCATCGCCCTGATCTCTTCGGTATACTTATTGATGGGTTTATCTCTTCTTTTTCTCATACCTACAAACATCGGATCAAAGTTATAATACCATTCCATGTTCATGAAAGATATGTAACTTTACCAGTTGTAAGTGAATTGGGGAAGCAATTTTGTAAGAGGTTAGTAAGCCAGGACTACTACGACTGAATACATTCTTCCAGCGGTAGGTTTATGGCCTCTTCGAAACGTCATATGAATACCAGAAACATGTGCTTCCTTCAGCTATTTCAATGTGAAAGAGAAAACTCATAAGAACCTTCTTTGGTAATGGTTCCAACTGGACCCAGGCACACAATCCACTAGACGCATAAGCTCTCATACCCACGCTAACCATAAGGCTACCAGTACCCTTGTCTTTTGTCAGCTAACCCCCTATTTCTATTCAATTTATCATAACTTTTGCGCAATTCCTGCCGTCTGGCGGCATATAGCATTGCTAATAACGCATGTTTTTTGCAGGGTTCGAAAATGCTTAAAAATTTGTAAAGCATATGATTTTGCTTTTGCCTGAAAATAAACGAGCAGCCCAGCAGTAGCATGAAAAATGCTGATAAGCAAACGATGGATTGCTGTTAAGCAAATGTTCAATGCTTAGCAGCCTATGAGTCTGCTGTTGCTTGCTTTTTGAAAATTACAAAAGCACACGCAAAAGAAATTGAGGGGCTTTCGGTATTTGTTGGTTGCTGTTGCTGCCATGTCTGAAAAGCGAACTCCTTAGCAGCTGTAAAGCAATAATTAGGCGTAGCTAAATCATGTCCATATAAAACGGCTGATGAAACCAGCAAAGCAATATGCAGACATCTATATATAAAAGAACGGCTGAACCAATTTGTCTGAAAATTGGTGGGAGGTAGCTTAGAACCAGCAAACGGACAAAGGATACTTTATCCTTGAAGCGGACCAGGGATTGACTTATTACAAAACGTTTTGATTTATGGTGCGATTTGCTTGAAATTCAGCACGTTTACTTTTATTAACATTTACGAATCGTTTTTTTTTCGGGAAGTGGACCAAAGGCCGACCTATTCCAACATTTTTTATTTATGGTGATTTTCTTAATTTTCGGTACGTTGGTAACCGTTTGTCGCGGCCGCCGTGGTGTGAAGGTAGTGTTGCCGGCCTACCACACCGAAGGTCCATGGTTCGAGCCCTGGTACAGGTAACATCAAAAGTGATTTGAAAAAAGTTTTTCAAAACGGGGTCGCCCCTCGGCAGTGGTTTGGCAAACTCTCCGAGTGTATTTCTGCCATGACAGGCTTCTCAGCAAAAATTCGTCTCCTTTGTAGATGCCGTTCGGAGTCGGCAAAAAACTGTAGGTCCCACCAATTTGTAGGGAAAATTCAAATCGGCACACCACAAATTGGAAGAGAAACTTGGCGCAAAAATCTCTTAGGAGGTTTATGATGATATACCTGTTGTATATCACGCCATAGAGAGAGATAGGTAACCGTTTGCTTTTATTAATATTTAAGAATGATTAAGAATTTAGCAATTTGAATTTTTAAAGCTGTCCGGTAGATGTATTTGTTTCGAGTTTCTATTAACTTATTGTGTCGATATTGTAACAATATCATGCCGCGAACAAGAGATCACATTTTTCACGACGAAATTGTAATACAAAGAGGATTCGAAATATTGCGAATGAAAGGACTGAAGAAGAAGAAGAAATTGCACGTAAGGAGCTCTGCGTTAGTATGGCTCGACTTCGTGCTTTTAAATCAAAAAAATCAAATGTGTGTTTGTCCACTTCTCTATCCCTATCCACTCCTTCTTAAAACTATCATTAAAACCTTTCATTTGATACCCATGTCGTGTAAACACTATGGTCACCCTTGGTCTACATTTCGGTCGATATCTTCTAAACGGGTTCACATATGGACCTAAGAACCACTCCTTTTTAAAACACTCATCAACAACTTTCATTTAATACCCATCTCCTATAAACATCTTCTGGAGTCACCCCTGGTCCATATTTGGACCGATGTCTGGAAAACCTGGAACATTTGTTTTTTTTTTTTTTTAGATACATATAACCAGGGCGTATACCTAGAGAGTTTATGTTTTAAATTTCATAAAAATCGTTATAAAATCCAAACTTAACGAGATACTATTTCAGAAA
>OX465288.1:11205432-11422932 GCA_949987695.1 Merzomyia westermanni | reverse complement strand
TTATATTTCTAAACGTTACATACATCGGACCAAAGTTAATATGCCATTTCATGTTCACGAAAGGTATAAAAATAAGGTATAATGAAACAAAATGAAATAAAATAAAATCAAGTTAATATTTTTCCTAACTACATTTTTCGTGGGATAGTTGCTAGTTATATCTATGATCCTTATCCATATCCTTTTAAAAATTGCAATTTCTGGCAGTGCCACTCCCTTTTTTTTAAATTACAAAAGCATTTTAAATCTAGATATTTTAATATTTTAAATAGTGATGGCGAATCCAGGCATTTTGATGATCTTACGTAGTATTATGGAAATCAATTCTTTCGAATGCCTATAAATAGAGCCCTCCGTTGATGACGAAAGTGTTTTCTGCTTAATTTTTACGTAATCCAAACAACACAAAAATTTAATAAAAATTTTATGCGAAATATTCCAACGTAAAACCACCAGTTCTTTATAAATTTTCAACATCCGTTTATCCTCTCCTTACTTTAGAGAAGCGTTTTTGTATATAGAATATAATGTTATGATGTGTAAGATCATATTGCATACACTTGCATATTTGAATTTTGTAATGATAATACAATTCAATTGTACTAAATAAATTATTAAAATCCCCTTCAGTAAATACTATTTAAAACATATATGAGCTTATTTATGTGATTCGAGTGTAAGTTTTATATTTCTACTGATCATATTGAACAGTCACCGAATGTTTTATCTGAATTTGCAATTATAATGGAAAAATTGGGCAAAGCATAAATCTTTCTTCAATTTTTTGCAACACAAATTTACCAAACACCCTACTGTACGATTAGAGCCCCCGATAAAATTTTAAAACCGTCGCTGAACAGAAGGTTTTTGAGTAAAAACTGAATCACACCGAGCTACCCTCAGTCAACTTACTTATTGAACTTATAGCCATAAAAAAATGCAATCGCGAATGTACAAGAAAACTACTAACAGCATTCAAGGAAAAATAGAAAAATTAAGAAAAACAGCGCATACAAGCGTATGATTAGAAAAAGTCCACGGGGATGCCAAAGTCATGCCACGAGCAGATGAAACGATTATTAAAATTGTAAAGACGCTGTGGATTTTGGTTACAACATTCCAATTATATGTACACTGCTAAAAATTTTAGTATAAATTTAAAAACTAATGTTGTATGCATATTTTTAAATGAAAAATAGACAATTTAGATGTACATATAAGTAAATCACTGCGAATGACAATACAGTTAAAGCTGTTGAAGTTTATAATGTTTGCTGAAACACCCATTATGATAAATAGTACGTTTCATAATTATATTACTCTTAAACTTTAAAGGTGAATATAACTTTCAAATAAGAAAAACAGTGAAATTCAAATGATATCATATAACTGTTTAAAATATATCAATTCTGTTGTGATATGTTCTGAAACATACTATATATATTTTCACTTTTTTTCGAAGGTGACTGAAAAAACCGCATCATAACTGTTCCAACCAAGAAAACAAAATCTTGAAATATTTTGAATTCATTTTATTCTCCGTCCTGAATTTAAACTGTCTATATTTACAAGAGATTGTTTCTTTTTCCACATGTTTCCTCCCCCTTTACCGCCTCACCTTGTGGTATATTTAACGCTTTTCTCATTTTCTCTCTCCCTATCGATATCCTACCTATCTCTGTCTCTAAGTATACGTCTAACGCTATCAATTTCTTCACATCTTTAGCAGCAACTATATTTCTATCTCTTTCTCCATCTCCATCATTTTCTATATCTCCATCTTTCTCTTTTTCTCTATCTTTATATCTATCTCTAACTCTCTAGCATTGAGCATTTTCGTCTCGTGCTAGAGGTGTGAGTCAGATGACATAAGAAGACTTTCCGTTGGTTTTTAGATTTGCATCGTCCTCCAGTTTATCTCTCCAGCCGAAATATCATTAGTGCAACCGAAATGCGCCCGGATTATGGTTAAATAAAACTTCCTATTTCCTTGGGGAAAGACCCCAATAAGTTTTCCGCAATTTTGCGTAGTGGCCTATTGAACATATAGTGAAAATTCCATTAATATTATAATTATTGTTACTATTATTATTATTAATATTATTGCTATTATTAATATCCTTATTATTATTATTATTATTATTATTATAATTATAATTATTATTATTACTATTATTATTATTAATATTATTATTATTATTATAATTATAATTATTATTATTACTATTATTATTATTAATATTATTACTATTATTATTATTACTATTATTAATATCTTTATTATTGTTATTATTATTATTATTATTATTATTATTATTATTATTATTATTATTATTATTATTATTATGATTATTATAATAATTATTATTATTATTATTAATATTATTATTATTAATATTATTACTTTTATTATTATTACTATTATTAATATTATTATTACTATTATTAATATCTTTATTATTGTTATTATTATTATTATTATTATTATTATTATTGTTATTATTATTATTATTATTATTATTATTATTATTTTTATAAACGCTGTCGATGGGGATTTTGGTCGCCTCTTAAGACATCCATACCTACATCGGACATATAACCACCAAACCCGCTGGCGGTAGTGAAAATTTTCTTCCCGTCCTGGGTATATGGTGAAAGACGCCCTTTCCCTTGTTAACCATGTTTTAAAACCAAATGATGGGTACCGCGGTCTACAGTTTGGTTGAAAATAAATTTCTTTCCGTGTATATGTACTTCTATATAAATGGTTCGAGTAGTATGACCGCCGCATGTGTACAAATAGTTAAAAATAAAAATAACCAAGCACGCATAAATGGAGCGTGGAACATAATACCTAAGCAATACCATACTGAATATAGCAAAGTGGAATTAGGTTTCATTCTTTTCACGCGTAATCTGTTTTTGTGATAGCATACGTTCTCTTGTGGTTGGTTGTTTAACTCTTATTTCTTTTCTATCTCAAGCACTAAAGAGCTAGTATTCAATTTATCACTTTGTCAACTAGTATAAAAGATGTGTTGAAAATATACATACAAGCGCATATGTATGTATGTTTGTATGCTTTCTTTTTTGTATTTATTTGTATGTAGGATATCCTTCACTATCTTCCATTTTATGTATGAGTTAACACACATAACGATATGTCTTGGTTAATATAAAATTTCAGCTTCAATGGAGTTCAACTAACGTTACCGACAAGCCAACTCAAATCATTAAACACTTCTCCCCACCCTGCCCAATTCCCAAAGCTGCAATAGTAGTGTCATAGCACATGGTACACACATTCATACTTTGTACAAAACTACATAGATGATAGTGTGGTGTAGTTTGTGAAACAGTCATGTTATGCCGTTATTAGCTTATATAATATTTGTGTTGCTACGCACTTTTAAACAACCAACTTAGAGGCAAAATTAATCGAGATTCAAGTGCAGCAGATGAGAATATTTTTGAAGCCGATATACTGCTATGGAGTAGGCTTGGCGATGCTTTACAGCTCTAAAGCCAAAAGTGTGTGGAAGGTATAAGTGGACTACGAAAAATTTTAACAAAATTTGCAAGATTTTTCTAGTATTCACTTATTTATCTTATAGTTTGGTACACATATAAATACGAAAATATTCTTACATTACGGTGTGCAGAATATAAATAAATTTTTCCCTATATATTATGTTCAGTTAACTCCAAATTTAAGGATTTCGAAGAACAAATAGTTTTTGGAAAAAGCAGTTAATTTGATAATTTTTTTTTTTAATTACGAAACTAAACACGGTGGTTTGCAAGTGGCAGGTACTGCGATGAGACCACCGTATGATCAAGATTTATAATGAAGTAATAAAGAGCATATTCTGGTCCAGAAATAAAAAAAAAAATTTTGTTGATATTTGTAAAGTTTATGATTATACAATTCTTTAACAAGCCCTTAAATGGTTATAGTCGGTCAAGCGTTAGATTCGGTTTTTACAAAACTACATATTTCAAAGTGGTTGTCACCTCAGCGATTGTTTTTGAATTAAGTGAAAATTTCAATTCTGTCTATAGGCTCTGCCTTGGATTAAGAAAATTATAAATTTTAGGTTAAGTAAGGGTTTGCCAGCTGACTCATATAGATGCATCGGGTCCATAGTAAAGGGTGTTTTTTTAGGGGTATAGAACTTCGAATTGAAATAAAACACAAGAAAATCGTTTTAAGGTCCATCAATTTGGCTTTATTGGAAGGATAATTTTATGCCATTAATGTTTAAATATGATTTCGGGCATGTGGCCGCCGCGGCTGGCTCGAATAAAGCCAATTCTACAGGTCCAATTTTCAACCACTTTTTCGAGCATATGGGGCCGTATGTCGGCAATAACGCCACGAATGTTGGCTTCCAATTCCCCTAACGTTTCTGGTTTGTTGGTGTAGACGAGCGACTTCACATATCCCCAAAGAAAATAATCCAATGGTGTCAAATCACTCGACCTTGGTGGCCAATTGACAGGTCCATTCCGCGATATTATGCGCTCATCGAATGTTTCCTTCAATAAATCGATTGTGACGTGCGCTGTGTGGCATGTAGCGCCGTCTTGTTGGAACCACAACTCATCCACATTCATGCCATCCAATTCGGGAACAAAATAGTCGGTTATCATGGCTCTATACCGGTCTCCATTAACGGTAGCTGCCTCTCCAGCATTACTGCGGAAGAAGTATGGCCCAATGACTCCACCAGCCCATAGAGCACACCAAACAGTCAGTTTTTGTGGATGTAATGGCGTTTCAAGGGTCTCATGTGGATTCTCTTCACTCCAAATGCGGCAATTTTGCTTGTTGACGTAGCCATTCAACCAAAAATGAGCCTCATCACTGAACAAAATTTTGCGATGAAAATCAGCATCGAAATCAATCTCATTTTCGGCCCATACACCAAAATCACGACGCATTGCATGGTCTCGCGGCTTTAATTCTTGCACAAGCTGGATCTTGTAAGGTCGCAAGCCAAGATCTTTGCGCAAAATCTTCCATAAAGTTGATGGACAAAGCTCCAATTGCTGTGCACGGTGGCGAATCGATTCATTCGGGTCCTCTTCAACACTTTGCTCTACAGCGGCAATTGTTTCTTCGGTGCGCACTGTTCGACGTCTCTGCGGATGCGTATTATCACATAGAGTAAACGTAGTGCGAAAACGATCCATGGTTAACCGAATTAATTGCTATGATGGACGATTATGTCGACCATAAAATGGACGGAGCTCACGGTAAACTTCGCGAACTGAACCATTATTTTCGAAATAAATTTGCACGATTTGCAAGCGTTGTTCTTTTGTCAACCTGTTCATGATGAAATGGCAAACCAAACTGAACATAAATGACATTAGAGTTGCCAGATTTGACCACAAAATGCCAGTTTTATCTCTATTCGAAAAACAAACCTGTAAAAAAAACACCCTTTATAACCAGAAAAATTTTAGGACTTTTTGAAACACAACTCAGACATCCGTGTCTATGAAAAATAGTTATTTTTATTCGGCAAGATACAGTACTCTCCTTGGTCTCTTTACTGTCCAATATAATAGACATATATTTGCTACTTTTCTTAAGTTCCTTCTTTTATATTCGCAAAGAGATAAAAAAAAATTTTTCGTGTCGACGTAATTTGGCTAAGGTCCCTCGAACTTTCCAAATTTGTTTTTTTTTTTTGCTCACTACAAGGGCTTGACATGCTTCAAGATGTGGGTGGGCTCCTACTTTAGCGGCTTGTAATTTGACGATTTTTTATAAAAAGAATTTTTTTTTGTTCTTGGAATATAAAAAATATACGTTTAAAATATTTTTAATTTTTTTAATATCTATCAGCTTCGGAAATTATAGAAATTCCGTATAGTAGGTTTTTGGTAATAACACCTCCTTTAGATAACTGAACCAAGCGTAATCGCTTTTCGAAAGAGCAACAAGCGACACGAACCATATCCATCCGCATTTCGTCCCATACTTTCAGTAATACCTTACGAAAAGTTTCCAAGTTTTTTATTTGAGAACCGCTAAGCTTCGACGTCATGTAGGCCCATGCAAAAAAAATCGAATGATTAGAGATCAGGACTGCAAAAAGTCGGCTAAATTCTCCTGACACCATTGTTGCACGATGTTTGCGGTATATGAAGGCGCTCCATCTTGTTGAAAGCAATAATAATCATCACCAAAAAAACTGCGACAACTGGGTAGTACTACTGCCTCTAAGGCGTGTTGTTTTTAGTAGCCGGCGTTAACTTTTTTTTTTTTTTTTTTTTTGGTGTTTATTTTTCAAATTTTCGTATATAAGTTTTCTTAATCTAAATAAACAAGATTAGTATATTTAATGTATGAATACAAGATACAATGTCCCAAGTTGAGCTCTCAGCATCTATAATACGCGTTTGTAGTATACTTTTTGGGTAATGGATATTACTAAGTTCGTGCGTTGTACAACTAAAGATACATACTTTGATTAAATTTCAGAGGTATAGTGAAAAAATTGTAAAAAACATTATATAGATAGCATATTTTTGTGTATATGATAAAAAGATAATACGAAATAAAACTTAAAAATACTTATTAGGTTAGTCCTTTAGCCACCAAAGATATAACTTATTAAGCTTTCTTAAAGCTTCAACGTCTCTATAAGGTATACTCATTTCGAACCGGAGCTCTCTTTCGACAGGTTGAGAGGATTTAATAGTTTTGTCTGTCGCTCTGCGGTATCTGTGGTATAAAATTGGGACAGCCTCTTCATTTTGCACCAATTTGTTTTTGTCTAGATAGATGAATGCCTCTGGTGGGATAAGCCCCAGCTCAAGAGAATTTTTTATATATAATTCGTTAGTGTAGAATGGCCCATTTATCAGGTTATTCATGTCGCAATTGAAGCATCTTTGTATGTGTTTCCTTATAAGATTGATCATGTAATTGTCTATTCTGTTAACTTTGCATATATTGTATATATGGCTATTGGAGTAATATTGCGTGTAATCACTTTGTGGTGTCCTATAAAGCGAAGTGCATGCTCTGAGACATTTGCGTTCAAAAATTCTAATTTTTTCCATGTAGGATGGACTTATGTTGAACCATATGGGAGCGGCGTATGTTATTATGGGTCGTATTAAGCACTGATACATGATAACCTTTACTCTAGATGAAACGTGTCGTGAATAAAATAATTTTTTGTATACGAAGAATGACTTTTTCGCTCGTTCCAGCTGCTTATTAACATGATCATTAAAGTAGAGAAACTTGTCTAGGTTTATCCCTAAGTATTTCACAGTGTCATGGACAGATATATTCGAGTCGCTGCTGCTTGATTTTATACCGAATTTTTTCCAATTTTGCCGTATATTTCTATTACATTTTTTAACTGGTGGTCTAAACAAGATAGTTTCGCACTTTGTTGTATTTATTTTAAGGTGCCAATTTTTTGTGTATGCCTCTACTTGATTGAAGGTTTTTTGTAGGTTCGAATTTATTGCACAAGTATTATTTTCGGCGTGATAGATTACGAGATCATCAGCGTATGAAATAATATTTTCAATATTATTTATAAGGTCAAGGATAAAAATGTTGAAAAGTATTGGTGAGTTGACTGTTCCTTGCTGTAACCCGTTTTTCATTTTGAAATTTCGGGAACTTTCTGCTTTACCATTACAGATTGTAAATTCTTTGTTGCTTATCATGTTATAAGTTAGCATTAGCAAGTGCAATGGAAATTTGTATTTCATTAGTTTAAATATTAGTCCTTTTATCCACAGTCCATCAAAGGCAGTTTCTAAATCAATCAGGCATGCGCCTGTACAACATTGTTTATGCCAATTCCAGTTGATATAGGAGACGAGACAGTGAATTGCATGCGTCGTAGAATGTTGGTATTTGAATCCAAATTGTTTTTCGCTTACAAGTTTATTTTCGCTACAAAACTTCATTATGTTGTTATTTACTACAGCTTCAAATACCTTGCTGATATTAGGAAGTAGACTTATGGGGCGTAGGTTATTTATGAGAGTAGAATCTTTGCCTTTTTTGGGGATAACAATAGTTTTTGCTCTTTTCCAGTTTTGGGGGAAGTAAGCGTTATTCAGCATGTTATTAAATAACGAACAATATTCTAGTATAATCATATGTGGGAAATTTTTTAAAACAATATTGGGTATGCCATCCCATCCGGATGATAGTTTTGCTGGGAGTTTCATGAAAATGTTAATTACTGTGTCCGGGGTTGCCAGGTAGTTCTGTGTTTGATTGTCTTCTAGCATATTTGACTTGTTATTATCATCAAATGTGGTGTTTGTGTACTGGAGAGTATCGAATGTGTTTTTAATTTCTAAAAATTTATCGAAACTCTTTACTACTATATTATGGGTTGCATTATCAGGATCATTCTGCTTCACGGAATGAATTGATTGCATATATGAACCTATGGCGTTAAGTATGTGGTCTTGCTCTCTTAGTACAAAGTAATCGGCTGTGTTTTCTATTGCACTTTCTTCTATATTTGCATCTGTAAGAACGTGTTTATAGGTAATAGGTATTTTAATTTCATTTAGTTCTAAAGCAGTATATGGCTTGAAGCTTTTTTTAATTTTCTTAAACATATCTAGAGAGTCTTGAGGGTCTATTGCATTCAATTTTTTTTTATAGTAGTTGTTGGATACTTTATTTATGTTTTCTTTTATAAGTATTTTAGTTAATTTAAGGCTAGCTTTAATATGTGATAGTGTTTCCTCCCTGAGTGCTATTTCTTTTCTATTGTGTTTTTTAATGAGAGAAAGATATTTACTCTTTTCTTTATGCAATTTTGTGATAAGCGTATTGTGATATATTTTATTTACGTTAGTATTCGGAAATTCGGGTACAATATCTTCAATTGTTTGTGTAATTATATTCGATAAAGTGTTTAGATGATTGTCTATTTCTGTATTTTCCAAGTTTCTTTCTTTGGGTACCGGGTCCACCATTGCTAATTTCTGCAGGATTTTTCGCTTGAAGTTATTCCAGTTTGTTCTTTTGTAATTATAAGTTCTCGTTGTATCATTTAAAAATATTTCAAAAGGGTTTAAGTTCAAGTCTTTTGAGACTGTCATTTGGATTGCATTATGGTCGCTGTCATAGTCGAGGACCTTAATACAATTTGTAGTATTATTTTCTTTTTTGATAAATAGTCTAGAATCGAGTATACAAATATCAAGGAAAGAGTTGGTTCTAGGGAACGATGGTGTTTCTGAGGCGAAGAGTTCGCAGCGATATTTGATTTGGTGGTTTTGGATCCATTTTTGGAGAAGTTTGCCTTTTTGGTTGTCACTTGAATTACCCCAGTTGCAATGTTTGCTATTAAGGTCTCCCGCGATTAAATAAAGGTTGTCAGGGCTTTCTAGTCTTAAAGTGTTAAATAGGAGATCAAAATCCTTTTCGAAATGCTCGTTGTTATTTCCGCTTGGATAGTAAGCAGCTGCGATATATAATGATTTGTTGTCGGCAGTGGGTATTTTTATGACACAAGATTCTAAACATGATAGTTTAACGATGCTTGAGACGTTTACGTATTTGATATGGTTTCGGATGAGTATACCTGTTCCTCCTCCTTGTTGAGAGTTAGCTCTGTCCTTGCGGATTAAAATGTAATTTTTGAACCAAAGCTTATGTCTTTTGTTTAATTTAGTTTCGTTTAATAGAACGATGTCTGGTTTGTGTTGAATTAAAAATTTATCAAGATCGTATCTTCTAGGTTTAGTGACCAAAGAATTAACATTAATAGATATTATATTAAGTGTTTTTACAAAAGTGTTGGTTGTGTCAGTCATGGAGAGTTATCAAGTAAAGAGAAAAGAACGTCGATGCGAGATGCTTGTTCTTGTTGTTGTTTTTGGAGAATTGATAGTTGTTCTCTTAAATTATCTAAAGCTTTTTTAAGCTCTACGAGTAAGCTTTGAGTTAGTTTCTCATTATTACTAGGCGTATAAGAAATATTTTGTTCTGGTGTTGATTTTCCGAATAGATCAGTAAATTTAACATTTGGATTAATAAAATTTTGATTATTAGTTGGTTTTTTAGGGATATTTTTTTTTCTTTCAATTAATTTTAGCTTAAGGTTAGTGTATTTTTCGCATCCCTTGTATGAAGCGGGATGCCCGAATTTTTTACATAGTACACAATATACTTTGCTTTTATCTTCTTCATTGGATTTTTCCATTTGACATTCTTTGCTGTGGTGAGGTTGATCGCATTTGACACATTTGGGTGGTAGATGGCAGTTGGCTGCGCTGTGGAAGAATCCTTGACAGTTGCGACATTGGGCAATTCCTTCTTTTTTCAAGGGTTCCCATTTTATACATCTATATAATATGTTTTTTATTGTTTTAAGTGCATTTATGCTACTTTCAGGTGATATTTGTACCATGAATATAGGCAACGCAGTCAAGTTTTTCTTTGAATTTTTTGTAGAAAATGGTGTGACTTTAATAAATTCTAAATTGTCTCTTTCATATTCCTTTAGTTCTTTTAGGATTAGTTAAGGGGCTGTATTTGCATTTAACCCTTTTAATAGATATGTTTTGTTTTTCAATGCTTTTGGGGAGTATGTGAAAAATTTAACATTAGTTTTAATTAGGAAATTCTTTACCACTATAAAGGTGTTTAAGTCTTCTACGTATAAGGTTTGTTTTTGTTCTCTGCTTTCTTTGATTTTAAAGTTTTTTATTTTGATGCCTTTAGTTAAAACTTCAATAAGTTTTTCTCGATCAATACCGTAAATTATAATAGGTGGAACTTTGTTTTTATATTTATTTTCACTTTTGTTATTGTCTAGTGATTTGTTTTTGTCTGTGCAATTGGTATTTGCATTTTCATTTTCCTTATGAGGGGATTTGTTGTTAGAGCTTATTTGCATGGCACATGTTTTGTTTTGCCTTTGTGTTACATATTCTTTGAAGTTAATCACGCACTCATCTTCATCGTCATCATCGATATCGAGAGGCGCGTAGTAGTTATTGTTGTTGAATTGTTTGGAAGTTGATGCCTCTTCCATATTGTTGCTTTTTCTTTTGTTTGCGGTTTGCACTTTTTCACAAATCATGCGGTCGGGGACCACTAAGTTATATGTGTTTTGAGCATTTTGCTCGTACATATTATTTGTAGCTTTCGACCATTCGTTTTTTTTCTTATAAATTGTGTTTTTAAATGTTTTGTGTGATAGTTTATTTAGTTTATTTAGTTGGTTCTGTGAAACTTTATATGGACACGAATATAATAATCTATCGCGATCCGTAGAACGTCTTTCACTCATCACAGTCGCGAGAGAACTCTAGCCGGCGTTAACTTTAACCCTTTTGTCGATGAAAACTAAGGGAAACTTTCCTCTTTTACAGAATCCGGCCCACACCATGACGGAAGAAGCGCTTTAAAGTCTGGGCACATACATTTCCTATTCAGGAACATTTTCTAGAGACACTGATCATACTCGATCATTTTACGAGTTGAAAGATTGCTGTGGAACGAACAACTTTTCATCAGAAAATACGAATTTATCACCGCCGTGCCATCCAAGAATATCAGATACTCGTTTGGCTCGCTTTTAGGCCAAGATCCTTATTCAAAATTAAATGTGTTAAAGATTTTCTAGCAGCAATTTTTCTAACTGACCGGTAATGGTTTCTCCAAATTTGTTCTCTCACAACTTTTATGTTACCACTATTGCGAACCGTTCGCGGTCTTCCGCTTCATGGTCTATTTTTAACGGACGAAGTCTTATTGTACCGCTTTATAGTTTTATAAAAAAAATCGCCCTTGAAAACCACACTTTAAAAGTTTTCAAATATTGCGCACTGTCGTCTGCCTTGTAAAAATGCGTTGACAATTAGCTGGACTCCAACGCTTGGACTCCAACGTAGAAAATCTATAATATAAATGCGCAAGTTGGGGCGAAATTATCCCACTTTATGGCCAAACTATACATTTTAGGTATTTACAGTTGTTTATGTATGGATAGATATAGCCGAACCGCAGCACCGTCAATCAAAAAAACTTAAGAAAAAATATAGGAAAATAGTTTAAAAATGACACCAACACAAATGGCAAACATGTATTCACACTATAGAGCCGCTGTTGTGTGAGTAAACGTTTTATGCATTTTTGCTTTAGTTGTTTTTATTGCATTGCTCACTGGCGCTCCTGAGAGTAGAAAAGTTGCTTTGTTGGATACATTAAACAAGCAATGTTAAATATGAGCAAATATCATTGCTGATACCTACAAACAGTGTTTACGAAAACAAAATAAAAGATTATTCATAAAGAGTATTCAACACCGCAGTTTGTTTTGTTTTTGTATTTGTGGTTGGGTTTGTGTAAATTGAAATAAAATAAAATAAATGAAATAAGATAAAAAAGAATACAACAAAGTTTATTTAAAGAAAGTGACAGGAAAGGTATGGAAAGAAAAGCGAAGGAAAGGAAAGAAAAGGAAAGGATGGGAAAGGAAAGGAAATGAAATGAATTGAAAGCAAAGGAAAGGAAAGGTAAGGAAAGGTAAGAAAAGGAAAAGGAAGGGAAAAAAAGTAAGGGAAAGAAAAATAAAGGAAGGCAATGGAAAGGAGAGCAAAGGAAAGGAAAGGAAAGGCAAGGTAAGAAGAGGAAAGGTAAGGAAAGGAAAGAAAAGGAAAGGAAAGGTAAGAAAAGAAAGGGGAAATAAAAGAAAGGAAAGGAAGAGAAGGGAAATGGAAGGAAGGAGACGGAAAGGAAAGGAAAGAAAAGAAAACGAGAGGTAAGCAAAGAAACGAGAAGAATAAAATAAATTAAAAATAGATACTGCAGGGAGTAAAAGAAGAAATCAAGGAAAACGAAAATATGTTAGAGGAAAGGAACGGCAGAGAAAGGAAGGGGAAAAAGGCGAATGAAAAGTATAGCAAATAATTAAAATAAAATAAAGTTTTGTGGTTGAATTTCAACCACTGGGCGATCTCTAGTAACTATAACACGACTATTACAGATTTGAGTCTGTCGTGGTTTGAGAGTCATAGAAACAATATTCGATTAAAGCTCACTTTATTGGTGTTTTTAATAAGTTACAAAGTTTGTATTGTTGGACACCGTTCTAGTTCTAGGACGAAAGCCAAAGTTACTACAAAATACATAAAAATATTTCTTTAGGACAATAAAATTAACTTTTTTATCATATTTTCACACTGAAATCCTAATAAAACTACTCTAAATAAAGTAACCTTTAAGACAGATAAATTGTGTATCAAGCTGCTGAAAACAATCACGAAAATATAACATTATTTGTACACAAGGCAACCCCTAGATTTACCTTATTTTTGGCCGAAACTGTTTGCAAAAAAACTTCATATTATCTATAAAAATTGAGTCCTTATAACTTGAAATATATGCGGCAAGCAACTTCACGACGCCCCGGAGAGGTGCTTTCACACAAAGAAAGCGTTTCACTGGAAGAACATTTGAGTAGGTATGAATTCGCTTGTTACATCATTATAACCAACGATGCTGCTCTCTGACAATAATGGTGGCGACGATGGCAAAGTTGTCGATCCGTTGAGTAGCAAAGAGTTTGCCATTGAGCTGTATACAACTTAAGAACTATTTCTTTGCTCAGCGGGGTATAAAATTAAATCTTTGCTGTTTATGTGTCTGCTAGCACGTTAACGTAACGGCTTACTTAAGCTTTATAGTTAATTTTAAAGATAAATAAGTATATAACACAAAGCATATATACTTGTACATAAAACATCTGCTGTGAAGAAGAATACAAAAAAAAAACTATGACTTAAGCTGTTTCAATCACTCGTTTAAAAATTTTAGTTAAATAAATAAAGTAAAAGCTTCGACTGAATTCATCAGGACTAATGCCCAAATATCCAACAATTTTATCATAAGCTTTTTAAAGAAAATAATCGATTTTTTACGCAACATTAGCAAAAATATATTATAAATAATTAATTGAAAATCATTTAAATAAATGTGGAAGCCATTGTGTAACCAATAAAAGTATGTAGGGAATTAACCAGAGTGAATAGCCAAAAAAAAACTTAATGGTTTAAGCGTAATATAAAATTGGGCTTAACAACAACAAATATATCTCGAAATATTTGAAATGCTAAAATTACTATATTAATAATATTATTATTATCATTTATTTAGACTTAAAATAAATTTTAAGAATAGTATATAAAGAGAAGAGCACTAGCTGCTGTGCCTTTCAGCTCATTAATAATATAAAGTTCCACCTTTCCTCTAATCCAAAGTCAAGAAATTCAACGACTTGAATTAAATAAAATTGCCCAAGCAATTCCGAATCAGTCCGCTCAATACAGCATAGTGCTAATAATGGATTTCCTCTTAGGAAGGAAGTGTTGGCGCCTTTTGTTTGTTTGCCGAATCTCGCTGTAATGCTTACGGAGATATATCTTTACTGGGTATACGCTTTATTTCTATTCTTTATTTAAAAAAAACTAAGAAAATATCTAACCATAAAATACAAAACAAATAATTGGATTTTTAATATCTTTAAAACGAAATTTATTTCATTAAAACCTACACCTGTGCTCACTATAATAGTAATTAAATTAAAATGGATATCGTTCGCCGAAATAAGAAGCTGTGATTTTAATCCATGACAGAAACCAAAACAAAGAGAAATTTCAAAGTTTACACAAAGTTCAGGAAACTTAATTGAACTTTAAAATATGGTTATCAAAATCTTAAAATTTTTTGACAGAATTTCTAGAAAATTTTTGAGTACGCAGTTTTGTAGACCAGTCAATTTTAGTAATGTAGTTAAGTAAGAACTCGTTAAAAATTTCCCTGAATTTTTAGTTTTTTTTCGGCAAGGGTGTTGAGTGAAGAAAAATAAATTTTATATGGAAAAAATACCTAACATCCTTGACAAAGAAAATTCTAAAAATTCAGTGAAATGTTGAGGTACTTCTTACGTGACCATTATTATTCTAAAATTGAATGACCTATAAAACGGCGTACTCAAAATTTTTCTTACAATTCTGCCCAAATTTATTAATTTTAATATACATTTTTAAGAGTTCAATTAACTTTCCTCAACCTTGAGTAAACTTTAAAATTTCTTTTTATGTGGTAACTATTATGGTATTCGTTATATTTTAAATGAAAATTATTAAAAAGACAGCTTCTTGTTATATTGAAGCTAACTGTATATATTTTTAAAAGTTTTGAATTTTAAAATTTTTAAAATTTTTTAAATTTCATTAGCAAAATGCCCTTTCGTAAGGTTTAAAATCTGTGCTGAGTATTTGATGTAGACGATGTTATATTTAAATAAAAAAAACTCGAATATTGAATAAATAATTCCAAAACTTTAGATAGCGGGTGTATTATCTTGTTAGGTGCTAGAAAAGCTCATGTTATTCTAAGTAACAAAATAAAGAAAGAATATTTCTTTTATAAATTTTAAAATATATTGCACATGAACAAAAAACTTACGATAATTTTCATAAATCAACTTATTTGAAGTACGAAAATACCCCACGATAGCATGATTCCTTTATTTTCGACACCTAAATAAGCACGCGAAAGTCTTAGCACATATATACCTACATATCGTCGGTGACACTGCAAAACCGCGTAACTCAAAAACTTTTATCGGTCCCTGTCATCAAGATCTATTCATTTATTCTCAATAGCACTACATGTTAGTTTGGAAAATAGTTACAAGAATCTATCTTGAGGGAAACTTTTTCCATAAAGTCATTATTCTTCTTTAAATTTAACAATTTGCAGTTGAAAAACAGCCAAACTGAGATATCACTTACGCGGTTTTGCATTTATGCGTTACGCGGTTTTGCAATGTCACCGACGATATATACCATAGCGCCTACAAACCCTGCCTTCGTTTTACGCTCACTAGTTTTTCAGCTTTCTGATTACATACAGACATACTCGTACATGTATATGTCTATATCATCGTACATCACACTCTCAAACTCACTAACAGATTTATCACCAAAAACTCATTTAAAATTCTCGTTGTTTTAGATACTATCGCATATTTTACTAATTGGCTTGACAGTGCCTGATTATGCGTGCCTGTACTTTCATTTCATGCGTACCCTGAACCAAACACACTGCTACATACTGACACAGTATCAATTTATTATACATATTCATATTCAGTTAGTTGTGCCTCAATAGTTTTTCAGTGTCATTTATGTAAATAAATTGTGATAAATTATGATATTGGCAATAGTTTTATCTATATGCATATATATGTACATGTATACTTGTAGACTAGGGACTTTCTAACGCCCTAAAGGAAAATTGAGAAAATGTGTACAAATTTGCAAGCTCTTTCTTAAAAAAAGGCGTATGTACCAAGTACTCGTGGCGTTTGATGCGTAAGCACGTCAATCCTCTACATAAATTTAATTGAAATTAACCTCGCCCAGTTTTTAAATTCCAACCACAACACTTTATTTTATTTTACTTTTAGTTATTAGCTACTTTTTACTTGGTATTCTTTCCCTTCTCTTCTAAGATCTTCCTTTACTTTAACATACATATTTTTATTTTATTTGCTTTTGTTCTTTAAACAGTCTCTATTTTTAATTTATTTGTTGTGTTCCTTTCCTCTTCTATCCTTTCTTTTCCTTTCCTTTCCTTTATTTCCATTCTTTTCCTTTCCCTTCCCTTGCTTTCCTTTCCTTCCCTTCCCTTCATTTCCTATCCGTTATCATAGTTCATTTTTTTTTATTTTTATTTATAATTTTTTTTATTTAATGTTACATTAATTGATTTTTTTGCATTTCATTCCAAAAGTATAACCACAAAGATTACGCAAACAAAACAAATTATCTACTGTCTTGAGTATTCTGAGCTAAAATAAATTTAACAAGAATAATTACTTATTTTGTTTTTGTAAAAACTGTGTATATTTATGATAAACGCATTTGCCTTCATCTGATTGATAGCATTTATCGTGTTTAGGCACGATTGCCAAATAATAACAATCAGCAAAGCACTTGCAAACAAACTCACCCACATAAGCAGTGTGTCCCATACATATCAGCAAAGCAGTCAAAAAAGATTTCTATACGCAAGCCACAGACAGAATCACGGTTACAAGCAGCGGCAGAGTCACGGTGCCAAGCAACGACGTTTAACTTTGCGGGACTGCTCTATTGAGCCCAAAGATGTTTACACATCAAAACTAAATTTATAATTGGCGCGATATCCCTCTGAGGAGTTTAAAGCCGAGCTTCTACTCAGGACGGCATCTACAAATTAAATGGATTTTTGCTGAGAACCCTTCCATGGCAGAAATACACTCAGAGTTTGCCAATCCACTGCTAAGGGGTTTTGAAAAAACCTTTGATGTTACCTGTCCCGGGATTTGAACCTTTAACCGTGTTAGGCCAGCAACACTACCGTCACACCATAGAGGGCGAGTAGTTTTTTTTATGTTAATGTTTGCATATAATTTTATTATTTGTTCAGAAAGTAGAACGGGGGTTGCGGTGCACATGTTGCATAGAGGGCAACCTTTGAATAATGTATTATTTTGAAATATTAGTATTTTTTATTAAAGTTATTTGTTCTTATTGAACGGGGGTTGCGGAGAACCTGTTACACCTTGTTTTTATTAATTGGGAGCGAGCACTATCGACTCTGAGGCATTGCGCGACATTGGCTTCCTTATTTTCGCTGTGAAAAACCCCCCTTTGGGATTACAAAACATAAACTATATCCTCGATATATTTCATAAGCTGGTTGCGAGTTACAAGACAGTGCGGCGCAAATGAAATAAACAAAAGAAATAATTGAAGCTTATGTCGCTTAAGCAAACCTTATATTGAGTTTCGAAAAATTTATCCTACAGGGTATATACAAGGTGGCGCAAAAGTAATCCTCCTATCAGAAAATGCTATAAATTTTGCGATTGGCCCCTAAAGTCAGTTCTGTTTTGACATTTGTGTAGTAAACACAAGCGAAATACACGTCAATAAACAATGTTACGCTACACTGCTCCAGAACGCGGAATATTGCTGACTATTTATTTGACCAATAATCGGTCGGGGCCAAACGGTTACTGTGGTGAGCGCTACAGAGCAAAGATCAACGAGTTCTTTTTGCCGCAACTTGATGAATTGGGATTGGAAAACATGTGGTTCCAACAAGACGGTGCAACAGCACACACTGCACGTGCCACAACCGATATGCTGAACATGGGAAGCTTACTTTTGCGCCACCTTGTACTTAGTTGTGTGGGCGGAAAAGACTTTTCATGATATGCTAATGAATCAACTATGCGAATAAAATTTCATTTCTTTTCACATACATATGCCGAGGACGTGCAGCTAAATACCTGCACATATGTATATATTCGTATATCTACATATATACGAGTATATGCACATAATAATCAGAGCCCCCCATCGAGAGCACATTTCATTTGCTTTTGTTTGTAGCGCTAGGCTTTTGAAGTAAGAGCTTTTGTGTTTGTTTGGTTTGACATAATTTACGTTCACTATCATTAATCATTGACAAATAACTGTAACACGCTGCATGCAAACTAAATTCACTCAAATAATTTATTGTTTACAGTTTTTCGAAGACTGCTTATAGAGCTTCTAGTAGGTTCGAGGTTCGTGTGGCTTTATGTCAGCTATCTCTGCACAACAAAGCGTGTCAGAACACTTTTTGCGATTACTAACAGGAACGGTAAAAAGCAAAGGGATCCACGAGTTGGTAGTTTCGATTCATTCAACACAGCAATCTCGCTTCTAATTTGTACCATCACAATACAAGGAACTCTGGACCGTATCCACTTAACTCTTTCTCAAAATATGGACTAGCCAACACAATTACTGGAGTTTTATTTGCGGAAGTTTGTCGATGTGTGCGTAAAACTTTTTCAAGCTCATCATCAATTCTATTTTGAGACCTGCCTGTGGTGCTACTCATAGGTGTACAAGTCTTCGCAGATATGATATCCGTGCTTCCGCGCCGTATAATGTTATAAGTATTTTAAGAGCCTTGTATGGAGTAACTTAGCTTGTTTGACAGGGCACTTTACCATCTGAATACCATTCTCAGTCAATACTGTTCTTATTGTTAGACTTAATCCACCTAAGTTTCTCCAATTTTTTTTTTTTTGAGAATGTCAGCTGATCTGATCTTAATGATTCTTTAAATTATTTTAAAGTCCTTTCTTTCCTTTGCAATTGGGCCTTCCTCATCGCATATGGTGTTTTCGAGATTGCCGATATCCACTTATCAAATATTTCGTTAGGTTGCGCTGGGCCCACAAAGCACTGGTGTGAGTGAAGCTGTGAAATCGTTGGGACTCCAGCTTTACGACTTCCAGCTTTCGTTGAGTGCTTGGACGTGGGCCTAGTCGTCAATTTCGTTACCTAGCATTGTCTTCAAGTATCTTAGCTGCTACTAGGTAGTGATTTGAGTCGCTGTTAGTTCCTCCAATAGTGCGTACATCTAAAACGCTACTCACAACTTTAAATGAATACAACTTTAATCGACCGAATGAGAAAGTGGATTGGAGACACGGCCTGTCCACCGCTATAGTTAGTCCTACAGTTCTTTTAACCACAACTTAAAATGTTAAAACGAACGAATAAGAGAGGGTTGATCCAATCATCCAGTTAGCTGCACACAGTTCAAAGGTACGACTAGTTTTTCTTCGTTAAAATAGATAACCTATAACTATGCATGATAAGGTCCTTACAATATTCTTCAAAAGAACAATTCTCGTTTTTGACACTAAACTTTGCAATCGTGGGGCCCAAAATACCTTCTTTTCTTCTTCTTTTTTTGAGAGTGCTAGGCAGCACTTCTAAGGGCTAATAGAACCCGTCCTTTAAAACACTTTATTTGTCCTCCATCGGAAGTACGAAGTCGCAATCATCATCATTTCGTCATTATTTTTTTCACGAGCACAACAATGGAACATAGCAGCATAAAAATAGGCTCTCTTAGGTTTTCCGTTGAAGTATGGTTTTAGTGGCGAGTAAAAAATGCAATGTAGAACCCAGTCTGCGTCAAATATAAGTATATTACATATTTATATAACGAACCCCTCAATACAAGTCAGATCATGGTGATCCGACGCTGCTGACGAAATTAGGTAACCGACAGGGTGCGGGGTAGGGTGGAGTGAATTTTTTTTTACTGGTATCGATGAGCTTGGGTGCGCAAAAGTTGGTGGTTCATAGCACTAGTTTACCGTTAAAATTATTTTAAAATATATTAATATCTATCTTCAGGTGCCTCAAGGCCTCAGTATTTGGAAAAACTGGGAAAAATATTGGTTTATTTTTTATTTTTTTCTTACATTGCTAATATTTATTTCTCTTAACTTGGGTGTAAAATAGGTTAACTTGATATCAACATTAACGCAAAAAAATTGAAGGGTACAAATTAAATATTCAGAGGTGCCACCGAACTGTGGAAAAGCGACAATATTAGGCATGAGGCTATTCGAATAAAAATTATTCGAAACAAAATTAATATATTCGAAGGCTTTAAATAATTCGAATAATATTTATTCGAATAATTTATAGTTTTATTCGAATAAATGACCACCTATTATTCAAATAGTTAAACAAATATCACTACTGCTTATGCACACAGTTGTACACGAAACATACATACACACATACAAAACGTGAATGCATGCTCAAAGGTACAAGCAAAGGATTCGAATACGACTATTCGAATAATACTTTTCGAATATACGGATAAATTATTCGAATAAATACTAAAAACGAAAAATAATATTATAAACGAATAATAAAAGTTCGAATAGTATTTATTCGAATATTATTCGAAAATAATCCCACAACTAGAAAATATAAAAATAATTAAGTACTAAAAACGTTCAATACTCGTATGTAAGGTAAAACATTGTTCAAATATGTTATAATACAAGTAAAAACAAGTAATTAATTTGGTTTATAATCAAATTTTTTTTTCAAATTGAGGCATCAAATATCTGGACTTCAATAATAATTTGATATATCCTTCTCTCTGTGAATGACCCAATGCGGCTGCAGCTTCCGTGACCAAACAAACACCTCTCGACGGACTGGCTGTGATAGGGGTAATTTGGAAATGCTAAATGTTAATTTGAATCAATATAACTTTGAAGCTCTTCCACGCTGATTGATTTTGTTAAAGAAGGCTCATTGTCTAAACAAGTAAAATGGGTTATAATTTCTTAGTACTCGTCGGCTTCAAAATTAATTTCTGGAGCTTTAAATTTTCTAACATAAATGCTGTTTTGCCTCTGGTCTCTAGTTTTCAAAATTTGTCTTAAAGCTAGTATTCTAATAATTGGTCTGTCATCGGTTAGCATAGCTAGTAGTAGGTTCTCTGGATGTGAAAGGTTTGCGTTCTTTTGAATAACTGGATCAATTACATTTTTTAAAACTTACGGCAGATATCTGCTTAAATAAATCATTTTCCAAAAATGTCTTTCTTCATTCTAACATCTTGTTTTAGTTTTGAGCGCGCACCACACTGGTGCGTAAACTTTACCAATATAGGTGGCTAACGTTATCAGATTTTCGCTAAGATTTTCATATTAAATATATATAAACGCAGTATTCTACTAGATGTTGTTAGCCACCGCGAATGTGAAATTAGGACCGGCTGAAGATTAGATAAATTTATCGAGTTATTTAGGGGTATTGCTGTTCATTTTTTTTTGCGGTTAGAGCTCGTTCCACGAAATTCTACTTAAAGAACTAGAGTGTTTGCTGACTAGTTTGGCTGTTAACTGCAGGGTTATTATATATGTACCGTGAAGTGTTTCCTGTAAGAGCCTCAAACGCAAAATATAAATATATGTAAAATATCTTGGCGCAAACTGTCAAACGATGAGGTCGCCTACAACCAGGAACGCGAACAAACCAAATATTTGAATAACGTGATGAAAGTGTCATCAGATTGTTGTTTTATGTTGAGGGTTAGTAAGATGAAGTCTGATAATCAAAGATGACGGCAAAATAGCGAACTGAAACATTTCGAAAACGTGAGACTCTTAGCAAGCCCTGCAGAGTAAAATGAAATTGCTTACACATCCCATTTGATCGCCCACACTTTCATTCTTTTTATCAGCCAGTGCCAGTCAGTTTAGTGTAGCGACGAACGTTGCAGAGTAACAAAAATGGCATAAAACAAATTGGCAGATAAAAGGCGATAGTAAAAATGAATCATGAAGGCCAACCAGTCAATTTAGTTGCAGGTATGCAAAAAGTGTACATTGAAAGAAAGTAAATATTTATATAGAGTGGACGATAGAAGGAGTCTCAATAAAGTTCAATGAAAGAACGTGCTAGGAAATAAGAAAATATAAAAAAACGTGGCAACCTCAAAGGAAGAAATTGTGAAACTAAATGCACAACCAATACATCTAGACAGCATGTCCTCGGTTGATGTCAATCACCAAAGGAGATATTTTGTATGTAAAGCGAAACACACACACTTACATAATATGAAGTAAATTGCGTTTGAAGGCCCGTTATGACAGTTCGACAAGCAGGTGATAGCTTTCGGCCACACACAACATGAAGAGGCGAGCGTGTGATTGACCAAAGCAATTTGGAACTGTGACTGATGGTTAGACAAAATGAATTTACGTTGAAAAGTTTTTAGCTTTAGGTAGGGTGATTGACTCAGTTTTGGCCGTTTTTCTTCATAAATTTTGGTTCAGTTATTCTGGTTTTGTATTTTTTCTTATACCCAATAACCCGGATTGCGATATGCGATACCTCAAAATTCAACTTTTTCTTGAGAGTTATGCAGACGCCATACTCTCTGACGGATGTTATATACAGTTTACACTAAGCTCCATGAACTAGTTTAAAAAAATATTAAATTCTGCACTGAAAAAACGAACAGCTAAACACAATACTACAGAGAAACCTCTCCTAACGGACCTCTCCTTTCGGCGGACATTTTCTTATGCACCAAGTTTAAAATACAATTTTTTATTACAAATTTCCCTCCCTTAGGCGGACTCTCTCTCTTGGACGCACGCAGACGTTCATTTGCTATAAAACTGAACCAAAAACCTCTATTGAGCGGACGCGAGCATCTTGTCAACGGACATTTCATTTCACAACAAATCAAACATTTATAAAGACGTTTAAAAGCGTCGTATTGGTTGTGTACATACTATATATAAAAGAAAAAGGGGATTCCACGCGAGTGAGGAAAACAATTTGTCTGTGCGCGCACTAGTCGAAAGGTAATCGTGAAACATATGTAACTTAAATTTATTTTCCGTGGGTTAAATAATTTTGTAGCAAAAAAAAGGGACTTAATTATGTATGTAAAGTTTAGAAAAAATTAATCCGATTTCTGTTATCAGGTTTAAAACTGGGAAAATCCAGGCCGCGCTCCTTGTTAAAAAGAAGATTTCCGAGCGAAATGGATGCCTGGAAGCAATGTTGAAAGTAAAAGGTCCTTCATGAAAGGAGATGGAACAAAATTGACGAAATGTGTTTCGAGTGGTTTTACAAGGAGCGAAGCCAAAATATTCCCAATAATTCAAGAAAAGGCTAAAGAAATCGCTTTAAAACTCGGCATTAATGATTTGTGGCTTCTAACGGCTGGCTACGAAAATGGCGTATTAGACATAACATAACTTTTCAGTACATTTGCAGTGAAAGTGCTGCTGTTGATATGCTAGATGTGAAGCAATTTTGGAAAAAAACTACCATCAATGCTGATTGGATAAAGCCCTATGAATATCTATAATGCTGACGAGACAGGCCTTTTCTTCAGAGCTTTGCCAAACAAAACCTTGGCTCTAAAAAACGAGGTATGTCGTTGCGTGTCCGCGCAAGGGAGGTTTCACTGTATATTGAAAACCATTTCAAAACCTGTTGTCCATGGTTAAGATTTTCTTAAGTTCCGTCATGCCAGCATCGACCCTGTGCATGAAAACTTATACTCTAAATGACTTATTTTCTGGTTGTTACGATACTCTACCAACTCAAGGAAGATATTATAGTCTAACTAGGAGAGACAAGAAATCGTTTACTACGACTGAGGGGACGCCTTAATGATGCTGCTCTCAATTAAAATGAAGGTCATCCGAAGCGAAATGTCACTAATACGAGTATATGGTGTATAGATATAGCCATCTGGTTATTCTTCCACATTGAGCCAGTTTTTCTAGTTTAAGCTGTACTTTTTTTTGTTGTAAAAACGCGACTCTCTGTATTCAATATTCTTCTTTTCTGGCAGATGTGAGATTCTGCATCGTAACTCTAAAATGTCCTCATCGGTACTGGTCGGTTACATCGTTATGCCGATGATCGCTCTCCGCGAACAGTCGCGAGAGTCGAATAGAGTAGTAATTAACTGCCAGGAGGTACTATTGATTAAGTTTTGGTACTATCATACGAGAATATTTCTGAGGGTTTTTGGTGTAGCCATAAACACCTTAAATGTAAGATTTAAGAAACTATTCAAGTTCTGGACTTTCCTTTGATGGAATGTATATGGTATGATTCGGTACACGCACTTTTTGGTATTATTCTAACTGCTTCGTAAACGACCTAGCTTACCTTTTCTCCAAAAGATTTTGGACAACTACTAATGCTTAGCTCTGCAAGTCAGAACTCGGTCTTGGCTATGCCGATATGTGGGGGGTTAGTAGACGTCATTCTGTGAGTAAGAGATTGATGCGCACGAATAGGCGCAATGTGGCAGCCTGTACGGGATTAAGCTGAAAATAATGCCAACTTGGAATTGCCTTACTCGGGACTGATAAAATATTTTTTATCACGTACTGTTACTACGTCGTGTAGGAGAAGCTCACTTGGACAGTAAAAGAGTCCATTTTTATACCACCTAGAATAGCTGTGGCGTTCTTAATTACTTTAAAAAAATTTCGATTGCATAGAAATAAATCTAAATATGAGTAAAAATAAATAAACCGTAGTGACAGCCAATCAGCTCAGCAAAATTATCTGGCAACCCTGCAAGAAGTGACAGCATCCAAGGGCATGTTCACTTGACACATAGGCCATTTGTTCAAGACAGGCTACAGGTTGTCAGCTTTACTCCGAATTGGCCGCAATCCCTCAGGTATATTTCCCAAATACAAAATCGGGTCAAGAAAGCCTACAGCTATCCACAGCAAACTCGACATCATATTAACACTTTCAGCTAAGCTCCAATGCTGAACCAATTCACAGGTCGACTGTCTCAGAAAAGGTCTCGGTAGTTAAAATAGCACTCTTTCTTGAAATAAATCCAGCAACTGCACCACTCCATTTACACTGGTTGACCTACATCATCAAATTTCTAATCCCATAAAAAAAATTTTCTCCATTAAGATAGCAAAGCCTAGTAGAAGAAAATTTGCTGTTATCATTACATTGAATCGTATCGCCATGAACGGCATAAAAAGTAAACCAAACAAACATGCAAGAATGAAGAGCGAAAAATGCAATTCCCAACGCTAAATAAAGTCATCACATCACAAGATATTGCATTTTCAACAACGCTCCAAAACACTGATGGTAAAACTAAACGAGCTTGTAGACAATTCATTCGTAACTAAAATAAGCTGGTTCAATTCAGGAATGTCAATCAAACGCTTAGAAAATAATGCACTCGAATAAAGACAACTTGTAACATCCCTTGTGGCCATAACAGCACATTACTCCTCCAAACCTCTTGGTGAATACATGAATGCATTTGATTTTACTCATACGTCCCGTTGAGCGTATCATTCAACTTTGTGTGCTCATTAAATGACGACTGACAGCAACTGATATGAACAAAGTAAATGTCGTAGCCATAGTTGTTGTAATACTAATTTCAATTTTGCTAACAGAAACATTTTTGTTATTACAGCAGTGATGCATAGCGCCGTTGGAGCCTTCAATGCGAGTGCAATGTTTTGTCTCGGTATGTGTGTGTGGGTGAAAAGTACCCAATAAGGACTTCTGTAGAGAACGAATTATTGTAAATCATTTATCACAACCAACATAAAAAACAAATGTTTAGTAAAAAGTTTAGAAAAAACTATTTATCAATTTTTTCTCAACTCAAAGGCTCATAGTCATAGTCAAATTAAAATAGAGTTTTATCTACTTAAACATGATTCTAAAATAAACGATGATTCTAAGGCCCGGTTTTTCAGTACAAGTTTAACTCAATTTGTCAGTTAAACTAAGATTAAACTTGTTGCGCAGTTTTTCAGTCAACTTTAAACGAAGTTTAAACGTAGTTTAAGCGGTCAATTCGGCAGGGTTAAACTCTAGTTAACCTGTCAGCTGTTTTGCATATTTGATGGTTTTGGTTGTGAAACAATAAGCTGAACGCAATTAAGAAAGGACGATATTTTTATATTTAATTAAATACTGGATATATCATCTGACGAAAGTGATTATAGTGATGCAGAAATTGGCGAAATGGTAACTATAACAATACTGAGGAGAAGCAATGGCGTTGAATATGTATACAAATATTATCTGTTGCCGTATCTAGATAAAGAAAAAACCAATGTTGCCGTATAAAAAGCAAATATTAAAAGCGGCCTTAAACTCACACTGAAAAACAGCTCTGCAGTTTAACTGGAGTTTAAATTTATGCCGAGTTTAAGCAAACTTAGTTTA
Organism: Merzomyia westermanni; assembly: GCA_949987695.1. Lineage (NCBI taxonomy): Eukaryota > Metazoa > Arthropoda > Insecta > Diptera > Tephritidae > Merzomyia > Merzomyia westermanni. Next base: position 11,396,277 of record OX465288.1, on the reverse strand, counting down.
AACTGAGCTTAACCAAGGACTGAAAAACCGGGCCTAAATGACGAAAACGTCATTTTAACATTTTAAAATCGCGGTATGTGTCTATGGTTGTGTTTGTGATATTGCTTACTCCAAGACATATTCTATACCATACCATATATACTCTGGTTTGTGAATAAAATAACTGATACAGGGTGATCTTGCAAAACATAAAAAATTTCTTCAACTTGATTTTTTTTTATAGGGGGATCTTGTTACATTTCATTTTAGATAACATCTTTGTTTAATATGACTATGATTGACCAACAATTTAAATGTTAAAGTTAGTTAAATATTTTAAATAAAATACGGCTTAAAATGCTTAAATTTCTTTTCATACAATTTTATATCAGAGAATGGCAACCATAAGTCATACCATGGTAAATATGATAATAATTAAAGAGTGAATTTTAAAGATTTTAAGATTCTGAAACTATGTTTTTCTTTTTCTTTACTTTGTGAAAATGTCAGTTCTTGCAACCGCCGATAGACGCCGGAGTTCATTTGTTGCATTTGTTGGAACTGAACAATCAATTGTAGCTGTGTAGAAATAAAATCACTCTATAATATTTGTTAAATGCTAATCAAGCAATTTTTAAACAACAAAGAATCGAAGAACTAACTTTTGTTTCCCAAAGCATTAAACGGCGCTGCCACTGGCTCGGTTTATCTACAAACAACTCTTTCTGTTTTTTTTAGTAACTTACGCTGGTTTATTTAATTTTTCACCTTCTTTAACATATTTAAACTGTAAACACTTTCTCTTTAATAAGATAATCACAATTTTCACAAACTGGAAGCGGCTGTTCACTTTTACGATTTCGTTTGAAATTTGTTTTTATCAAACAGCTGATTGTTGTCATAGCCAACTGTGCTGCCACATTGACATTTTAATTTACTTATGAGTAAAGGTGGTAAACGAATTGTGGATTCCTATGCATGAATTACAGTCTAATTAGACGTTAGTTATTTTAAATATTCTAAAAATGGACTATTTTCTACAATTGACACAAATACGTTATTTATAAGCTATCTGTTTTTCGCAATTGATTTTTTTTTACTGCAGGGTTATTGCTTGAAATATAGGTGCATATTAGTATTTGTATAGTTGGAAGTAAGTTGCACTTTGTGTAGGCATTTTGCAAGTGAATGCACTATCAGTTATTGATGTTTATACCGAAAAGTTGAGATTATATCAGGGACCAAAGATAATGTTTATTAATAGCTTTATATTGGGTCACTTTATTGCACGTCTTTCATTATTCCATATAAAATGATAGTTCAAAACCCGCCGTAAATGCAAGCGAGTTACAAAATTTCGATAGCCGTTTGAAGATATTTAGATATTTAGAAAATTCTTCAAAATTCCATGTATGGTAAGGATTTGGGGAAACTTAATGATGCAAATAATCAGCTCTCTAAAGAACTTTCAAAATTATACTTTTTTACATTACACTTTAATTTCAATTATTAAGTACTTCTGTGAATATATTATGAAAATAAGCATTTTTATTTGTTTTCAAAAACTTGATTTTGAAATTTACTATATATTTGAAATTAAATTTTACCCTAGCTGCTATTTAAAAAAAAAATAACATATTTGTAAATAACTTATATACAGAATCCTGTAAACGATGGACCGAATAAGCTCTAAAAAATATTAAAAATCTCTTTTCAATTTACGGTCTCACATTACAGTCCGTGTATTTTATATTGGTACAATTGTCAATTACAATCTCTTAATTGCCTGTCATGCATACCCTTGAAACTCTAAAAGACCATTTCTTTTTTTATTCATTGTTGCTGGTTAGTATGTAACGTTCATTCATATTACTTTTGAAGTAAGCGTAATCGATTATCCTGCCAATGATGGGTTAGATATGTCAAGCGGCTTTATTTTGTCATTATCTAACTTCAGTTTGTGAAAGAAGAATCAAATTTCCAGCTGCATCAGTAACAGATCTAATGAAGTGGCTCTGGGAGTCTTCGTCAGAAATGTTCTTTGAAAGATTTATGAATCTCTACGTGTTGGCAGGGTCCAGTACTTAAGAATGTTTAGTGATGAGCATTATGGGTTTCGAGATTTGAAATCAGTTGCGGTTCCTGATTTAACTATATAGCTCTATCTGCTTGCCAAAAGTAACGAATAATTATTTTTGTCATTGCGCATAATTATAAAATCAATAAAAAAATATTTAAATATATTAGAGGTAGAAATATTTAATAAAATTCAAAATAAAAGCTAGTAAATATCAATAACAAAATCATAAAAAAGTTGATGAAAAATTACATCATTAAAAAGCACTGAAATCAAAATGTTAGCATATCAAAGGGTGGTATAACATACCACGTCAGTACACCTAATTGCTTACTTAATACATTAATTCTTTTTTTCCATCAAATAGGCTTTCCCACACTTTACACTTCTCCATTTCTGGCCAATCTTTAATTTCCAATTCCGTACTGATATTCAAACATTTGTAGGCAGTTTCAAAATCTTGCACAGGCTGCCAATTAATAGATTCCATGCCGGAAATTTCTTTATGATTTGGATCACCACTCGCAGCAAACTTGGTCCAAATACCAGCCATACGTTGAATGTTCCTATAGTCAGAGCTTTCTTTGGGCAAGCGATATGACAATATATGCGTAAATAGATAACTTAACTCATCACCGTGACCCACGCCCTTAACACCACGTCCATGACGCCAAATACGATAAGGATGTAGTATAACTTCGGAATCGAAATTGTAGCGATAGAGATATGTGGGTGCTGTTGGAGCGTAAGCTAAACGTGAAAGCATTAGGCAATGCTGAGGGAAATACAAGAATGAATACCCGTAAATCTGCAAATAGAACAATTTACTTGTGAAAGTATGTTGCATTACTGTTTTTAAATAAACTAAAAATATTGATTTTAGATGTTGAAAATTATCTACTTTTATGTGAAACTGATAATTTTTTAAATTTTTCATTACAACCGTTTTCATGGATTCTTATGACAAACCTCTTAATATTCAGATTATTCATATTGCTTAGTAAACACAATTCTTTACTGGTTGTGTTATATACTAGTAAGCCCAGCCGCTTCGCTGCCTGCCAAAACTAATAATAGACTATGTCCGATTTTAATCATGATAACCCATACCAGGAAAGATATGAAACTTAATTTCATCACTTATTGCAGTACTCATTTTCACCTTTCTTTTGATACCGATATTGAACTAAACACATTTTTTGTCACCTTGGTCCATATATCGGTCGATATCTCCGTAACAGGTACATCTATCGGAACAAGTAATATCTTAAATTTTAATGTAAACATCTAGTAATGTAACGGTGGAAGTTTTATTGAATTCCATTAAGCAGTTTTTGAATGTTGCTCGACCAAACATACAGACAGACAGACAAAAATTCTAAAAACTGTTGTTCTGGCTTCTTTTGGGTTAATAATGAGCGATTTTTCTTAAATATCTACAATGTACAGACCTGTTACAATTTTATTATATGTAGAGATTACCTTTTTACTTCATAAATATATTTTTATTTGTTTATTTATTTATCTATTTACTTTTGTTTATAATATTTTATAAAAATAAGGTATAAACAATAAGAAAATGTGGCTTAACAGACTAAGTCTTCGTGTTCGGGGATGTAGATTATGTGAAGTTGGATAAGCTACCCTCCTGACAACTCCACAGATAAAGCTTAATTAAAGCTTGAAATTAAATTTTATTTGCTTTGTTTCATATATTTTCTCTTTCACATTAACTTGTGGCAAAAGATTATGATCTAAAAGCGTTTCGAAAGCCATATCTGTACAAAGAAATTATATATATTTATTAGAGTGGGTCAATTTTTTTCTTGACAAAGCGGTTATCAAAATCGTAAACTACGGGAGGTGGCCGTAGTTTTTGCCCAATTTTAATCATTTTCATAATCTCACCTCTTTTTTCTCGTTTCTCGTTAAAAACCGGAAGCTCCATTTTGATTTTAGACCCATGGTTTCTTGGGCAAATTTTCTTAGAATTCATCGTAGTTTACGATTTTGATAACCGTTTGCTGCATTTTTTTTGCTCCATACAAATTGACCCACCCTAATATTTATATTTGCTTGATAAGCATGCACAACAATTCAATTGAACTATTGCTTTGACGGTCTGTACATTTTTAAAGTACCAATGACTATAAATAAGCTCAAGGCCAAGAATAACAATTTTTATGAAAATTATTATTGCTTTTATTTATTTTTTTTTTAATCATTTAATTTTGTTGCTCATAGAAATAGTAAAGTGAAAAGTAATAGGAGTTTAGCTGACAGAAAAACCAGCGTTCTGTTAACTTAATGGTTAGCAGAGCATGCCAAAATTTCTCTGATGAAGAAGTTTAGCAGCTTCCGAAATGAATCTATAACAAAAGCAAAGACGGTTCTCTCTAAAATGTTCCTCTAAATGTTCTTTTAGTAATTAATTAAATTATAACAAAAAATAAAAAAAATAAAAATTTTCACTTATAGTCATGGATGATAGTAAATTGTATAGAATCATTTGTCATAAGCCATTTAGTCATAAGCAAAATACATACTTTCCAAAACATATTCAGTGATGCAAAAAAAATGAAAGTTTTTCATGCAGGTAGTCAAAATTAAATAAATAAAAATCTATCTTCTTACATCTTGGTATTCTTCAGTCAGTAATTTGCCGCTATTCGCATGTATCTCTTTCAATTTTTCAGCCTTTTTTTCTAGACCAGCTGCATTCCACAACTCATCAGGAACAAAATTTTGACAAGTTTTTATGTTGTTGATCATGCTTGGATTGACTTTTAAAACTGCAACAAATATACAATAAACAAAAATAGAACAACAACTTCAGTGATATATTGAGTATCACTTACATGGTACCGTCAATAAGCCTTCCTCTGAAACACAACCCACAAGTATGGGTATTGTATTACTCCATGCGGTCTTCATTAGTTCACGCGGGTGTTTCGAAATTGCACACTGTGGTGTGTCGTATTGTTCTATGCATGGCACGAAAGGAAATGATACTTTGCGCGGTGCTTGCTTTACTCTTAATTCTAACAGAACCAAATCTTTTGCCTTGCATTGCATTAGATAATCTAGCACTTCTTTTTCATCATTTTCACCCTTATATCCAGCCAACTGTGCTAAACGAAACGCATTTTGCTCAGCCCCACTATTTGCCCAATGTGCATTGGCTGTGCCCGACATGATAATGGCACGATGAAAAAGACCTCTTGTTTGTTCGGTGATGCACATGTAATGAGTTAAGGCAGCACCAGCACTTTGACCAAATACAGTTATACAATCGTGATCGCCACCGAAGTTTGATATATTGTTCTTAACCCATTTCAGCGCTAATATTATATCTTTCAAAGCAGCATTGCCTGGCACATTTAGTTCAGGTGAGCTAAGGTTGAGAAAACCTGGAGCGCAAATTAAAAATACTTGAGGGCTTAGAGATTCGGTGTTTAAGCGTAAAATCTGTTACCAAAAACACCGAGGCGGTATTGCACAGTAACCAAAATAACACCTTTCTCCATAAAATAGTCGGGTCCAAACCATTCTCGATTTGCTTCACCGTGAAGAAAAGCGCCACCGTGTATCCAAAACATAACTGGAGCTGGTTTGCTAGGCCTCACCTATTTAAATTTCAAAGAAGAAAGAGCATATATATACAGGGTGTTCTAGTGGCTGCCTCAAAAATTTTAAGGGATCGGTTTAATTGAGATGGAATTTTTAAAATAAATTCTTAGAAAGATAGCTATATTTTTTTATTTAGCATGTATTTTAAAATAAATGGCCCTTAATCATAGTCGTTGCTTAACATGCGTTTTAATTAAAATCTATACTGAACTTAAACAGACATTTAAAATGGTGTTCAATTAAAGTCCTACTAAACTAAGATTTTAGCTAAAATGAAATGTAACAAGGTCCCTTATGAACAAAAATTTAACTGGTTGGTGGTATGAAGAAATTGTTTATGTTTTGCTAGGTCACGCTGTGTCAACTATTTAATTCACAAACCATAGTATAGTATGGTATATGTCTTGGAGTAAGCAATGTCACAAAAACAACCATGGATACATACTAGTTGCGTTCCAATCAGCTATCCAGATCAGTGTCACGATCAAGATCTCATGGGAACGGAACGGATCAGTTGTATGAGAGTTGTCTGTGTACATATATGTGTTTATATATGTATGCCTGTGCTACCAAGCAAATAAGGGTTGGCTGTCAAAAAATCTACTACAAAAAACTAAGCGAACGGATACGGAATTGATCCAGATAAATATCAAGTTCACAACGTTGTCGTTGCATTTACATGCAAAATTTCTGGATCTGGTTCACTCCTGATTGGAACACGCTGACTATGAATACGGGCTAATATAATTATCTTCTTTTACTTAGAAATATTGAAATAAAATTATATTTAAGATAAAGTTTTGTTTGTTTATTTTATTATCAAGATAAAGCAACCTTCAAATTTGTGAAGCCGTTAACAAAACATGAATTTTTTATTTTTTCATACTTACATTTTTGGTATACACGCTCAAATATAGACAATCTTCTGATCCCTCCACATTGCCCAATATTAGACCCAACTGTGTCGATTTACCTTTCATAGCACTACAATCGAGCACATCATTCCATGGTTCAGGTTGTTCGGGCGCTTTGAATCGGAGCTCTCCAACAGGTGGTTTCGCATAGGGTATTCCCTCGAAGCTATAATAAGGCACATCGTAAAGCGTTTTACGTTTCAGTCCTCTGACTTGGCCATGCTCAGTGTTCACAACGGAAGTGTCATTAGTGCTAAGGCGATATTGAGCAAATTTGTGTTCTAGGCAACTGAAAAGGAAGGACATTTTTCACTGTTGTATTCCTTGAACAGCTGGCATTTAGGTGGCTAGATCCCATTTGAATTGGAGATACCACGCCCCCTTTTTTCATACCCCATATTTTCCTCGAGGTGTTGAAGATTATCTTCAAACAACTCTTTTCCGTGCTTTATTCTTTTAATATAAACACTTCTAATGATTTTTACATTGAAAACTCCCATTTGTTTGAGAGGTGCCAACCCCTCTTTTCAGCCATCGTCCATTTTTTGGGATATTTTAGTGGCGTATTCTTTCTTTATTTCTTTATTCAGTCTATGATTTACAAGAATCTTACAGACTAGATTAAACAAAAGAGATACATATGCAGTATTTCTAGGCCATTTAGCTAAAAAGTATTTAGCTTAAGATAGAGACTAACAAATTCTTAAAGCAATGCCGAGATACAGAGAAATCAATACAATGATTATTATTAATGGCATTGATAACAATTAGAGCACGTGTGATGGGCCCATTGAACTCGTAATTAGACTTAAAATTGGCACATGAGATTCAGAAGAACTGGACAGTCAATGTTGCCATTAACAATATCATAAATAAATAAAATTTACGAGATTATCCTTCTATTTTCTAAAGAATCAAGATTAATTAATTTATACCGAGATATTTATGAGGGTAACGGCAAATCGAAATTAAGTTCAGACAGGCAAAACCTCAAATATTCTGTGCACACGTTCGAGTCTCTTATTATGGACCTCATAGTATGGACTCCAGATTATTGAGCCATATTCGAGCGTTGAACGAACAAATGGATTGTATAATAATTTTTTAGTATATAAATCCTTTAATTCAGAACCATTTCTTTTAATAAAGGCGAATACCGAATATGCTTTCGGAATTATAAAATTGAGATGTTCATTAAAAGTAAATGAAGAATCAAATACAATTCCCAAATCCCGAATTTTATACACCCTAACTAAAGAGAAGCCAGAAATGTAATAGGTTGAAATCAAATTATTATTCAATTTAGAGTATGTAGCAGAATAGCATTTATCGGCAGTGAGAGTTAGCCTATTTTTTTAGCACCACTCATTAAAATTATTTAATTCCGATTGAAGCACAAGCACATCAGTCTCATTCTTAACTTTGAAAAATATTTTTAAGTCATCAGCGTAGAGAAGATAGCTACATTTCTTAAAGCACGAACTTACATCGTTAATAAACAAAATGAAAAAAAGCGGCCAAGGATGCTACTCTGCGGAACACCAGACGTTGCCCCGTAAGGGTAAGATCTTATATTATCTAAAACAACAAAGTTGACTCTGTTAGATAAATATGATTCTATCCACTATAGGAATATTAAATGGAAACCTAATTTTTGTAGCTTGGCTAATAGAGCTCTGTGAGGAACTCTATCAAAGGCTTTCGATATATCAGTGTAGATGCAGTCGACTTGACATCCATCTGTGAATGACGAGATGCAGTAGTTAGTAAAAACAACTAGATTGGAAATAGTGGACCGTCCAGGAACAAAACCATGCTGATTTGGGTAAATAAAACGGTTAACCAAAGATGATAATTTAGACATTACTGCCTTCCCAAAAAGTTTTGAAATAACAGGAATCTTTGAATTTGGACGATAGTTTACAACATATATTTTCTTACCACTCTTATGGATAGGTTGAATAAAAGTAATTTTCCAATCATTTAAAAATACGCCTGACTTCAATGATAAATTAAATATATGCAACAAAGGCTCTGCAATAAATGTTACACATTGCTTAATAAAAAATGCTGAAAATTGTAGATAATCACATTGCTTCGAGTTTTTTATAGATTGAATATTTAAGATAATGTCCTCAATATCGAGAACTAAAGAAGAAAAATTAAAACAAGACGTTATATTATTTAACGTAGCCTCATCATCGATCCCAGAATCTTCAGTGGAAAAATTTACTTTGAAAAACTCACCGAGAAAATTGGCAGACTCATTAGTTGATGATGAATTCCTGCCTCGGTAAGACACCGAATACGGGATAGAAGAGACCTATTGCTTGGAACGAATAAAGTTCCAAAACGATTTCGGATTAGACTTAATGTTATTTTCAAAACTAAGAATATATCGATTATATAGGAATTTATCGAGGCAATTGAATTCTTTCGCATACTTCAAGTATTCTTGCTTGAGTCGAGGGCATCCAGAATTCTTAAAAAGCTTATGATACTTATTACGTAGATGTTTTAGTTTCTTTAGACTTTTAGTATACCAAGACAACTTATACACTCTTGTAGGGAAACGAGGACTATTATTGTTTGCAATTTTCAAGACATTACTTTTAAATAATTCAAAGCAGTCAGCTAGATTACGGTCACGAAAAGGAATTTGCCAATCAATGTTTGATATCAAATTATTAATCAAGGCAAAATCACAACGACTATAATTGAAACCAGCCTCATTATTAAATAAAATATTTCCAAAGTCATAAAATTCAAGTTCCAATATCAGCGGTACGTGATACGTATCGGTAGTGGATAACGGACAGCAAGACTGAGTCAAATTAAAATTGCTCATTGCTAACAAAAATAAGGTCTAAGATTTTATGCAATGAATTTACAAAATTATTAATCTGAACTAATTGCAAACTATAAAAACTAATAATAATAATTAAAGAAAATAAATAAATAATTGGGGCGATATATACCTCCTGGGGAGATTAAGGCCGAGCTTCTCTACCAATTTGTGGTGTACTGCTTCTAATTTTTCCGACAAATTGGACCTACAGTTTTTTGCCGATTCCGAACGGCATCTGCAAAGCAGCTGAATTTTTGCTGAGAAGCTTTCCATGGCAGAAGTACACTCGGAGAGTTTGCCAAACCACTGCTGAGCCGCGACCCCGTTTTAAAAAAAACTTTTTCAAACTTTTTGGCGTTTTCTGCTCTTATGCTACTCTTTGTGGAGGGCAAGGAGAGATATCCTCAAGCGATGAATAAGGGAGTACTCCCCTTAACATCCTTTCGGTTCAATAACAGAGATTTCTACACTCTCGATTTTAATATGCTTGGAGCAATAGAGACGACCTGCTCAAGTTATTAATAAAGGATTACCAGAGCTGGGCGATAAGGATTACATGCGTAATCGATTACAGCTAGGATTACGATTACAGTAATCGTAATTTAAACTTTTTTAAAATTTTTTTTCAATTACGATTACAGTAATCGTTAATTTGTGTACGTAGGATTACAATTGCTATAACTTTCAAACACAACTTTTGAAATTATACATTTGTTAGCTAACCTTGAAAAAGTTTTAAAAATTTTGATACATACATATATGCTTGCGTAAATTACTTGTTCGTACTGCGGGAAAGAGTGGCAGAATTTTGCACTTGATAGAAAATATATAATTAGGAGTAATTTGTTAAATTTTACAAAAACAAAAAATTCCCAACATCAAAAAATTGAGTGAAAATCTGTTAATTTTAGAGATTTCTAAGACTGCCGACAAAGTGAAAGCTATGAGTGATTTTATAATATGACATAGGAAGCTATGAATTTTATTTCTAATGAAAAACTTGCCTAGCGGTCAAGTCTTTACGCGCCGAGTCTGTCAGTATAACGGTGATTATCGAATCAATCAGACATGTTTGCAATATAGGTTCATATACGCTTATGCCATGCCCTTTCTGAATTTTCTTTTAAAAAATTAGTCTTGCTTAAGGCCAATTTAGAATAAGGCTATGCAATATAACTTTGAATTTATAAAATTTGTCGATGTTATTTGCGCAAAAATGTGACAATATTAATTTCTTAGTTTTAGTTATTTACTTAATGTTTACTTAAATAAAGGTTAACTGAAATCTGATCTGAAAAAGAATAATCGTTACTTTTACAAGTATTTTATTAAAAAATCCTAAGCAACGAATACAGCTATTGTAATTTAAAACATGTGAAATTACGATGACGTAATCCTTAATTGTTGAAAGTGTGATTCCGATTACGGTAATCGTAATTCATGTTTCCTAGAATTACGATTACGTAATCTTAATCGCGGTTGGATGGACTAATGATTACAGTAATCGTAATTTAGTTTTTTGAAATTACGATTACCGTAATCGTAATCGTCTTGTAATCGTAATCCTTATCGCCCAGCTCTGAGGATTACTCCCTTTTATATATTTTGGAGCGAGATTTCCTAACACATTTTTAAGCAAATTATTTTATATGGAGGGGTAAATCACAATACATGTACAAAAATATGTGTACACTTAGATTTGAAATTGAGTAAGCACAAAAAAAAAATTTCGAAAATGTTTAGGAGATATCGCAAAAAAAAAAGAATTTTAATAAGGAGTCCGGCTCTAAGCAGGATCCGTGCAGGCCGCGATAGATTACACAAAGTTAATTGATTCCAGTAATTAAGAATTTACTTGCAGCACAATTTCGGCAATTATAACAAAAGTGGGTGTGCCGCGACTCTCGTGAAGATAGTATCGGTAACAAATTTAATTTCAAACAAATTGATATCGCTAAAGGTTTCAGTTAAAGCTGTTAAAAGGATAATTTGCGAGTTAAACTCAGAAACATCAGAGATTTTGATAAAATATTTCATACACATGCAAAAGTTAGGTGAGGTTACTTCTCAATTCTACACATTTTCGCTAACATAATTTCGTATGCCAACTGAAATTAGTATACAAAATTTCATTCTATCTCCATCTAAACGCTACCTATTGAAATAAGCTGGTATTTTTTTGGTACATCAAGGAATAGTCCTTGCTAATATATTTCGACTTTTTTGAGACCAGAAGTCTATTTTTATACCCAGCGGTTGCGATCATCTATGTTTCGGACCGTTTTGAACCAACCTCAGCTGAATTTTAATTGCTTTTTGAACAAAGTTTATGTTCATTTAGACCTTTTTGTGTTTCTTATACGACTTGGAAAATGGTTTTATGCATCAAAATTCTCCGCCCCCACATCTTTTCTCTCAGTGCCTCAATATTTTTCAAAAATACTTCATTGTCAAATTGTTTGTGTAAATTTCTATTTCATCCCAACAATCATTTCTGTAAATGTTTTTCAAAATAATTTAAAGTAAACTTGCTACAATAACCGCATTTCAGTTTTAATTTATTTGAAAGTTTCAAGTAAACTTTTTATAAACTTCAGGAAAAAACCCTTACAAATAATTTAAATTTAAAAGTGCAATGCAAATGTTTATGAAAATCCAGAAAAAACTTTTTGTCGGTTTTTTTTAATTTCAACTTAAAATATTTCCAATTCTTTTCAAATTTCTTTCAGATTTTATATGAGAATGACGGCGAAAAAAGCAAAAATCATGGATGCCTCTTAACCACTTCCGCAATCTGGCAATATTTGGTTTAAGTTGCAGCATTAAATGTATGATTAAAACTTAGATATTTATTTTATTGCAATAGCTAAATAATATACAAAATATAGCTTGAAAAAAGTTTACAAAAAAAACTTTTAGAAAGCTTTCTTTAAAATCTTTTTTGTAGGTTTAAATTAATAAGCGTTTTATCAACGTGTCGTTTCAATTACGCACCGTTTATTTTTAAACGTTTTATAAACGAAAAATCTAAATTTTGTAAGCTTAATACTTTTTCGAAAAGCTTTTTCATGATTTATTTGAAGTTTACTTTGCTTCTTGGGATATGGAAGTGCCTGAGCTTCACACCAAATTGTTTTTGTTTTGCACTTTCATAAGACACTCAGGCCCTTTCATATGAATTGTATTTATATGTGAGTGCATATGGGAATTGTATGTTTTTTTTGCACTCAAAGTGTAAATTCGTATCTGTACTTATATTTGAAGGCAAAACAAGAACAAAAGTGCTTAAAGTGTATAGGGAGGGCGCAGCCCTGTTTTTAACTAAGCAAATGCAAAAAAAATTTTCAAAAAAATTAAAAGGTGCAATCGTAGGAGTATGAGATATAAACACAATTTAAATAAAGATTTAAATTATAATAACCCATAATTAATCCCTTATTTGCTAATATGTGAGGTGTTTATGAATGAGTTCTATTCCATTACTTCCATTGAAGGCTCGAGGCATGATTCTCCAAATATATCTCATTAGTCGTTTAGAAGGAATATGAAATGTGTCCTTGGAAGGTTTTCTAAAATTCTCCAAAACTCGCCCATTCATCTATTGTGATTCATAAAAAAGTAATAAAAAGAACTCCATTACTGTTTTTTGGGGGTGAATTTAAGTTTTTCTTTTACTCACCCTCCTAGGACATGCAGTGTTAAATAAAACTACACAGAAGTATAGGGAGTAATAGGGAGCAATCCCATACACTCTGGCAATAATAAAACAATGGACCCCTGTTCTACTGAATATGTACATAATATCTTAATAAACATAAATGCTCTCATGAGCGTTTTCACATACCAAAGACTACAATCAACAAATTATTCTGCGCTAAAGTCTAATTATTGCAAAGCTTCATTTCGTTTTCTTTTTAATGATGATAGATTAGTAACTACTCCGTAGTTTTCACTCACTTCATACGCCATCTTAGCTTGTCAACGAAACTCAAAGTGGAAATCATTTAAACTTTTTTGAAATTATTTAGCAACTTACAAACTTTGTAGAGTCAAAATAAGAAGATACCATGCGATTCAACTTTAGGAAGCGTACTGAAGAGAATATGAGTTGAGATCACAATATTAAATTTGATAACATGAAAACAATGCCATGTGATAAGACAGAAAAAGTAGGAAATAAGTTGCGCCTAAAAATATGTATTGCTGTAAAATTTTGCTTTGTGGCGGCTAAAACATTGTAAAGGTAGCATTATACTAGTACATCTACTATGCTATTTCGTTCCTGATTCTACACTTCGACACATAACTCATGTTCCTAATTGATTTTATCAGAAAAGGTCTGATTTTGAGCACTTTAATTTCAGTATATTAAAAAAAAACATAATATATGTGATATATGAATTCGGTTGGTCTATAACATGGCGATGTTGGAGTGTGCGTACGTCAGACTGGATCGTAGGTTAGGTTGCAGTGGCTGCTAGTTACCACTAGCACACTTAGGCCACGAAGTGCCCGTTGTGATACCACATGGATCTACTGACCCCCTACTCAAACCATCTTGTGGATTCCGCAAAGCGTAGAATATTCTTTGGTCTTATCTTGGATAATTCGGCGAGGTGATTGAAATAGCAGGACCCCATATATTTCAGTCTTTTTCCCCACAGTGCATGCCATTCACAGAGAAAATGCTTCACTGTTTCAGGCTCCTCTTCATCAGAAGCTTCTACAGAAGGGAGTACCCAGCCTTTCAGCGTGTTTACCTAGACATATGTGCCCCGTGAGGAGACTCAAAGGTGTAAGTAAATCTTCCGATCTACTCGCTATGATATCTGGCCACACCAGTTTTGTATGGTTGCAGGTGCTGATGTTTTACATCTGAGGAAGGTGTTCCTCATTAAGAGATTGCTAGTCGCAAGCGGCCTTAACTCTTCCAGGACTGTGAAAGTGGGGCGGCTGTGCCCCCTCTGGCAAGCTCGTCTGCTATTTCATTTCCTGGTATACCACAGCGTCCTGGCATCCATAACAGGTGAATCCAGAGTTGCTCAGCCATCTCGTAGAGGGATCTGCGGCAGGCCTCCACAGTCCTGGAGTTACATGTGATAGCTCCCAGCGCTTTTAGGGCTGCTGGCTATCTGGGAATATGAAGAGATCACCACTATCGATATTGACTATCTTCAATCTTTCTACATCTTTCTGTATAGCCGCCACCTCTGCTTGAAACACACTGCAGTGATCGGGCAGACGGAAGCCTATATTTATTCCCATCCATCGATCCATCTGTATACAGGTGGATTGATCCACTGTTTCTAGGAGGTCAGCCATGCCAATACTATCTCTCTGGAATTGTAATGTCATGTATCATCTCGAAACAATACATGGATCGTAAAAGAATGGCAAAAGTCAACCCCTAAATTTATTGCCGGGTGCGGTAATTTTTTTATTGTAGCTCTATTAATTGACATCCCACTTAAGTCACAATTTTAGTCTTAATAAGCTGATGTATATTGGAACGATTTTTCGTCATCCCTTGTCAAATTTGGTTTTGAGACAAACCGGTTTCGGCGTTGTGCCATCATCAGTGTCGATTTTCGTTCTGATCTGTTGTGGTCGTTTGTCTTGTATTTATAGTAGGTAGGGTGTCTGTTTGTGTACGTGTGTGCATGTGTTGTGTGTGTACATTCAGAAACGGGGGTGGTTTGCATCGATCGGTTTTTTTGTGCTTAACTGAGGCAGGTAAAAGTTGGTGATTTTTGTTGTTTGACCTTTTTTGCTTGTTTGTTGTTTTCGATCTTTTGCTGTTTTGTGCTTATTTGTCGGTGCGTGTGTGTTTGTTGTACCTGAGTGGTTGCTTTGTTTTTTGTAAACCAATTTTAAAGGTTCGAATATTGTGTCGGAAACAGTGTTTGTCTGTTCGTTTATTATTCTACCGTCGAATGTTTTTTGTTTGTAGATTTCCATGTTTTCGAGTACGTTCAGACGTCTGCCTTTTGCTTGTACATGTAGGACCTTGACTGTTTTTTTGATGTTTCCGGGGGGACATTTATTCTCCGCCATGTGATTCGCAAAGGTTTACGAGCCTGGCATGGAAATGGTGCGGTTGTTGGTTGTTGTCCCGTTCGCGACGTCCTGTCAGCTTATCTAGTTTCCGGTTCAGCGTCCTGTATATCTGTTGTAGTTCATGTTCAGGCTCGTAAACCTAACGACAGTGGCCATCACCGCGGCGGAAGAACAACTTCTTAAAAAGGGACTGAAACACAATATTATAGACCAAAACGAAAAAAGAAAAACGGAACAGGCGATCGTAGACGCAGAGGTCGCAATATCATTAATACCAGTTGAGGAACAAGAGCACGCAAGACACATGTGCAGAGAAATAATAAACAAGGAAGTGAAAGCAAAGGAAGGACAGAAGAGAAACACGGAGCAAAAAACAGTCAAGAACCTACAACATAAACTCAGGATAAACAACATTGTCGCAACGAAGGCGGACAAAGGCAACACAACTGCGCTAATTGAAAAAGATGAGTATATAACAAAAACCGAAAAACTCATCGAGGATATGGAATGTCGTAGAATAAGAGTGAACCCCACGGATGAATACCAGAAAGAAATCAAAGTGGCTATAAAAACTGCAACAAATATAATAGATACCAACTCGGCATATACATTAGTCCAAATGAACCCGTCAACTCCACCACTGATCGCGCTACCAAAAATCCACAAGCCAGGCAATCCAATGAGACCAATCATTAATTTTAAATCGGCACCATGCTATAAGCTATCTAAATATTTAAAAACAGTATTGAAGGACACACTGGAACTTAGCAACGAACACACCATAACTAATACATCGAACTAATAAACAAACTTAGGACCGTTGAAGTGACAAAGGACAGCAAATTGGTATCTTTCGACATAAAAGATCTATACACATCAATACCACTAGCAGAGACATTGAACATAGTAATTTGTATAATACTACGTAAAACAAAAGATAAAGTGAAAAGTACGCAAATCACGAACACGGTAAGAACCACACTACGTCAAAACTATTTTCAATTCAACAATAAAATATACAGACAAACAAACGGACTTGCGATGAGAAACCCAATATCGGCTATTCTTATGGAAGCGTTTATGCAAAACCTGGAAAAAGAGTATATACAGGAATTAAATTCCAAATTAGGAGTGTTATTTTACGCAAGGTACGTGGATGATATCATATGCGTTTTAACTACCAACAACGAAGAGCAAGTACTGGAGTACCTCAACAAGCAGCACGGGAACATAAAATTCACAATGGAAACCGAAAAAGACTGAGGAATCAATTATCTGGACCTCACAATAAGTATTCATAAAGCTAGCAATAAATTCAACTACGACATATATAGGAAACCAACGGCCACCGACACAATAATACATAATACCTCGAACCACCCACAACACCATAAAAATGCAGCGCTAAGGCACTTAGTACAAAGATTGGAAAGAACACCTCTTACACAAGAAGCATATAGAAGAGAGCTTGGAATAATATATAACACCGCTACAAACAACGGATATAAAAAAGCACTAGTAGATAAACTCAGGAGAGACCTTAGAGAACAAAAAAGAAACAATGGAGAAGAAAGTACACAAACCTGGACGACAACGACATATACTGGAAGGGCAACATATAAATTAGCAAATTTCCTTAGAAAATACAACATCAACACAGCGTTCAAAACATCGAACAATTTAGGACGGAAGCCAAGAACCAAAACTAACTCAGAATATCCATTTAGCACCCATGGTGTATACAAGCTCACTTGTGAATGCCACCAAAGTTACATAGGACAATGCGGACGACAAGTAAGAACGAGGTTCAGAGAACACATTAGAGATTACAACAAAAAGATACGGAATCCAACCATCATACCAGAGTCCAACTTTACGAATCACATGGCGGGGAATAAATGCCCCCCCGGAAACATCAAAAAAACAGTCAAGGTCCTACATGTACAAGCAAAAGGCAGACGTCTGAACGTACTCGAAAACATGGAAATCTACAAACAAAAAACATTCGACGGTAGAATAATAAACGAACAGACAAACACTGTTTCCGACACAATATTCGAACCTTTAAAATTGGTTTACAAAAAACAAAGCAACCACTCAGGTACAACAAACACACACGCACCGACAAATAAGCACAAAACAGCAAAAGATCGAAAACAACAAACAAGCAAAAAAGGTCAAACAACAAAAATCACCAACTTTTACCTGCCTCAGTTAAGCACAAAAAAACCGATCGATGCAAACCACCCCCGTTTCTGAATGTACACACACAACACATGCACACACGTACACAAACAGACACCCTACCTACTATAAATACAAGACAAACGACCACAACAGATCAGAACGAAAATCGACACTGATGATGGCACAACGCCGAAACCGGTTTGTCTCAAAACCAAATTTGACAAGGGATGACGAAAAATCGTTCCAATATACATCAATCATTCACCCTGTCGGAAAAACAACAAAACAAAATAAAACACTTAATAAGCTCTTTATTTTCTTATTATGCTCTCTTGAGCTCTGAAATGAACGTACAGCTCGAATAGCTGACACAACTCAGTCAAAACGACTTCAGAGCTCAAATGGACAGTTTCGTGATTATTTTTTGATGGCTCTTTTTATTTTTTTCCTTTTGCTACTGGGAACACTGCGTGTACAAAAAATATTTCAAGTTTGTACTGTAAATGCTATGTCGGTAACTGTATAACTTTGCAGTGTTCGCATATTTATTATGATCTAAATTTATTTATTATCTCATACTAAAGTTTATTAATCTGTAAGTGATAAATGATTCAATTATATGTACGAGTTCAAGACTAAATATCACTTGCAATAACTTAATTTTTTATGCATATGGGGATAAGAGTATAAAAAAAATTCGGGCTAACAGCTGTGTACATTGTCTGTAGCATAATGAAAAACTACAACCTTCCCTGCAGGGAAGTGAACTACCAACGGTGTTTGATTTTGTGTTT
The DNA here is from genome assembly GCA_949987695.1 of Merzomyia westermanni. Lineage (NCBI taxonomy): Eukaryota > Metazoa > Arthropoda > Insecta > Diptera > Tephritidae > Merzomyia > Merzomyia westermanni. The sequence goes on along the minus strand of OX465288.1, from coordinate 11,377,791 downwards.
CAGAAAGCATTTTTCAACTTCATGCCCCTGACAAAAACTTAAAATATGCGCAATATATAGGGCCGGTTTCACCAACGCGACTAAGACTAAAACTAAGCAGTGACTTAAGTTAGCACAGATTCGAGACTAACTTAATTTTGGGTTTCACCAACTGAGCGACTTAAATAATTGTGAACACAACATCCGATCAGCTGTTTTATGCATAGTAGTATTTTTTCATACCAGACAACTCTGCGCATCCCAATACCCCAGTGCGAAATGGGCATGTATGGCCATACACGAAGGAATGTATTGATCTTACACCAATTTCTCCATAGTTGGAAGGTACTAAATTTAGTGCCTAATTGAAAACAATAGTTTCGTAATGTTTGCATGCTAGAAAACAAGCGTTCACATGCATCTACGCATATGGCGTTCAAGTCATGCTTGACGAACTTTCCGGCTGGGACATTGTACAAAAATATTAAGAGCATTACTGACGTTTAGGTTTTGAACGACAGCAACACTGACTTAGTCGAGAATAAGTCAGCTGGCAGGCTGACTAAGTTGTGACTTAGTTAAGTTAGATGGTGAAACTGAAAAAGTTAAAAACTCGACTTAACTAAGTTAAGTCGAGCTGGTGAAACCGGCCCATAGTGTACACGAGATAATTAGGCCTCTGCATACAACTTTTTAATGACGTACACGTTTTCGAATAATGTTAACAAAAAGCATATACTATATTATAAACAAGATCATTAAACAATTCTGAGTTAGAAAATTAAATACAAGTACACGTAATTGCCCACTTAAAAGATTAACTCCTTTTTTCCATCAAATAAGCTTTCCCACACTTTACACTTATCCATTTCTGGCCAATCCATAATTTCCAATTCAGTACTGATATTCAAACATTTGTAGGCAGGTTCAAAATCTTTTACAGGCTGCCAATTGATCGATTCCATGTCCGGAATTTCATTGTTATTTGGATCACCCGTCGCACCAAACTCAGTCCAAATACCAATCATACGTTGAATGGTCTTATATTCAGGGCTTTCTTTGGGCAAACGATATGACAATGTATGCGCAAATAGAAAAGTTAACTCATCAGCATGACCCACGCATTTAGCACTACGTCCCTGGCGCAAAATACGATAAATAAGTGGCATAACTGGAGAATCAAAATTGAAGCGATATAAATAAGTTGGTGCTTTTGGTGCGTAAGTTAAACGTGTACGTATAAAGCAATGTTGTGGGAAGTAAAACATTAAATGACCTTGAATCTGGAAAATAAAACGGGTTAAACAGAAAAGTATGTTGTTGTAACTTTAAAATACATAGAAAAATAAATTAATTAAAGCTATTGGTTTTCGGCGATCTGTGGTGGCTTAATTTTGTGGTGCTATGCTTGCTCAAGTTTGAGTAAAACTAATAAGCTTTGGCTTTTTCTCCCATAGGCGTCCTCAGGGAACTCAAACATAAAAATATCATTTATAGATAAAAGTAAAAACTGTGTAGTCAATTGAACCAACATAACACCACATAATTTATTAAAACAGACTGTAACAGTTCAGCATTTATATTATTTGACGAAGCACTTGGTTTATAAATTATCAGGTTAGTCTGAGAAGTGATGGATCGATAGCAAGGACTGAAACCGTAACCGTTATTTTGATTTGAAAAAGAACGAAATCGAAACCGTGTATGACTTTTTTTAATTTTTTCTTCACTTTATGGACACACATTTTCTTTTACAAGATAATACCTTCGCTAAAGACACCATCTTTTTCAAATTCCGATGTCTCAAAAAGCCTAATATAAGGTTATATGAAATTTTCATGACGGATGGATACATACATATTCATAGAATCGACTCAATACAGGTAATGTAGAATTTAATACTTTTCTAATAAAAAAATGTGTTAAATTTTAGAACTTATTCTGGTTAATTTTATCCATACACGAACAATATTTTTTACTATTTTGAAGAAATACCATGATATCCACAGGACAAAATTCTAAAAATCAGATCTATTTTAAATGACTTGAATATATCTAAGTAATAAATTGAAAACATTTGCACAAAAAACTTCTCTTCGTTTTTTGTTTTTTATTTTTTTTTTAAATCGGAACGAAACCGAAATAAATGTTGAAGAACGATTCCGGAACCGAAACATATACCGATTATTTTAATCGGTGGCATTCTTTTATCGATAGTACCCATTTGAATCATAAACTGATTTTCTAAAATTTAATGCAGTTTACTTTGATGTACCACTTGGTGTATAGTTTTCGAAGAAAAACGCCTTGTACCCGTCTTATATAGTGGTGGCAATAACACTGGACACTGTTTATATATATGTATAGTGAAATCGCAAAAGCACCATATCTGTGAATAGTAACGGTTACTCTTACGTAGCTCTTGGTTAATAGCCGACTCAAAATTCAATTAGGAGAACTATAAGCGACAGCTATCAAATCAAGTGAAGCCCTGAAGGAAGCAAGGGGAAGTGTCTCTAAGTCAACACTGTAATCGACTATTGTGGTGAATTACACTATGACACTCTAAACGCGGCGTGTTCTCTTTCATATTGCATTTTACGCGCTAAAAGTTTTGACAGCGACCAATTGCGATTTTTCTGTTTAATTGTAAATACGGGTGGTTGTAAAACTAAAGCATAAAGAATTCTGTTAATTCAAGGGTATGGATTGTATGTGGGCGATATGATATATAAGTGCAAAATCTCTTAAATTTAAAGTTCCTGTGTAATTACTGTAAACCCCGTTTATCGGAAAAATCGATTGTATGGGGCTATTTGTTGCATTGCGCCGATCTTGTTGGTTCCTACAATTAATTTTAAAATTAATGCTAACCAAATTTTACCCATATATCTTTTAAAATAAGAGACTAGTTTGTAATCAAATAGACAGCGAGACAGACTGACATGGCTAAATAGATTCAACTCATCGCTCTGATATTTCGGTATACTTATTGATAGGCTCATCTCTGCTTCTTCTCGCTCATACAAACATCGCACGAAAGTTACAATACCATTTCATACTCATGAAAGATATAAAGATTCGCTTACATCTATGAACTCCTCAGTAAGCATTTTGCCGCTATTCGCATGTATCTTTTTTAATTTTGCAGCCTTTTCTGCTAGACCAGGTTCTCCCATCAATTCATCAGGAACAAAATTTTCACAAGTTTCCACTGTTTTGACAATGCTTGGATTCGCCTTTGCAGCTACAAATAAAAACAAACATTTGCGGCACCCATAGAATATAACAAATTCGTTCATTTATTCAGCACCACTTACCTGGCAGCATCAGCAAACCTTCCTCTGAAACACAACCCACAAGTATGGGAATTGTGTTACTCCATGCAGTCTTCATTAGTTCAAGCGGGGGTTTCGAAATTGCACACTGTGCTGTGTCATATTGTTCTATGCATGGCACGAAAGGAAATGATAATTTGAGCGGTGCTTCTTTTACTCTTAATTCTGATAAAACCAAATCTTCTGCCTTGCATTGCATTAGATAATCTAGCACTTCTTTTTCATCATTTTCACCCTTATATCCAACCAACTGTGCTAAACGAAAAGCATTTTGCTCAGTCCCAATATTTGCCCAATGTGCATTGGCTGTGCCCGACATCAGAATGGCACGATGAAAAAGACCTCTTGTTTGTTCGGTGATGCACATGTAATGAGTTAAGGCAGCACCAGCACTTTCACCAAATACAGTTATACAATTGGGATCGCCACCGAAGTTTGATATATTGTTCTTAACCCATTTCAGCGCTAATATTATATCCTTCAAAGCAGCATTGCCTGGCACATTTAGTTCAGGTGAGCTAAGATTGAGAAAACCTGCAATGGGTAAATAGAAGTATGTGAGATTTTGGGAGCTTCGATGATTAAAAATTTGCTAACCGAAAGAACCGAGGCGGTATTGCACAGTAACCAAAACAACATCTTTCTCCATAAAATAGTCGGGTCCATACCAGGTTCGATTCGCTTCACCAAAAACAAAACCGCCACCGTGTATCCAGAACATAACCGGGGCTGGTTTACTAGGCTTCACCTTTATCAATTTCAAATAAAAACAAGTACATTTATATAAGGTCATATCTAAGTTTTAAGGTTACGTTCGGAAACTGATTCAATGACACTGAAGTACGATACTATAACAGTTTTTGTTTAGTCCTATGAATACTTAAAAATATATCTTTGTTTTTCATTAGCCAGAGAATATGACGCTCAAAACTATGATATTTTTTTATACTCACATTTTTGGTATACACGCTTAAATACAGACAATCCTCTGACCCCTCCACTTTGAGAAATACCCCACTAAATTGTGGGGCTTTGCTTTTCATAGCATAGCAATCGAGCACACCTTTCCATGGTTCCGGTTTTTCTGGCGCTTTGAATCTGAGCTCTCCAACTGGTGGTTTCGCATAAGGTATTCCCTCGAAGCTGTAGTATGGTACATCGTAAAGTGTGTTACGTTTCAATCCTCTAACTTGACCATGCTCAGTGTCGACGATGGAGGTCTCATTAGTGCTTAGGCGATATTGAGCAAATTTGTGTGCTACTGAACTGAAAGAAGGGGGAGTTTGTTGAAATGGTGATAACTTCAGCTTCGAATTAATAAATTGCATCCCTTGATAGCTTCTGTAGATGTAGAATGGAACAACTTCTAAAGGGTCATTGTATGGTGTTTTTTTTTGTCAATTATGTGCGTAACCGTAACGTAATTGGCGGCCGCCGTGGTGTGAAGGTAGTGTTGCCGGCCTACCACACCGAAGGTCCATGGTTCGAGCCCTGGTACAGGTAACATCAAAAGTGAGTTGAAAAAAGTTTTTCAAAAACGGGGTCGCCCCTCGGCAGTGGTTTGGCAAACTCTCCGAGTGTATTTCTGCTATGACAGGCTTCTCAGCAAAAATTCGTCTCCTTTGTAGATGCCGTTCGGAGTCGGCAAAAAACTGTAGGTCCCACCAATTTGTAGGGAAATTTCAAATCGGCACACCACAAATTGGAAGAGAAGCTTGGCGCAAAAATCTCTTAGGAGGTTTATGATGATATACCTGTTGTATATCGCGCCATAGAGATAGATGTGCGTAACCGGTAATTTTGTACTTGGAAGATTATGTAAACAAAAATCGTAACCGTTCGCAACGCAGTTCAAGTAACCACGATTCTAGCGTACATGGCAACGCTATCAAAAACAGACAATTTGTGAAAAAGTGTCTATATTGTTTATTAATTCTTGTGAACTAGTATGTGTACAAAATTTGCGGTATTTCCTGTCCACAAAAACATTTACAAAACACGGGCAATTTTTCGCGGTACGCGAAGTAACCAACTATTTTGCTGGTAACGAAATTGAACTGCAACTTAGCCGGCAGAGTACCAGAAGAGATTAAAAGTTTCCAAACTTTGTATTTGCCGGTAAAACGAATGTTGTTACCGCACTAGAATTAGGGCGTAAGAAACTATTAGTTTAGCTTTCTAGGCCAGGGCCGGAGTGGAAATTAGAGACACGATATCGAATGTAAAGAATCGGTTCTGTCGAAACAAATAGACTCGATACTCAAAGTATCGATACTAAAAGATAAATAAGCAGTTCGATAAAGCAATGGAAAAGTTGCATCTTAAAACAGGCATGTTATGTTCCAATTGAAGGTTGGTACATAGGTACTTAGCTATTTTTACAGAGGGCGCACTGAGAGTTTTATCAAATTAATAGTCCTGAACAGCTGCTGGTAATATAAAGTGCTAATTAATGATTTTTATTCACTGTTAGTATTTCATCCTTTAATTCCGCTTCAAATTTCTAGTTTGCGGTTTTCAATTATATCTCAAATCTTTTTTAAAAAGTATTGACTTCATTCTATTCTAAATCAATTTTGGAAACATATGGATCTTATTAAAATTCAGTACGATGTCGTGATCTAAATACTCGATGCGGTAACTTATCGTATCAAAATTCGTGTCCCTAATTGAAATAAAAACTCCTAGGTATTAAGTTGAATCAAATAACATATTAATTCCAACCCTCAGAAAAAGTGACTGAGTTTGTGAAGAGTTCATTTTGCTCAAAAATCTGGATACTGGATTTGTTATTAATAAAATAATATAGTAGCTTCTTATGAGAGAAATATTTCAGTGAAACATTTAATTAATTGTTTGACATTATTCTTGGATTTATCTTTTGAAGGCCTGATCTCTCTGTTGTAGGTGACAGATGTATGAACATGGAACTATTAAGCTAATGAGAACAACTTTTAATGCATCTACATAACACATCAGTGGGGAGTAAATGCAAATGAGAAGGTCCTATCTAAGTTCGGAACCAAATTAGCCGTACATCAGCTTTGGTATCTAGTATATACCGTGATTTAATTTAGTCGAGAAAGGACTTTACTTTTCAGTTGCCTACTTAGTGGCCTAAGAAAATATCTCTACAGATATGTACATTTGCGTTCACTTATTTAATAATTTTAAAGAAAAACAAAAAAAACTAAATTTTACCACTTTTTGTAATATAGAAACATGTTTTTCTACAAAAAAAGCAGTATTATTATTATAATGCATCACTATTATTTTAAAGAGCATTAAATTACCTTTAGTTTAATATGGTACTTTATATACTTTAAATCAAGTTTTACATGAATATTTCTTAATTAAGACCCAGGCCGAAGGCGATTTTTTAGAAAACTATTTACTCCAGAATGGATATTTCCCTAGAATTTGATCAGGTCCACCGATTATACATCAGAGTAAACGTAATGTTATGATATTTTAAAGAAATTTATGTTTTACATTGTTAATATTGGATTTTATTAAGCAAAATATACATTATTAGTAGCCAAAACAACTTTGTTTAATTTTTTTGCTCATATTTAATATTGTTGTCATTACAGATATAAACATGTGTATCTGTATATATAAAATTCAAATTATGTATGTATATATAGAGCGACTTGTGTCCTAAAGGTATAAACTGATCGTAACACGCACTAGATATCTTCCAGGCATGGTCATGTGCTCAAAAATATTTTTATATATATAGGGGACGTGGAACCTCCCATACAAATGGAATTTTTCATATTCCATGTCTCTGGAAGTATTTAGGTTAGACCACGGAAATTTGGTAAGGGGTTATATGAGATTAGTCCCTAATACCTGCATGAAAACTGGGGATAACGAAAGGTGGGGGTGGCACCTTCCATACAACTGGAATATTTTTTATAGAAATGTGGGGTGAAACCCACGGGTATAAGCTAGTAACAAATAAAGGGATTTTAATTACCTTTCTAAATGTGCTTTATATTTGAAAACCGGTTCAATACTTTTTGAAATATACGCTTTTGAAAAGCTCGATAATTTCACCTTTATCCCCCCTTCCCCAATCATTTGCAGAAATACAACCCTACACAATATGAATCAGTGAAAAGGGGCGGACCATGCCCACTTTTTTGTTTATTTTTTTCTACCTGATCGGTCGTATTCTCTGCTTGTGCCAAAATAAATCATATATTGGACACACGCGGGCGCACAGCCTGCTTTGGTCTCGAATTGCTTCAAAGGTTCTTTCCAATCCGAATTAGAACTACATCAACTGCTTATGCTCAACGTAATTTTGCATAAACTTACACACTTTTCAGAGTAGTCAAATTCAGTTAGTTTAACTGGCTTCATTGCTATGCAAGGTAATTACCAAAAACCACAATTAGCACGTAAATCTAATCAAGAAGATCTTTAACCTATATATTAGGGAACTTCACAACTTTTGGATATTACTGATGAAAACTCTGTAATATCACTTACTTAATGCGACATCGCATTCTTTCGGTAAAACTCACATTACCAAACATTTCAATTTAGATGAATTAATTAATAATAATGAAAAATTTCTAGCAGCAAAATAAGAAATTAACTACCACACGATTCAACTATACTGAGCGTACTAAAATGAGAATGGGATGAGATCATAATATGTATGTTGATAACATAATGTGAGTGCTATAATAGCTTTATTTACTTCAGTGATAGATATGTATATGTGTTTAAGCTTGTGCACGCAGTAACTATTCCTACCCTATCGGAAGTCAATAACTAGTCAGAATAATTTATGGTTCAGGACTAGAGATAAAGTATCTAATAAGAACCAGTGAGATAGTAGCTACTGCTAGATTTTCAATAGTTCGAAACCGGCAGTTGTGTAATCATTAAAATTGAATAAAATTTTTATTCGTATTTGGAAAAATGGTTTGTTCTTATAAAAGTTAAAATTTTAAATCATAAAAAAAAAAAAATTAAAAATGACTCTTTTGGTAGGATTCGAGCCGACGCTACCCGCATCAGAGTCGAGTGCTCTACCCACTCAGCTACGGCGCACGTATCAATAGTGTGAGAAACGTTTACATATGTAAACATCATGAAGAATGGTTTAAAATTAAGGCTGAAATTATTAGCCGTGCATAAACTAACCGCAATGGTGTAGCGGTAGTGTTGCTGGACTACCACACCGAAGGTCCAAGGGTCGAGTCTTGGGAAAGGTGACATCAAAAGTGGTTTGAAAAAGTTTTTCAAAAAAGGGGGTCGCAGTCATTTGGCAAAAAGTCTCCGAGTGTAGTTCTACCATGGAAGGCTTCTCAAAATATTTTTTTTTTGAATTCTAAACTTACTACATCCAAACTGCAGAATTTGGAAATGGTTCAGAACTAGAGCAAGAATAGCAATAAACGAACTACATCCCAACTGTCGAAATTTTAACTAGTTCGGAACTGTCGAAAAAGTGTTGCGGCGGAGGACAATTTCCACCGCCTTAGGACATCGCCATGTTAAATTCGCCAGTTGATTACATGTAAAAGAGATTGAAGGCGTTCTAGTAGGGGTTCAGATAGCACTAGAAGCGCACCACTTCAGAACTAGAGATTTTCCCCACAGGGTAGTTCTGAAATGTGTCTCTTCTCAAGCTGCAACACCATTTCCATAGTTTGGAACTAGTCTACAATTTGACAGTTTGGATTTAGTTCTTTTAGCGGTAGAACTTCGTTACTTCCGAACTTAAGTTACCAGTATGAAGTATAAATTTTCAATTTCTTATAGAACGAAAACGGACTTAGGTCCGTTTACCCAATGCCTGGTTATGATAAACTTTATCACATGATAACCCAATCATAGCCTGCCTCAGAATGACATTTTCTTTTACACAAAAGTCTCGTTATGTTATCATGATAAAGTCCATCATTGTGAACGTTTTTGGGGCAAAATTCAAAAAAGTTGCATTGTGAAAGTATAAAAAAGTGACAGCTGCTCTTGTTTACAATTGTAAGTAAAGCATTTTGGCGTACAAATTTAGATTGTGATATTTCATTATATAGATATGATTACATTTATAAATTCGATTACTAGCAGAGTTTGTTAGCAAAACAATTTACACAAAATCAGCTGTAAATTGTTGTTTTGATAAGCACATAATCAGCGGTCCATATTTTGATAACTTTTATCAGCAGATAATTAGCTAATTGTTTCTAATCAGTAATTGAGTAAATGCTTTTTGGGCCAACCTCTGATAAAGTCTTGATTAAGCCGTTTATCAGATATTGAGTAAACGGTCCTTATAATGGTAACTTAACTGCTGGGTTTTGAAGTAAAGAATATTAGCTTACAATGGTATTAGTATTAGTGTTTGTGACTGCATATCTACTTTTGAATCAGAAATCTCGGTAAATAAAACTCAGTTTAATTTCTCGCCTTTACCTTTTGCGTTACGGTATATAGATAAACATACCCAACAACATCACCCATCATAGTAGAAACGTTACGTTGTGGTGACACATTATTTGTACCAATCCCTGCAAAAAAAGCGATTAGTCTAGGATCAATCCGGGACGAGTCGCAAAGGAGGATGCGACTAATACCAGTTCTGATCACTTTGTATGGGTTGGACTGTTCACATTTGTTTGAGCATGTCCTATGGAGGGACCAATTGTACCCATTTATACCCAACCGAAAGTACTAATCCACTTTTTACCCAAACGGGTACTTTTAACTCCTTTAAGTATGCTACAAAAGCATGTTACACAAATAAAAATTTACTTATGCATATTGAATTATAGCCAACTGTAGACTAAAGAGATTAATCGCGGATCGCTCTCTTTAGAGATTAGTCACACGATTTTTTTCAGGGAATTATTGTTGCCAAAATGCTTTTGTTATGCTCACTATTTGGCTATTTTGAATTATTCAAGACATATACTTATAACTATTATCTATTTGTTTTTTCAATAATTTTTTAACCACTCACCTGTTTTTCGTGCCACTTTTTTGTACGCCGATATATCGTCCAAAGAGAAATAACAAATCAAATGTACTTAACGTTATCACATCGGTGTATTAATGATAGATATACCCTGTTGCAAGATACTGTGGAAGTTTAACTAACAGTTGCATTTACACTTGCATCTTTAAGATCTGCAGCGAAACTTGGTGGAGTTACCTGTGCAAGTCAAAGGGCGTGGTTTTTTTAATTGATAAGATAAGATCTCCGAACGTAAAATTTTTTTTTGTATCAAAATTGTATTCTCTCGGTGAAGAAAGTTAAGAATGGCGACCATAAAGAGGCAATTGGAAAAAAGCTACAAATGACTGAAAAATCTGTCGTGTTAGGGAGAAAAGACTAAAAGTTCATTTGTGAGCAAATTTGTGTAAAAGCCGTAATTGAGACTAATCTGTCCAAGAAAATTTAGTTTCTATAATTCTTTTTTTAACTTAACCAGTTCTTGGAGAATCAGCGATCATTCAAATAAAGGTATTTACTATTTTCGTTGAATTTTTTAGTATTTTTTCCTTGTAAAAGCTGAGTAACATTTTAACTTTTTTCGTTTATGAATTAAATTGAGTCTCGTACAAAACTCTTAAACTGTGGTTCCCATATGATATCCATCCATCCACTCCCACTTTCAGAGTTGTGCAAAATTTTAATAAACTTCTTTACAATATTACTACTGACGTCAGCTTTACAATATTACTACTAATTTGTAGAGAAGCATGGCTCAATCGATTTTTTTCCTATTGTTGAGTATAATTTTATTACATTAAATTCATATCTTATAATGATACATCTCCGAGAATATTAAGGTCGAACTTCTCCTATTTTGGGGAGAAAAATTATAATACCTTGCGTATGAGCACAAGTAAGTATAAAATTATTGAGTGAAAATATGCTAAGTCATGAACGATTTCCTAATATTCTGATAATTATAAAGTACCATGACTAGTGCTGCTAACCCTCCGGATTTTGCCCGGAGACTCCGGTTTTAAGGGTGGTTTCTCCGGTCTCCGGCTTTCGGATGTATTTCTCCGGCTTTAGGTGATTGGTAGTTCAAAACTTTTGATTTGCACATAATTTTGTGGAGTTTAAACGTTTTCTATAGTTTGTTTGAATAAAATAGGTGAGAAATATATTTGTAGCAGCATATTGCAACATTTTCAACGAATGTCAATTTGTCTTTTGAGAAAACTTGAAAATGCAGTTTTATCCGAAATTGGGCGTCACCCGGTCACCTTAAGAACATACTCTATAAAATCTTCATAGGACACTGGAGTTGGAACAAAGAAATATGGATATAGCGATCAAAAAATTCTCGTAGAAAATAAAACTTCGCAAGAGCATTGTAATTAAAACAGATGTGTCATATTTAACTTTGATTTTATACGTAGGTAAGTTTTATTTACATATACATGCACTTAAAGATTAATAATGTTGTTTAGAGTCTTTTTATTCGCAGGCACAAGCATGAACGGAGATAGCGAGCCTTAATAGAAGAGACAAAAATTTTAATATGTTTTTCAACAGTCGTGGCTATAAAATGAGAAATACAAAAAGTGAATTCGCAAAGTCGATGAAAAAAATGCGACATATATTTTGTGTGGCATGGCATGGCGAAATTACTATTCTTGAACACTTTAGAAGTGAAAATCAGACACCATTTATGCCAAAGAAAAATTCTTCTAAAAAATGAAGGTAGCTATTATAGAAGTATGTTCTATTTACCGTGCTATAAGCCACAGTTACTTGAGTACTAATTGCGGAATCAAGTTAGATACACTCATGTATTCAGGCTCATCATCGGCGAAAAAAGTTCACTCTGGAAGAACTTAAGGCCAGTCAATTGCTTTAAAGATTATTGCCCCCTGTTCAATTGAATCCACTTTGCAAGACATGAACATTAGTCCACTAGTTCACTTTTCTATAGCTATTGATGCTTCAGAAAGAGGGTCTAAAAAAAGTTATATAATTGTTGTTTGGTATTTAACCTCTGAAAAAGGTATTCAAAATAAACTTATGGATTTTTTTTTGAAGACGCAGATAAAAGCACAGTATAAATGGAACTTCATCGAAAATTTTGAAAATATAGGAAAGTTCCTTGAAAAATATAATCTAAGTGCAAACCTTGTTTCTCCGTTTCCTGCAGATAATGGTGTACATAATTCTGTGTACCAAAAAATTACAAATAAGTTTAATGATATAAAAGTTGTAGAGGCTTATTGTAATTGTCATATCCTTCATAATGCTGCCAGAAATTCTATAAAGATGTTGTGTTTTGATGTTAAAACTTAATTTTGAAGGTTTATGCCGAGTTTTCGAATAATGAAAAACGCATCAAAGGATTTTGAAGAGTTTGAAATTGAGTACAAGGAATCTATATGTCATAAGGTTACATGACAGTTGGTAAAAGGCAGCCATTATGACGATGACGGAAACTTACGAGTATCTTCAGAATTTACGCTACCAGAACATTTTCTTTGCTTCACGCATCACTATTTGAACATTATGGCATAGGCAATATTGGCACTTGAGAAAAATACGGTTAGGGCCAGCCGAATTACATTCTATTCTTGTAACCGTTAAGTCTAAAATACAATACCGGCAAGTAGATCAGTTTTTTTGGAGCCAAAGTAATGATAATAAAGATTTCTGGACAAATCAGAACAGGACCTTTTCAAGAATGATGCTTATAAAGTATATAAAAAAAGAATAAAATACTTAGACCAATATTATGATTTTGAGAATTCGGCTTCTCTCTAGCTGTACAATGTGCCAAATTTGAGGGTTATTACTTTCCCGATTTCACTCAATAATTTCTTTCAGCGTTGAGCCGAGTTAATTACAGCGTACATTTTCTGTAGCTTAATGAAAATCCACAACCTTCCATGCAGGTTCCAGTGAATAGGCAAAACAAGGAAAGTAAATAGCTAACGGTGTTTGGTTTTGAATTTTGTATTTCAGAAAGCATTTTTCCAGCTTCATGCCCCTGACAAAACCTTTAATTAGAACTTATAAGCCAGGTACACGTTTTCTAATAATGTTAATAAAAAGCATATCGTATATTATAAACAAGATCATTAAACAATTCTGAGTTAAAACATTAAATACAAGTAATTGCACACTTAAAAGATTAACTCCTTTTTTCCATCAAATAAGCTTTCCCACACTTTACACTTATCCATTTCTGGCCAATCCATAATTTCCAATTCAGTACTGATATTCAAACATTTGTAGGCAGGTTCAAAATCTTTTACAGGCTGCCAATTGATCGATTCCATGTCCGGAATTTCTTTGTTATTTGGATCACCCCTCGCAGCAAATTTGGTCCAAATACCAATCATACGCTGAATGGTCTTATATTCAGGGCTTTCTTTGGGCAAACGATATGACAATGTATGCGCAAATAGAAAAGTTAACTCATCAGCATGACCCACGCATTTAGCACTACGTCCCTGGCGCAAAATACGATAAATAAGTGGCATAACTGGAGAATCAAAATTGAAGCGATATAAATAAGTTGGTGCTTTTGGTGCGTAAGTTAAACGTGTACGTATAAAGCAATGTTGTGGGAAGTAATACATTAAATGACCTTGAATCTGGAAAATAAAACGGGTTAATCAGAAAAGTATGTTGTAGTAACTATAAAATATATCTCTACATATAATAAAATTGTAACATTGCAGATATTTAAGAACAATCGATAGAATTTATTATTATCGAGCCAGTAGAAGCCAAATCAACCATTTTTCGAATTTTTGTCTGTAAGTGCTTCAATAAGCGATGTAATTAAGCTCCACATCTTATCTGGTATATGTGGGATATATAATGAACGCAGCGAAGCGGAGACTGGCTTACTAGTACAAAAATTAAAATTAAAGCTATTCTTTTTTGGCGATTTGTGTTGGCTTGATTATGTGGTGTTATGCTTACTCATGGTATTTATCAATTGTTTTAGTTTGACAAAAAACAAATAATCTTTTAGCTTTTTCTGCGTTAGCCGTCCTCAGGGAACTTCAAGCATAAAAATGTAATTTTCAAAAAAAAAAAACAAATTTAAAAATTTAACAGTTCAGCATTTACATTATTTGACTAACCACTTGGTTTATGAATAATCTGGTTGGTCTGAGAAACCGTTACCATTATTTTGATCTGAAAAAGAACGAAACCGAAACCGGGTATGACGTTTTTCTAATTTTTTCTTTACTTTATGAATACATTTTTTCTTTTCCAAGATGGTACCCTGGCTAATTTTCATCGAAGATTGTCGTACAAGATTACAAAAGACGTGTTTTCACCTCAGTATCGATAAACTGAAAGAGCAAATTTAATTTTGTATTGTATCCAAGACAGCTCATTCATGAGGATATTCTACTGAGAATTACGATTGATCACATTCCTAGTTTTCGATCGATTCAGTGTTAGTAAACCAAACTATCTGGAGCGATTATTAATAGTCTTACTTTAATTTTTAAACCTTTCACGAACATGAAATGTTATTATAACTTACGATGTTTGTAAGTATGTAAAGAAGAGATAGACCCACAAATAAGTATACCGAAATCATTAGGGCGATGAGCTGAGTCGATTTAGCCATGCTCGTTTGAACGCAAACTAGTCTCCGTTTTAGAGAAGTTTGGTATGGGGCCGCCATACAGTCGATTGTTCCGATAAATGGGGTTTGGGCTATGTATCTTTAAATTATCAGTTTTGCAGAGTTTTTACTAATTGTGAGTAAGGATCGGACACTTAAACCCGTGATGCGTATTCATGAAAGGTATAAAGTCTTTGGCACAGTCGAAGACAGCCCTTTCCTTAGTTGTCTTTTTTTTTAAAATCGGAACGAAACTGAAAAAAATGTTGAAGAACGATTCCGGAACCGAAACATATATCGATACAGAAACGTTATTTTAACCGGTGGCATTCTTTTATCGATAGTACCCATTCCAATCAAAAACTGATTTTCTAAAATTTAACGCAGTTTACTTTGATGTACCACTTGGTGTATAGTTTTCGAAGAAAAACGCTTTGCTCCCATCTTATATAGTGGTGGCAACAAAACTAGACACAACATCTGTTTATATATACAGTGAAATCGCAAAAGCACCATATCTGTGAATAGTAACGGTTACTCTTACGTAGCTCTTGGTTAATAGCCGACTCAAAATTCAATTAGGAGAACTGTAAGTGACAGCTCTCAAATCAAGTCGAGTCCTGAAGGAAGCATGGGGAAGTGTCAACACTGCAATCGACTATTGTGGTGAATTACACTATGACACTCTAAACGCGGCGTATTCTCTTTCATATTGCATTTTACGCGCTAAAAGTTTTGACGGCGACCAATAGCAATTTTTCGGTTCAATTGTTAAGACGTGTGGTTGTAAAACTAAAGCATAAAGAATTCTGTTAAGTCAAAGATATGGATTGTATGTGGGCGATATGATATATAAGTGCAAAATCTATTAAATTTTAAGTTCCTATGTAATTACTGTAAAACCCGTTTATCGGAACAATCGATTGTATGGGGCTATTTGTTGCATTGCGCCGATCTTGTTGGTTCCTACAAATGATTTATATATTAATGCCAACCAAATTTTACCTATATATCTTTTAAACTAAGAGACTAGTTTGCAATCAAATAGACACACAGACAGACTGACATGGCTAAATAGATTCAGATCATCGGTCTGATATTTCGGTATACTTATAGGCTTCTTTCCGCACTTACAAACATCGCATAAAAGTTATAATACAATTTCATTCTCATGAAAGGTATACAGATTCGCTTACATCTATGAACTCCTCAGTAAGCATTTTGCCGCTATTCGCATGTATCTTTTTTAATTTTGCAGCCTTTTCTGCTAGACCAGGTTCGTTCATCAATTCATCAGGAACAAAATTTTCACAAGTTTCCACTGTTTTGACAACGCTTGGATTCGCCTTTGCAGCTACAAATAAAAGCAAACATTTGCGGCACCTATAGAATATAACAAATTCGTACATTTATTCAGCACCACTTACCTGGCAGCATCAGCAAACCTTCCTCTGAAACACAACCCACAAGTATGGGAATTGTGTTACTCCATGCAGTCTTCATTAGTTCAAGCGGGGGTTTCGAAATTGCACACTGTGCTGTGTCATATTGTTCTATGCATGGCGTAAAAGGAAATGATAATTTGAGCGGTGGTTCTTTTACTCTTAATTCTAATAAAACCAAATCTTCTGCCTTGCATTGCATTAGATAATCTAGCACTGCTTTTTCATCATTTTCACCCTTATATCCAGCCAACTGTGCTAGACGAAAAGCATTTTGCTCTGTTCCAATATTTGCCCAATATGCATTGACTGTGCCCGACATTATAATGGCACGATGAAAAAGACCTCTTGTTTGTTCGGTGATGCACATGTAATGAGTTAAGGCAGCACCAGCACTTTCACCAAATACAGTTATACAATTGGGATCGCCACCGAAGTTTGATATATTGTTCTTAACCCATTTCAGCGCTAATATTATATCCTTCAAAGCAGCATTGCCTGGCACATTTAGTTCAGGTGAGCTAAGATTGAGAAAACCTGCAATGGGTAGATAGAAGTATGTGAGATTTTAGGAGCTTCGATGTTTAAAATTTTGCTAACCGAAAGAACCGAGGCGGTATTGCACAGTAACCAAAACAACATCTTTCTCCATAAAATAGTCGGGTCCACACCATTCTCGATTCGCTTCACCAGAAATAAAACCGCCACCGTGTATCCAGAACATAACCGGAGCTGGTTTACTAGGCTTCACCTTTATCAATTTCAAATAAAAAAAAGCACAGGTCATATCTAAGTTTTAAGGTTACGTTCGGAAACTGATTCAATGACACTGAAGTAAGATACTATAACAGTTTTTATTTAGTCCTATGAATACTTAAAAAAATATCTTTGTTTTTCATTAGCCAGAGAATATGACGCTCAAAACTATGGTATTTTTTTATACTCACATTTTTGGTATACACGCTTAAATACAGACAATCCTCTGACCCCTCCACTTTGAGAAATACCCCATTAAATTGTGGGGCTTTGCTTTTCATAGCATAGCAATCGAGCACACCTTTCCATGGTTCCGGTTTTTCTGGCGCTTTGAATCGGAGCTCTCCAACTGGTGGTTTCGCATAAGGTATTCCCTCGAAACTGTAGTATGGTACATCGTAAAGTGTGTTACGTTTCAATCCTCTAACTTGACCATGCTCAGTGTCGACGATGGAGGTCTCATTAGTGCTTAGGCGATATTGAGCAAATTTGTGTGCTACTGAACTGAAAGAAGGGGGAGTTTGTTGAAATGGTGATAACTTCAGCTTCGAATTAATAAATTGTATCCCTTTATAGCTTCTGTAGATGTAGAATGGAACAACTTCTAAAGGGTCATTGTATGGTGTTTTTTTTTGTCAATTCTGTGCGTAACCGGTAATATTGTACCTGGAAGATTATGTAAACCAAAATCGTAACCGTTCGCAACGCAGTTCAAGTAACCACGATTCTAGCGTACATGGCAACGCTATCAAAAACAGACAATTTGTGAAAAAAGTGCCTATATTGTTTATTAATTCTTGTGAACTAGTATGTGTACAAAATTTGCGGTATTTTATGTGAACAAAAATATTTACAAAACACGTGCAATTTTTCGCGGTTACGCGAACAAACCACCTATTTTGGTGGTAACGAAATTGAACTGCAACTTAGCCGGCAGAGTAACAAAAGAGTGTAAAAGTTTCCAAAATTTGTATTTGCCGGTAAAACGAATGTTTTTACCGCACTAGAATTAGGGCGTAAGAAACTATTAGTTTAGCCTTCTAGGCCAGGGCCGGAGTGAAAATTATAGACACGATATCGAATGTAAAGAATCGGTTCTGTACTCATGTAAAGTATCGCTGTACACGTATCGGGGACCCGATAATATCGAAACAAATAGACTCGATACTCAAAGTATCGATACTAAAAGATAAATAAGCAGTTCGATAAAGCAATGGAAAAGTTGCATCTTAAAACAGGCATGTTATGTTCGAATTGGAGGTTGGTACATACATAGAAACTCAGCTATTTTTACAGAGGGGCCACTGAGAGTTTATTCAAATTAATTGTCCTGAACAGCTGCTGGTAATATAAAGTGCTAATTAATGATTTTTATTTACTGTTTGTTTTTCAAACTTTATTTCCGCTTAAAATTTCTACTTTCAATTATATCTCAAAGCTTTTGCCGTTCCTTTAAAAAGTATTGACTTCATTCTATTCTAAAGCAATTTTGGAAAAATAGGGATCTTATTAAAATTCAGTACTACGTCGTGATCCAAATACTCGATGCGGTATCCATACGGTAACTTATCGTATCGAAATTCGTGTCACTAATTGAAATAAAAACTCCTAGGTATTAAGTTGAATCAAATAACATATTAATTCCAACTCTCAGAAAAAGTGACTGAGTTTGTGAAGAGTTCATTCCGCTCAAAAATCTGGATACTGGATTTGTTATTAATAAAATAATATAGTAGCTTCTTATGAGAGAAATATTTCAGTGAAAAATTTAATCAATTTATTGACATTATTTTTGGATTTCTGTTTAACTTATGTTTTGAAGGCCTGATCTCTGTGTTGTAGGTGACAGATGTATGAACATGGAACTATTAAGCTAATAAAAACAACTTTTAATGCATTCACATAACACATCAGTGGGGAGTGAATGCAAATGAGAAGGTTCTATCTAAGTTCGGAACCAAATTAGCCGTACATCAGCTTTGGTATCTAGTATATACCGTGATTTAATTTAGTCGAGAAAGGACTTTACTTTTCAGTTGTCTACTTAGTGGCCTAAGAAAATATCTCTACAGATATGTACATTTGCGTTCACTTATTTAATAATTTTAAAGAAAAACAAAAAAAACTAAATTTACCACTTTTTGTAATATAGAAACATGTTTTTCTACAAAAAAAGCAGTATTATTATTATAATGCATCACTATTATTTTAAGGAGCATTAAGTTACCTTTAGTTTAATATGGTACTTTATATACTTTAAATCAAGTTTTACATGAATATTTCTTAATTAAGACCCAGGCCGAAGGCGATTTTTTAGAAAACTATTTACTCCAGAATGGATATTTCCCTAGAATTTGATCAGGTCCACCGGTTATACATCAGAGTAAAGGTAATGTTATGATATTTTCAAAAAAATTTTATGTTTTACATTGTTAATTTTGGATTTTATTAAGAAACATATACATTATTAGTAGCCAAAACAACCTTGTTTAATTTTTTTGCTCATATTTAATATTGTTGTCATTACAGATATAAACATGTGTATCTGTATATATAAAATTCAAATTATGTATGTATATATAGAGCGACTTGTGTCCTAAAGGTATAAACCGATCGTAACACTCACTAGATACCTTCCAGGGATGGTCAAAAATATTTTTATTTATATAGGGGACGTGGAACCTCCCATACAAATGGAATTTTGATTATTCCATGCCTCTGGAAGTATTTAGGTTAGACCACGGAAATTTGGTTAGGGGTTATATGAGATTAATCTCTAATACCTGCATGAAAACTGGGGATAACGAAAGGGGGGAGTGGCACCTCCCATAAAACTGGAATATATTTTATAGAAATGTGGGGTGAAACCCACTGGTATAAGCTAGTAGCAAATAAAAGGGATTTTAACTACATTTTTAAATCTGCTTTATATTTGAAAACCGGTTCAATACTTTTTGAAATATACGCTTTTGAAAAGCTCGATAATTTCACCTTTATCCCCCCTTCCACAATCATTTGCAGCAGAAAAACCCTACACAATATGAATCAGTGAAAAGGGGCGGACCATGTCCACTTTTTTGTTTTTTTTTCTACCTGATCGGACGTATTCTCTACTTGTGCCAAAATAAATCATATATTGGACACACGTGGGCGCACAGCCTGCTTTGGTCTCGAATTGCTTCAAAGGTTCTTTCCAATCCGAATTAGAACTACATCAACTGCTTATGCTCAACGTAATTTTGCATAAACTTACACACTTTTCAGAGTAGTCAAATTCAGTTAGTTTAACTGGCTTCATTGCTATGCAAGGTAATTACCAAAAACAACAATTAGCACGTAAATCTAATCAAGAAGATCTTTAACCTATATATTAGGGAACTTCACAACTTTTGGATATTACTGATGAAAACTCTGTAATATCACTTACTTTATACGACATCGCATCCTTTCGGTGAAACTCACATTAGGAAGCATTTCGATTTCGATGAATCAATTAATAATAATGAAAAATTTCTAGCAGCAAAATAAGAAATTAACTACCACACGATTCAACTATACTGAGCGTACTAAATGTGAGTGCTATAATAGCTTTATTTACTTCAGTGATAGATATGTATATGTGTTTAAACTTGTGCACGC
This sequence comes from Merzomyia westermanni, assembly GCA_949987695.1. Taxonomy (NCBI): domain Eukaryota; kingdom Metazoa; phylum Arthropoda; class Insecta; order Diptera; family Tephritidae; genus Merzomyia; species Merzomyia westermanni. The sequence continues at coordinate 11,357,037 of OX465288.1, read as the reverse complement.
AGTAACTATTCCTTCCCTATGGGAAGTCAATAACTAGTGAGAATAATTTCTGGTTCAGAACTAGAGATAAAGTAACTAATAATAACTAGTGAGATAGTAACTACATTTTCACTAGTTCGAAACCGGCAGTTGTGTAATCATTAAAATTTAATAAAATTTTTATTCGTATTTGGAATAATGTTTTGTTCTTATAACGGTTAAAATTTTAAATCATACATAAAAAAAAATAAAAAATGTATCAGTTGGTAGGATTCAAGCTGACGCGTCCCGCATCAGAGTCGAGGGCTCTATCCACTCAGCTACGGCGCACGTATCAATAGTGTGCGAAAAGTCTACATATGTAAACATTATGAAGAATGGTGTAAAATTAAGGCTCAAATTATTAGCCGTGCATAAACTAACCGCAATAGTGTAGCGGTAGTGTTGCTGGACTACCACACCGTAGGTCCAAGGTTCGAGTCCTAGGAAAGGTGACATCAAAAATGGTTTGAAAAAGTTTCTCAAAAAAGGGGGTCGACCGTAGGCAGTCATTTAGCAAAAAGTCTGCGAGTGTAGTTCTACCATGGAAGGCTTCTCAAAATATTTTTTTTTTAATTCTAAACTAACTACATCCAAACTGCAGAATTTGGAAATGGTTCAGAACTAGAGCAAGAGTAGCAATAAACGAACTATATCCCAACTGTCGAATTTTTAACTAGTTCGGAACTGTCGAAAATGTAATGCGGCGGAGGACAATTTCCACCGCCTAGGACATCACCATGTTAAATTCGCCAGTTGATTACATGTAAATGAGATTGAAGGCGTTCTAGTAGGGGTTCAGATAGCACTAGAAGCGCACCATTTCAGAACTAGAGATTTTCCCCACAGGGTAGTTCTGAAATGTGTCTCTTCTCAAGCTGCAACACCATTTCCATAGTTTGGAACTAGTCTACAATTTGACAGTTTGGATTTAGTTCTTTTAGCGGTAGAACTTCGTTAGTTCCGAACTTAAGTTACCAGTATGGAGTATAAATTTTCAATTTCTTATAGAACGAAAACCGATTTAGGGCCGTTTACCCAATGCCTGGTTATGATAAACTTTATCACATGATAACCCAATCATAGCCTGCCTCAGAATGACATTTTCTTTTACACAAAAGTCTCGTTATGTTATCATGATAAAGTCCATCATTGTGAACGTTTTTGGGGCAAAATTCAACAAAGTTGCATTGTGAAAGTATAAAAAAGTGACAGCTGCTCTTGTTTACAATTGTAAGTGAAGCATTTTGGCGTACAAATTTAGATTGTGATATTTCATTATATAGATATGATTACATTTATAAATTCTATTATTAGCAGAGTTTGTTAGCAAAACAATTTACACTAAATCAGCTGTAAATTGTTGTTTTGATAAGCACATAATCAGCGGTCCATATTTTGATAACTTTTATCAGCAGATAATCAGCTAATTGTTTCTAATCAGTAATTGAGTAAATGCTTTTTCGGCCAACCTCTGATAAAGTCTTGATTAAGCCGTTTATCAGATATTGAGTAAACGGCCCTTATAATGGTAACTTAACTGCTGGGTTTTGAAGTGAAGAATATGAGCTTACAATAGTATTAGTATTAGTGTTTGTGACTGCATATCTAGTTTTGAATCAGAAATCTCGGTAAATAAAACTCAGTTTAATTTCTCGCCTTTACCTTTTGCGTTACGGTATATAGACAAACATACCCAACAACATCACCCATCATAGTAGAAACGTTAGGTTGTGGTGACACATTATTTGTACCAATCCCTGCAAAAAAAGCGATTAGTCTAGGATCAATCCGGGACGAGCCGCAAAGGAGGATGCGACTAATATCAGTTCTGATCACTTTGTATGGGTTGAACTGTTCACATTTGTTTGAGCATGTCTATGGAGAGACCAATTGTACCCATTTATACCCAACCGAAAGGCCTAATCCACTTTTTACCCAAACGGGTACTTTTAACTCCTTTAAGTATGCTACACAAATAAAAATTTGCTTATGTATATTGAATTATAGCCAACTGTAGACTAAAGAGATTAATCGCGGATCGCTCTCTTTAGAGATTAGTCACACGATTTTTTTCGGGGAATTATTGTTGCCAAAATGCTTTAGTTATGCTCACTATTTGGTTATTTTGAATTATTCAAGACATATACTTATAACTATTATCTATTTGTTTTTTCAATAATTTTTTAACCACTCACCTGTTTTTCGTGCCACTTTTTTGTACGCCGATATATCGTCCAAAGAGAAATAAGAAATCAAATGTACTTAACGTTATCACATCGGTGTATTAATGATAGATATACCCTGTTGTAAGATACTGTGGAAGTTTAACTAACAGTTGCATTTACACTTGCATCTTTAAGATCTGCAGCGAAACTTGGTGGAGTTACCTGTGCAAGTCAAAGGGCGTGGTTTTTTTTAATTGATAAGATAAGATCTCCGAACGTAACATTTTTTTTTGTATCAAAATTGTATTCTCTCGGTGAAGAAAGTTAAGAATGACGACCATAAAGAAGCAATTGGAAAAAAGCTACAAATGACTGAAAAATCTGTCGTGTTAGGGAGAAAAGACTAAAAGTTCATTTGTGAGCAAATTTGTGTAAAAGCCGTAATTTAAACTAATCTGTTCAAGAAAATTTTGTTTCTATAATTTTTTTTTAACTTAACCAGTTCTTGGAGAATCAGCGATCATTCAAATAAAGGTATTTACTATTTTCGTTGAATTTTTTAGTATTTTTTCCTTGTAAAAGCTGAGTAACATTTTAACTTTTTTCGTTTATGAATTAAATTGAGTCTCGTACAAAACTCGTAAACTGTGATTTTCCATATGATATCCATCCATCCACTCCCACTTTCAGAGTTGTGCAAAATTTTAATAAACTTCTTTACAATATTACTACTGACGTGAGCTTTACAATATTTCTACTAATTTGTAGAGAAGCATGGCTCAATCGATTTCTTTCCTATTGTTGAAGATAATTTTATTACATTAAATTCCATATCTTATAATGATACTTCTCCGAGAATATTAAGGTCGAACTTCTTCTATTTTGGCGAGCAAAATTATAATACCTTGCGTATGAGCACAAGTAAGTATAAAATTATTGAGTGAAAATATGCTTAGTCATGAACGATTTCCTAATATTCTGTTATTATAAAGTACCATGACTAGTGCTGCTAACCCTCCGGATTTTGCCCGGAGACTCCGGTTTTAAGGGTGGTTTCTCCGGTCTCCGGCTTTCGGATGTATTTCTCCGGCTTTAGGTGATTGGTAGTTCAAAACTTTTGATTTGCACATAATTTTGTTATGTTTAAACGTTCGCTATAGTTTGTTTGAATAAAATAGGTGAGAAATATATTTGTAGCAGCATATTGCAACATTTTCAACGAATGTCAATTTGTCATTTGAGAAAACTTGAAAATGCAGTTTTATCCGAAATTGGGCGTCACCCGGTCACCTTACGAACAGACTCTATAAAATCTTCATAGGACACTGGAATTGGAACAAAGAAATATACAAATTGGAATCGAATAATCGAGTCAGATGCGAACACACTTTATACCGACGGTAGCGATTAAAAAATTCTCGTAGAAAATAAAACTTCGCAAGAGCATTGTAATTAAAACAGATGTGTCATATTTAACTTTGATTTTATACGTAGGTAAGTTTTATTTACATATACATGCACTTAAAGATTAATAATGTTGTTTAGAGTCTTTTTATTCGCAGGCACAAGCATGAACGGAGATAGCGAGCCTTAATAGAAGAGACAAAAATTTTAATATGTTTTTCCACTGTCGTGGCTATAAAATGAGAAATACAAAAAGTGGATTCGCAAAGTCGATGAAAAAATGCGACATATATTTTGTGTGGCATGGCATGGCGAAATTACCATTCTTGAACACTTTAGAAGTGAAAATCAGACACCATTTATGCCAAAGAAAAATTCTTCTAAAAAATGAAGGTAGCTATTATAGAAGTATGTTCTATTTACCATGCTATAAGCCACAGTTACTTGAGTACTAATTGCGGAATCAAGTTAGATACACTCATGTATTCAGGCTCATCATCGGCGAAAAAAGTTCACTCTGGAAGAACTTAAGGCCAGTCAATTGCTTTAAAGATTATTGCCCCCTGTTCAATTGAATCCACTTTGCAAGACATGAATATTAGTCCACTAGTTCACTTTTCTATAGCTATTGATGCTTCAGAAAGAGGGTCTAAAAAAAGCTATATAATTGTTGTTTGGTATTTAACCTCTGAAAAAGGTATTCAAAACAAACTTATGGATTTTTTTTTTGAAGACGCAGATAAAAGCACAGTATAGATGGAACTTCATCGAAAATTTTGAAAATATAGAAAAGTTCCTTTCTGCGTTTTCTGCAGATAATGGTGTACATAATTCTGTGTACCAAAAAATTGCAAATAAATTTTATGATATGTATTAGTGTTTGCCACTGCGTATCTAGTTCTGAACCAGAAACCTCGACAAACAAAATCATAAACAAACAAAATATCAGTTGCTGGCAGAGACCCGTTTATGGAAACGAAACTTCATTTCTGCTGTTATTGTTCCCAGAAACACATAAATTTCAAAACATAAAGAGAAGCCGAGTGACTGGAACCATTTAAAATAAGTAACAGAAGTGTAACAAAACTCTACGTAACAAAACTGCCGGAACCCCAAGCTGTCCCAAAACTCTGGGGACATAAACGGCACCTGAAAAGCTACCTTTGTAACAAAACATATCTGTATAGAAACAAAACTAGGAAATGTTTCTCGTAATTAAAACTGTATTGAAACCTAAGGTATAGAAACAATACTAGTAGCATCTCTTGCGTGTCGAAACTGTAACGAAATTGTAACAACTTCAAAATGTTAATTTGAGAAGAATTATTTGCGAAATACGATGGGACAATAGTGCCTCAATGGTCTAGCTTCTTTGAATATCTGGATTGATTTGACTGAACACGAAATCCAGAAAGAAAATTTAAAAGCGATTAAATATAGGATGAATGGATCTTGAGACAAAATTTAAATTGATTTAAATGCATACATACATTTTGCGAACTTGAAAAAAAATAACAGATATAATTTTACGTTCCAATCACACAACGTTTTTAATTCATATATATGAACATACACTAAACTAAACAATAAAATATATGTTACACTGGGTTTACGCAAAAGGTGTTTATCTTGCTGTGTACAATCCAGTTCTTGCCCATTAATTCTTTGCTTATTTCTAACAATAATTTTTACAGATTACGCTTATTGAATTATTATTATTTTGTCACCTCTCCTTTTTTGCTGCCTTTTCGTACACCCGATATATCGTCTAGACTCTAGAGATAATTAATAATAACGGTATAACACATAAGAAAAGGTTGATTCTACAATAAACAGCTATGATAGATATAAAATGTTGTTCTTTTTGTTATTTACCAGAAAATGTAAAAATTGTTGATTTGAAATTATTTCTGGTTATATCTTCTATTGAGTTTTTAAATCAAGAATACAATTTATATTTTGTAATTATTTTATGTTGTGTCAAATAGCTTTTCTTTAACTTTTCGAAATTGTAAATAAGACAGTTAGCGTAGTAGAACAAATATTTATAGCAACTTAACATTCTACCGAAATCTTGAAAAAAATATTAACTTTTCCAAAGCTTTTTTTTTTTATTATTCAACAACATTCATTTCTATGTTTGTTTTATGATCTTTTTCTTATTTTCATCTCTTTAAACATTTTTGTCTTACTTTGTTTATTTTAAATGAGTTTAAGTTGAGAGATTATTTATAAACTTAAGGGTGTCCGATTTTATGGAAAATCCAATATGTAAATAAGCGCAAATCCACACATTTATTCGCGGTTAACTCCCTCTTTTCACATCGAAACAGTGACTGAGGCTCGCGCGCCGACACAGATAAACGACGTGAAGTAAAGCTCTTGATAGAATTTGCTATTTGAAATAAGCTCAAACAGAAAATAATATATATACATATATATATACATACATATGCGAATACATTTGTGTGTCACACCTTATTTGCATATATAGAAAAGTTGTACTTTACATACATACATACAACTCTGTTCAATATAATTGTAGTTAAATTAAAATGTGTATCGTTCTACGAAATAAAAAGAAACAGTATTTTTAATAATTTTCTTTTAAAATATAGCAAAGCTCTATACCAGAAACCACATAAAAAGAAATTTCAAAGTTTACACAAAGCTCAGGAAAGTTATTAAACTTAAAAAATGGCCGAAAAAATCTTCAAATTTTTTGCGCAGAGTCTCTAGAAAATTTTTGAGTACGCAGTTTTGAAGTATAACATTTGTGCAAGTTTGAACTAGCTCAAAAATTTTCAGAATTTGTTTCGTCAAGGGTGTTGAGTGATTTCTTCCATACAACCCATAAAGAAAAGTAAATTTTGTATAGAAAAAAGTACCCAACATCGTTCAGGGGAAATTTTGAATTACTTCTAACTTGTACATTATTATGCTAAAATTTAATGAGTTGCATACTAAAAAGTTTTCTAAAATTTCTGCGTAATAATATTGAATTTTTGATGTAAATTTTTAAAAGTTTAATTAACTTTACTGATATTTGTCTAAGCTTTGAAATTTCTTTTTATGTGGTTTCTGTAATGGAATTCGCTATATTTTAAATGAAAATTATCCTATTTAATTACACCACTATCATATTTCACACAACTGTACTTAATTATTAAAATCACAGCTTCTTCTTATTTCGTCAAACGATATCCGATTTAATTGCACTGTTATTATATTGAACACAACTGTACTTATCACACATCTCACTAGAGATGAGCGCAGTACAAATGGCACCAATTTAAAAATTTGCTCGATGAACAATATCGGGAAGGTCATTAAAAAGTATTCCTTTCCCACACCTTCGAGCAGTGAAGCAAAATAAATTAGCCAGAACAAGCTGACAAACCTTTTATTACAGCCCACTCCACTAAATGTTTGTGGTTTTTAACTTAAATAAAGTTTCTAGCACTCATTTGTTACTTGTTTGTTTACTGGTGCATGCCATCAAAATTACTAAAAATCAAAATTTATGTTAGGTGGTAAAACTTCTCGAGACACGCGGACCCAATTTAAAGGTAACCGGAATCAGGTGTTTTATGTAAACAAATAAATCTGATCCTTTCACGGGTTCAGCTTTTTGCATATATATGCATTTAATCTCGCGCTCATCTCTACTCTCCACGCTCGCTAAAGTCAATACGACGAATGTTACCGCAATGCACGCAAAATTGTAAATATTTGTGTATGACATTTTGGCACATATTGAAATTCAGTATTGAAATGCCAGCGCCGCGCCGCCACTTTATACAAAGTCAATGCTTTGAATAGAGTGTGTAATTTTTCGGGAAAATGTTTTTTTTTAACTACTTTTAACTGAAAAGCTTAGAATGCTATTTGTTTGTCCGTCTGTCTGTTTGTATGCGCATCATCCAGAAACTGCTTACAACAATGAAGTAGAAATTTTACCGATATATTGCTAGATGTCCAACTTAAGATTAGAGGCTCCTTTGTACCAGAGAGCAATATCTTGTTCCTGCTATATATAAAACTTAGTCCTTTTCAAACGCCCCAGTAGTACAGTTCTGAAAGAGACCAAAAAAGTTATTTTGGTGGAAAAATTAAAATCTAGAAATGTGAGTGGGGGTTTTGGAAAGAACGCTCAATCAGTAACCGAGCTCATGTTTGACAAAGATGAAATAAGTATGAGCTTGAGGCATATGGGTAAAAATTTGTGAAGTGACCTACTTTTTTTTGAAGTTCGACTTTCTTGCTGAAGTTTGTTTGTATAGTTCACAAAAACAAAAATAAAATACGCTTGTGCCAATTTTTCGAGTTATTTTCAAAGTTATAGATATGATTAGTCAAACCGCTCCTTTTTGAAATACATGTACAAAATGGTATCCTTTTCCCAACTGCATTTCTTATTTTGCCATATTCATTTTCCCAAATTTTTTTATATTTTGGAGTTCTTCATCGCGGTCAGATCACGTTTTAGGACAATGTTGTAGTGCATTCCATTACCTAACAGCAGAAAAGCCTATTGGGGCCCTCAGTCAGATCGGAGCAACATAACATATAGCTCACATAAAATCCACTCTTCCGATAAACAGATTTTGCGCTATATATCTTTAAATTAAACGGTGAAGAGCGTGAAATTTTAAGCAGTTTGCACTTCCTGTAAATGAAAATCGGACACAAGAAACGGTGATACTTATTCATGAAAAGTACAAAGCGCACTCCTTACATTTTTATTCGACTTTATAGCGATCGAAAAGAGGAGAAAATAACAAATAAATCATCGAATTCGTCACAATACTATATGTACTACTTCGCCCAGTGGTTGAAATTCAACCAATAAACTTTATTTTATTTTATTTTTTTGCTGTAGGTATGTTTTATCCGCCTTTTTTTCTTCCTTTCTATGTCGTTCCTTTCCTCTAACATATTTTTATTTTCCTTGATTTCTTTTTTTACTCTCTTATTTTACTTTTTACTTTCCTCAAACTTCTTTTCCTTTCCTTTCCCTTCCCTTCCTTTTATTTTCTTTCTTTCCCCTTCGTTTTCTTACCTTTCCTTTAATTCCCTTTCCCTTCCCTTCCTTTCATTTCCTTACCATTCCTTTCTTTCCTTTAATTTTCCTTCCTTTCCTATCCTTTCCATTCCCTTCCCTTTCCTTCCTTTCCTTTTCCTTTTCTTTCCTTTCTTTCCTTTCAATTCTTTTCCTTTCCTCTATTTTCCTTTAATTTTCTTCGGTGTTTAATACTCTTTATGAGTTATCATTTATTTAATTTTTGTAAACCCTGTTTGTAGGTATCAGCAATGAATTTTACATATTTGCTCATATTTTACATTGCTTGTTTAATGTATCCAACAAAGCAACTTTTCGTGCTCTCAGGAGAGCAGCTGACACTGGGCATCGTAGCCAGTAATCAATACAATAACAACAACTAAAGCAAAAATGCATGACACAACAGAGTATCTATAGTGCGAATACTTATTTTTCATTGGTCCACTACCAACTCTTCGCACTCACAGTGAGAGCCGACCACACGGATAACACAAAAACATGCATGGCAAGTCTACTCACACTACTACGGCTCTTAATTTTTTCCTACAAAGCAACTCCTCGGCCATGTTCACAATTCAGCATAGTACACAAAAAGCAAGTACACACACAGCGTGTCTATAGTGTGAATAAGTAAATGTGTAGTGTTGTAACTTTTATGTTAAATTTTTTATATTAAAATGATTTTCTAAATTTTTTTTACTTACGGATAAAAGTACACCTCAAAATTTCCTATCTATACATATATAATTTGTATACCTTAGAATTATAGTTTAGCAGAAAACGGTTCTACATTGCATTCATCTTGTCTATTTATATATAAGATAAGGATGTATACATATATAAGCTATGCTCAGCAAACTACAAAACTCCACCTAAAGGGTACACCCTGATGTACGTACATATTTATAAGCAAATACGTACGTTTTTAGGATTTACCAAAGTAGACATTTACAGCTGTGTTCACGATAATAGTAGTGAAATTAACTTGAATATCGTTCGAAGAAATAAAAAGAAGCTATTTTTTTTTTAATAATTTCCATTTAAACTATAGCGAATTGTATAATAGAAACCAAGTAAAAAGAAATTTCAAAGTTTAGTTTAGGAATGTTAATTATATTTTAAAAAATTTACATCAAAATTTCAATATTTATGGTCAGAATTTTTAGAAAATTTTTGAGTAAGGAGTTTTTTTGTCGGGGATCTTGAGAATTTTCTGCCATACAACGCATGAACTAAACTCAAATTTTCTATGGAAAATATACCCAACAGCCTTGACAAAAAAATTCAGGTGAAATTTTGAAGTACTTCTCACTTGCATTGCTAAAATTTAATGAGCTCTAAAACTGCGTACTCAAAAATTTTCTAAAAATGTTGGTCGAAAATATTGAAATTTTGATGTAAATTTGAAAAACTTTGATTCACTTTTCTCAACTATGTGTAAACGTTTTAATTTCTTTTAATGTGGTTTTTGTTATAGAATTCGCTATATTTTAAATGGAAGTTATTAAAAACACAGCGTGTTCTTATTTCGTCGAGCGATATCCAATTGAATTTCACTACTATTATCATGAACACTACTGTACGTCTAAAAGCGCAAGCATTTGCGGATGCATTCATATGTACCCATGCATGGCCGTAAGCATGAGAATGAGTATTAGTGCTTGCTATTGTTGTTGTCTAATTCAATGCAGAAAACAATAGTAAGCCTTTTCACCTGTTAACCCATTGCAATCCAAGCGGCATTAAATCCTATGCTGGTTATGTACAAAGTTTGGTCTGTGCGTACATATGTAGGCATGTAGTGACTTGCACAAACCATTGGTTAGTTACCCGCTTCCATTGAATGCTATTAGGCGTGTGGCAAGCCTAACACATACAGTGCACGACAAAACAAAAGCACCAAAAGTCTCTCTACTAAACATGATTAAATAAAATTCTATGTGCCGGTTGTAAGTTTCTTATATGTTTTTATTGCTGAAGGTCACATATTGGTTATTTGAAAAATAAAACAAAAAACTGTTTTCATGGTCCATTAAAAAAAATTAATTACACTTTTTAGGTTCACTAAAAAATTTGCGCGACAAAACTAAAGCACCAAATCAAGGTAGGTCTTCTTTTCTTTAAATGTCTTGTAAAAAACATAAAATCGCAGTAAATGTGAGCCACAATAACTACGCCGATATATTTCGAAATATTTCCACAGAGGTTGCTGTTCTTTAATTTAACCGTAAACTAGGTTGAATGGTCTGTCGAAGTCAAAAAGATTTGCTGGAAATAATATTTCGTGGTACTTCGCGAAGGAATTTTACTCAAATTTAATCAAAGGAAAAGAGGAATTACTATTTCAAAATGTTTTAACACATTTCATGGAATTATTTAGCATACCACAAACATTCTTTCATTCAACTGTCTCCCTTAGCACCAAAGAGGGAGGTGCAAGTGCACGAAAAGTAGAAATCGGGCAATCGGACGTGGACTTAAAACATTTCTTCTTATTTCCACAAGAAGTTGTATAAAATAATTTGTGATATCCGGAGCATGCAGAACCATCTAAAGACGTGCTCTTTAAGAACAGTTACTTCACTCCGGAGCTTTGAAACCCCTTCGCTTTTAGATGAAGAGAAATAAAGGTTTTCAAGATTCCACCTAAATTGGAGCAGTACAATACGATGAGGAATCTTATTTTCTGTCAAATAAAAGTTTTATGCAAAGTTCGGACGTTCTAAAGCTTGTTCCCAGGCCTAAAGAACAACGCTTACTCACTTTTGCTAACTTTTTGATCGCAGTTGCGCCAGGTTAGGGGCTTTAAACGTTTCTCCGGTCATAGGGTGAGTACAAGTTATACAATTGAGCTGGTATTGGCTCATTTCATGTATGAAGATATTCATAAAATCTTCATCCTATTTCTTGACGGGGAAGGAATGCCATTGTGGGATCTAGCAGGAAGACATTCTGCCGAAATATATAGCGATTTGCTTCAAAATAAAGCTTAGTGCTAATAATGTTAACGTATTGTCGTGCCCCGTGCTATTCAACCAAACAGAGAATCTGTAGAAAATGATGGATCCTAAAAATCCGGATGAAAATTGGAGCAAGACAGACACTCTGTATGGACAAGTTGAGCAGGCGTGGAAAATTATTTTCTAAGATATTTTACTTAAATAACATACTCAATGCCAACACGATGTGCACCTGTCATAAACAGCCAAGGATATGTCACGAAATAACAAACAAATAAAAAATGGGTTTGTGCCACAGATATTTAATGGTGCTTTAGTTTTGTCGCTCCAATTTTTGAGTTCATCGGTACCTTTGTACAACAATTTTTGGATGAGCTGGTAAACAACTTTTATTTGTTCAGATTTATAATACCTTATATGTATTCTCTCTGAATAAAAAGTACTAAACATTATAGAACTTGTATTTACGATTCTTTTGAGTAAAATCTTTTAAAGGGAATTTCGGTGCTTAAGTTTTGTGACACACTGTAAATATGTACGTGCACACAACCATTGCCATTGAAATGTACTTAATTGTAGTCGCTAATACGGAGTGCATAAGTAATGGAATCTGTTAGCGGAATAGGACCGCTGTAGCGTTGATTTTTCTATATCACGTGCTTATTCCAGGTCAAATAGGGATGCTCACAAATCCAATGCATTCATATAAAAATTTCTTATTACATATATGAGGGGGTAGGCAGAAAGTGCTTTGTTAAATTAGGCCTGAGCTGTCTAAAGAACCAAACACACATTTCTTGCAAGTTTTATTAGTTGACTTGAACTCTTTTAAGGCGTAGTGGAATTAGTGTGGTTACCGGCAAAATAATTTAAAATATGGTACGGCACAATAAATTTGGTTTTTTGCAACCTTGTTTTTGTTGTTGTAAAGGAATTATAATTGCTAGCGTTCACCCAGTGGTTGAAATTCAACCACAAAACTTTATTTCATTTTAATTACTTCCTACTTTTATTTTATTTTATTTTATTTTATTTTATAACTTCACTTGCTTTTCCCTCCTCTCCTCTCCTCTCCTGTAATTTTACAATACCTTCAGTTAGTTTTGTTTCCCTTCTTTTCCTTTCCGTTCCTTTCCTTACCTTTCATTTCTTTTTCTTTCCATTCCTTTCCTGACCTTTCCTTTCCTTATTGTATTTTATTTTATATTATTTAATTTTATTTCAATTCACAAAAACCTAAGGACAAAAAATACAAAAACAAATCTACGGTGTTGAATACTCTTTATGAATAATCAATTATTTAGTTTTTATAAATACTGTTTGTATCATCAATGAAACCTCCAACACTTATCCTCTTTCATATAAAGAGATATTCCAATTTACATGGCAATGTCCTAGGATTGGAACATCTTGGAGAACTCCATTTTCTATATTATAATTACTTTTTTTAAGTTTTTTTGATTGACTGCACTGCAGTTTGGCCATACCTATCCATACATATATAATTGTTAAAACCTGAGATGTGTAGTTTGGCCATAGAGTGGGACAATTTCCCTCAACTTGCCCATTTATATTATAGATTATTATTGTAACAGTGCTAAGTCTGCACATCCTATCATGGAATGGGACGTAACGGAAAAAACAGGGTTGTACTTATGTTGAAATATATCCCGTACAAGCTTTACCAGCCCGACTGCCGCGGTAGCGAATTCTTGGATTTGAGTCGCCTCTTAGAACGGGCATATCTTCCTCTACAGGCATACCTATCCCAAAGCGTCACAGCATTTCTCTTTGCTTAGTACACTTCCACTTTTGGATACGAATTTAACAGGGTTATACTGTGTCATTCCGGTACGTATACCAAGTTGGCGTGGGAATACGTGTTCAGAACTTTTATTATGTATAACAAATTCTTAGCAAATATTAAGTGTTAACCGAATTTTTCTAGCGCTTTCGAGGCAAAAAACTCCCACTTGATTCGTTAGGATAGTTTGCTCATATTGCCAGAGTGTGGATGTGTTGTCCTTTTGCCTTTAAAAGATCAAAGCAGCCCGTTTTCCTGTACATAGCAACATTTTAGCATGCAACCAGCGCGCCAACAGAAGTACTTAAGTACAGTACAAACGGAAGTAAACGAAATAAAACTAATGTTGAGTACTTCTTGTTCTACAATGTCGAGTGAGAGTGTACGGGTGGCGATGAGCGAGTTCACCACGCTCAATGAGCTTAGTCGCCAATTCTTTGTTGATTAATTGGAAGACGCAATGTTTGTACGTTGTTTGTGTTTTCGCCAACCGCCTAACAAATTTCTACTCAACACTACCATACCACTTGTAACACAACGGCCTTTTCTTGCTTTGACATGCAAAACGAGCAGCAACAACACCATCCATCGCCTTTGCTGTTCTAACTTGACTTTGCTTTTGTTACGGGTTTGTTTCGTAATTTAAATTTCTTGCGCTTGTTTCTTTTCGCCTTTCTCTCCTGAATTACAAGTTTCCGCTTCTTTACTGGCCAAATTTAAGCAAGCTGTGTTCCACACGGAAGCGGGGGCGCACATCGACAGGAAGTATTACTTGTAGTTGTATACAGTTTTATTACTGCAGCAAAAATAGTTTTTCCTCGTTTTATTTTGCTACTTTTTTGGGATCTTACTTTTTGCGTTTTTTTTTGGCCAAGCACAATCGTTAAGTAGAGGCCAAGCAACTGTGCTTCATACTGCAAAATGTGTCCAGCCATAGCAGCGTAGGAAACTTGGTGGGAATATCAAAAGAAAACAAATTATATTTGGACTTAGAGCATTGGCAGCGTTTAAGCCACTATGAAATGAATATAGAACAGAAAACAAGTAGTACTACTTGACGGGCTTCTGTTTCTCCTTGTGCCTTGTGACTTGTACAAATATTTTTACTTTTTGCCAAAGCTGAATGCACTTGAATTGCATTTAAATTTTATAGCTTTGAGAAACAATTGCTCGTCAGCAAAGGCCCTAATTTTTTGAGAAAAAATTAAAAACAATTACCAAATAAAATGAGTAGGCGAATATTATATATGTACGTAGCTGTGAGCTTAAGCAACAAAGTTAGATATATGCTTTCCTTACGTGCCATTCATCACACTTTATTTTGTATAGGATGTGGGCGTGATAATAAATCGATTGCCGGGCGGATATGGTTTAATCATGGCTTCTCAATAATTTTATATGTAATTAATACTCTGTGAGCTATACTCATATGAGTATAAACAGCATCCAAAAAATGCAGAAATATTTTATTCAAACTTGCAGTATTGCTTATACACTAGGCCGGTTCGATTTGTGGGGAGGCAAAAACATCGCCCATTGCTCTGTGAAAATCGTATTGTAGGGATCAAAATAAGAAACTTTGCCGAAGGAACCATACCTCTAAAATGAATTCTGATGTCCCCCAATTTGGGTCGAACTTTTGGGTAGGGGCAAATTTTGAAAAATCCCACTTTGACCCATTTAGAGTGCTCCAATCGAGTCCAAATGTATGACCGACCCCCACTAACTTTGGAGGCCCGGCCCACCGATCGCAGTGGCACACCCCCTGGAACCCCCCTGGGGGTTTACCATACAAACATTTCAAAAAATCGCCGGTTTTGCACTTTACATGAAGAAATCAGCGAAATGCCTATGTTTTTCATTAGTTTTATTTATTTATTTATAATAATATTTTTTATTTATTTATAATAACATCTATTTTTCTCTTAAGAAATTTATTTAGTCAGAACATATGTAAATGAAAAAATTAATTTAAGTGAGTTATAGAAAAGAAACTAAAAAAATTATTTTTTGAAGTCTTTTTTACTTTCAAGTCTGGGCAATTTCGCACGGCTCTCTAATGTCGTCGCCATAACAGCCTCTACATTTTCCGGTATAACCCGTTTGGAAACGCTAGAAAGCAATTGAACATGTCGTTCCGTTCCTTGTATGTGTGATGGAATTTTTGGATCATTAAACGGTGGATCATCTTGATTTAAATATTCTTTCAATGTATCGTACGGAATGCTTCGCGTGAATGGTGGTTCAAATACGATATTTATATCATTCAAATTGATCATTTCTGTATAACTTGTGCAATTAAAGTTTATGTCTGGTTTTTTATAAACTCTAAGTTCCGTTGGCTCGTCAACATCGGTTCGATAGCGTAGAATTTTCTTGATGGCACAGTCGCGCTTTTCTTTCCTATCATCAAACAACATTGATAACAAGATATTTTCCGTCTGCGCATAATATGAATTATCTTTAACTACTTGATTGACAATTTTTGCGTAAACGAGGTTGTAGAAATCGTGACCAACCAACGAACTTGAAAAATAATGCAGTGCCGTACACGACAGAGCTGTAATACTTGATATTGAAGTACACTGGCACATAACATTTAATTATAAATTCAACCAGAATTCTTAAATTTGCATCTGGATTTTCCGATGTCACATATAATCGCAATAATTTAGCGGCCTTGTTTATTTCATGCCTCAATTTCATTGTATTCACCAAATTTTATCCTTATAGGTGTATTATGTACTGAGTAATCACTTTTTTTGTGTTTTCGAAAATATTCTATATATAAAAAGTGGGCGTGGCTATTTTCCGATTTTGCCCATTTTAAATAGCGCTCGGAGATGAGTGCCAAGGAACCTGCATACCAAAGTTATCGTGTTTGCAGACGGACGGACGGACGGACGGACGGACATGGCTTAATCAATTTCTCTTTTCGTCCTGAACATTTTGATATATATATGTCAATATCTATCTCGATCCGTTTATGCCGTTACGTACTGCCGTTAGGCGACTAAAGTTAATATACCTTGTGTGCGTAGCACTACTAGGTATAAAAAAATGATATGGAATGATAAATAAAAATTAATGTGTGTCACGCCACTGGGCTATATAAAATTTCCATTCGTCATAATTCTGAACGAAATTTAGACCAAAAATTAATGATATTTAGATAATGTGTCATTTAGTCAAGATTTACATAATTTTTTAAAAGTAGGCGATGCCACGCCCACTTATTTTGTGTTTTGTTTGTCCACAGTTTATCGTCGATGGCAATGAAACTTTCACGATAGGTTCAGGAATTCGTTGCGCACGACATAGGCAGTATATAGTTTTTGAAGAGCAACAGGTTATAGAAAGCTGCAACTCGGTATAGCTAGCGATTTATTTGGTCCAAGTTAATGATATGTTATATATAGATATGTGTTCTGTATATAAAAAAAACCTTAGGTATCAAGACCACAAAAAGTTAAATCGCTACATCTTCGAAACTATGTACATATCAGTACCCGCAGAGTAAACAGGAGAAGAAGGGGAGTAGGAATAAACAATTTTACGTAAATATAAAGTATAAAACTATATTTTGCTTTTGTACCTATACGCTATGCACAAAATAACGTGACTTTGCGTAGCATGGAAAATAAAGTTGCAAGGAAATAAATATACTTGTGAATTGTGTCTGAGAGGAAATATGACAAAAAACAGGTATAAAGGAGCCTCTATCGCATAAATAAGTATGTTTTTACTTTAGGTACAAAAATTAATTAAAGGAATATATTTTAAATTTTTTTATTGTTTAAATTATGTTTAACAAGTAATAAAGTCTAAGTTCAGATGTAACCGAATACCCAACTGTGCATAATTAAGCGGGGTCGGTTTGTGATTTCGACCTTATTAACAGTTCTACGAATTTCAACTCCACACGTCTTCTTATTTGAATTGTTTTGGAGTTATGACCTGTACAAGTGTTAAACGTTTTCAAAAATTTTGACAAATATTATGCTCAGCTATGTATGTTTTTCTCTTGAACTCTCTTAAATTATAGGGCAAATTGAAATTAAGTTTTATATTCAAATTTTCGATGCAATTAGATTGCTGCCTTATTCACAAAAGCTCGAAGTATATCTATCCTCAGCACAAACTGGCAATTTCAAAATGAAATACCAAACTTATGCTTTAATTTCATAACTCGTTTGAGGGCTATAAATAAATGGCAATTAAACACTTTAAGCAATTCTAAACGGAGCGTAAAATGGTAATATGAATGAAAAGCGATTACAAGAAATGCGAAATAAAACATTCAGCACAAGTTAAAAAGTAGAGCGCAATGTTTGCGACATGACGCAAAAGCATGTCATGTAAATATGAATATTACACATAATATTTTACGAGGATCGGTAGCTAATTTGCGAAAATTTACTTAACTATTCTTTTTATAAACAAACAAGTTTTCTGGAGTCTCATGAAACTATATATGAAGATAGTTTTACTAGCTTTATCGAGTTATGAAATACATATCTGATGTGTAGAATAGTTGCTTGAAAATATTACCCCCTACTTGATACCATTCGGATCATTTTTTTTTTTTAATTTTATGGCGCCACAGACATGCGTTTTTTGTACATTTAGAGAGTTTCTTCAATAAGTCTCATTTAAGGTTAGTTACTAATTTTAGACACTATCTTTTTTACAGGTTGTCTCAGTTTATTTTTGCTCCTCTAATGTGTCGTTAATTTTTTTTTTTGTTCCGTTACTATTTTTAGATTCCGTTATATAATTTTGTCTCGAAACTAATTTTTCTACGCTGGATTACAAGTCAAGCTCAAAGAAGCTTTGAACATCCCATTTCCACAAAATTATCCTAGTAGTCCAATTTTATAAGCTCAGCCAAAACCAAGTGCATTTAAAACATGGCTTCGCTGTTAGTTGGGTCAGCTCATCTCTCTCGAACGACAACATAGTATTGTACTTGTAATTTACTAAGGTAGTGCACGTATTTATTAGCCTCGACTCGTTACCTACCAACATAAAACAAAAGAGGGTGGCGGCGTTAACTTCAAAAAATGTCACAGCGTATGTAAAGTGGTTAAAAAGAGTGCAATTAAATTTTAAAATTTGTTGACCGAAACGTGCTGAGCATGCAGATGAAATTATAAATTGGACAACGCAAAGCTGGCCAAAGCCAAAAGGCTGCATACATTGCAAAGAGATGGTTAAAAAAGGGGTGAAAACGAACTTTATATACCTTACTGTGAATTTAACTAAAGCTAGCGAAAAAAACAGAGGTTTGAAGTGCGGCACTGCAAAAAAAAAAAGGATGAAACCCATTCTATTATACATCCGCGACTATCTGAAGAGGTTACACAATTACAACAGGAAGTAAATATTTCCTATTTCGATCACTACCAACAAAAGAAGAGAAAGTTTTAGAGACTTGTAAACCGTTTCTTTTTAGTTAACGAAACAGAACCAAATGCGATTAGTCTAGGCTGCATCCAGGATGAGTCGCAAATGGAGACTGCGACTAATGCCAGTTCTTATCAGATTTTTCGCAAAAATATTTGAAGCGATTTTTGACTTTGGTCCGATGTTTGTAAGCATGAGAAGAAGAAGAGATAGACCCACCAATAAGTAAACCGAAATGATCAGGGCGATGAGCTGAGTCGATTTAGCCATGTCCGTCTGTCCGTCTGTCTGTTTGTACGCAAACCAGTCCCTCAGTTTTTGAGATATCTTGATGAAATTTCGTATGGAGCAGCCATTTTGCATAAGATTAATCATTTGACCGAATCAGCAAGATCGGAGCAATATAACGCATAGCTCCCATACAATTGATTGTTCCGATAAACGGGTTTTGGCCTATAACTATTGAACTTAAAAAGCTAGGAACGTAAGTTTTAGTACATGTTATATATGTAGTGTGTGTGGTAAAAATCACCCAGATCGGACAAACATACCATATAGCTCCCATATAATCGATAGTTTCGATAAATGGAGTTTGGGCAATGTGTCTTTAAATTAACAGTTTTGCAGAGTTTGTGCTAATTGTGAGTAAGATCGGACACTTAAAACCGTGGTGCGTATTCATGAAAGGTAAAAGGACGTCGGCACAGTCGGGGACAGCCCTTTCCTTAGTTGTTTTCTCTATACCAAAGGTTTATAAGCAGTTTCCGCGCACGAAAAGCATTGCTACTTTCGTTTCTGTACACAAATATTTCGTTACGATTACGTTACTCAGACAGCGTTGCAGGTTTCGTTTCCGAGCCCAGTGTTTCATACCTGCTTAAAGTAATGGTAGTTTTGTTACCTTAAATTTAATTACTCTTCCGTAATTATTGCGAGCTGTTCCAAGTATTCCGTTTCTAACTTTGTCTCAATATTTCTATGCTACTTAGGAACAATAACAGAAGAAAAGAAGTTTGGAAACAAGTTTCTGAAAGGTTTTTAATTAAATGATAAGGTACTTGCAAAAAAAAATTGAAATGACAGTGCGTGAAACTTTATATTGGGCAGAAATAATTATACTTTATACGTAAAGTTTTTGAGCTCATCTCAAACTAAAATAGTAGACCACAATATTTTGATTAACAAAAATTTTAAGTATTGATATTGGAGTGCCCAAATTTACAAAAATCCCTGCTATCATGTGATTCGTGACTTATCCATTATAAGCGGTGGTGCAAAATTATTTTCACTAATTTCACTGTGCACGAAAAATTAAAGAGAGGAGACATAGCCTATAAAGATAATTTGGGTACTCTGAGCACGATGGTACTATTCACGTGTCTAGGTTAGCTTTTGTTTAGGAGATGTTGACCTCTAAAGGTATCTTACTAGATAGCTTATTTCGGTTCTTACAGGGTTTGTATTTGGATATCGGAGTAAACAAATAAAAGATGCTTCTCTTTTTGTAAAGACTATACCTCACAAAAGATATTTCATCAAAAATATTACCATTCGGATAATTTTGAACATAGGTTTTTAACAAAAAAATTTAATTTTTTTCGACTTTTTCTCATATTTTTTACTTTCAGATCGACGTTATGGATTTAAGTTGAGCCAATATCTATTGTTTTATGAAATTAGTACTTGAAACAAAATATTTAAGTATTCATGAAACGAGTTCAAGGCCAAGAATAATCATTTTTCACTTAATTTTTCACAAAAAAAAAACTTTTAATAATTAAAAAATTAAAAACAATAATAATTTTCATAAAGATTCAAAAAGTGAAAAGTTATTGTTCTTGGCCTTGAGCTCCCTTCATGAATACCTGAAAATGTACAGGCCGTAAATCAACAAAAATTGTTGGTATAAAAAAGCAATAACAAAATATTTAAGCAAAAATATGAAATGCTTGTTTACCTTTACATACTTTTCACATTTACATTACCATGCCGATAAATTCAACGAGCAATCTCCAGCTGACTCAGATTAGCACGTTGAGCGCTTCCATCAAGTCACAACTAGACTTGAACATTGGTATAGTGGGAAAAAGCTTGATACCCTTTTAAGAGACATTTTCAGACAATGAAAATTAAAATTAAAAAAATTAACAATATACCTATTAATTAAAAAAAAAAATATTATTTACTTAAGATTGATAAAATATTTCCCATTAAATAACAATGTAACGGATTAAAATGTTTTATTCTTTTGTTGAATCATCTTCTACTAACTGAAATCTTCCAGAAATAAGTATATTTACATATATTTATTATATCTATTTTTATTAGAAACTATTGACTTGACTTAAACTTAAAAAAAAAAAACGGAATGACTGAAAAAATATATATTTCAGTCGAAAATTGATAACATGGTCAAACGAAGGTTGCATATTTTTGCTTAAATATTTGGTTTCTATATAAATTTCATAAAACAATAAATATTGGCTCAACTTACATCCATAACTTCGATCTAAAAGTCAAAATCATGAGAAAAAATCGAAAAACCTTTACAGTTTTTTTTTTTTAAACTTATGTTCAAAATTATCCGAATGGTAATATTTGTCATGAAATATCTTCTGTGAGAAATAATCTTTACAAAAAATGCGTCTTTTGTTTTTTTACTCCGATATCATATCGAAATTGTCAGTTATATGGACCCTGCATGAACCGAAATCAGCCATTTAGTAATACACTTTTAAATACCAATATCTCCTAAACGTGAGCTAACCTAGGCAAATGAATAGTACCATCGTGCTCAGCGTACCCGAATTATCTTTACCAGGTATTTGTCCTATCTGTTGAATTTTTGATCGTGCACAGTGTTATCTATATATGTTTTTGGCATATTTCGAACTATTCTGAATAAGTTATATGTTAAAAATAATATATGCTTGTATGCCTGACTTATTCGGTAGTTTTGTGATAGCTCAGTTTACAAATTAGAAACGTTAATTAACGTCATTCTCTCCTCACTGACAGTTATTTACAAATTTTGTCTCCGAACACACATATTATAACATTCTGGTTAGCAGTACAGCTGAGTATAAAATAGGCCAAAGTTGAATTTAGCTAAATTAACTAAAATCATTTACCACGGCAAGCACGTAAATATCTGTGAAATAAAGCTACCCACCTTAGGAGCTTTTTGTAATATGTAGTATAATCTCAAGAGTTATACATTTTTTGCTTAATTGTGGGGCTGCGCAAACCCATGCCTGCTGTGAAAATTTAAATCAGGATATAATGATGTGGTCTATCAACTATTCCAATGAAACTACCGATGGGGACAATGTATTAGATCATGGGAGATGTGAATAGATTTTATCGGAATTTGGCTGTGAATTTCAATAAAGTCGATAGGGATCACAAAACTCGATTGCAGTCATTCCCCACCAGCAGTCCGCCGGAATCGCCCGGTATCTTTTTGTTTCAAAATATTCCTATTTAATCTACAGACATATGTAAACGGCTAGTCGGTTTTGCAGTGAGTGTTAAGACGAGATCAAAAACGGATTTGGTGCAGCGCCTACGGCTTATCACCATATAACTTGTTTCTTGAAACTATGCACTTTATTTAAAATTTTTACTTTTTCAATTTGATACAGAACCCTTTAACAGCCAATACACATACATAGAAGCAACGTGTGCAACGAATATCCCATTAAAAACACTCGCGTTAACGACAATAACGAATAGCGATTGCCAATGGCAACTCAGCATGTAGGCGCCTTTGTCAGGATAAGCGACCGATTTGCATATTCAATTGTTCTCCGCTGTTGCGCATAAGTTATGTATATTCTAATGAATGTACGTACATTAGACGGGGTCAACATAAAAATTATATTTAGGATATTTTTATGCCAAGAATTTTTTTTTTGTAATATTCATGACTATAAATTACCAGGAATAATATTTTTTGTATTTGTTTATTTTCTTTTAAATTGTTGCAATTATTTGTATTACTATTATTATTATTAATGTTATTATTATTATTATTATTATTATTATTATTATTATTATTATTATTATTATTATTATTATTATTATTATTATTATTATTATTATTACTACTATTATTATTATTATTATATTAGGATGGGAAAATTTAGGGACAAACACCATAGCGTTTCTTATATATCCATTATGAAATTTGCTAGACTTCTGTATCAAGGAAATTTTGGCACGCTCTACTAACCATAGGGCTATCAGAACGTTTTTGTTTTTCAATTGCACTCCTATTCCTATTTACTAAAACATTGCGCAAGCGCCGTCATTTGGTGGAAATTTAAACTTCTGTTGATGGGTTTTTGGTTTTTGAGCCATTTTTTGACACTCCGACTGGGCTCTTCGTTTTTGTAAAAGTTTCAGACCTTATTAGTTGTGTTTAAAAGTCTATAATGGCTATCTACGATTTTTAGAGTTGATCTTATTGACAAATTTCCAAAGTAGAGACGTGAAATCAGAAAACCATATTAATCTTTAAAGTTTCCTTACTCTAAACAGGAAATTTTTTTTTCTCCAATGGCTTCGCCGATTTAACCAAAATGAGATCAGTTTTAAAAAAATTTTGATGTCATTAGAATTCTAAAAATTAATGTCGTCTATCCATTCTAAGAAATAATATCAATATAACTAAACAAAAAAAAACCAATTTTCTTATGGGTTCCATAAAAATTTATTTTTCTTCATGCTTTGTATGGAAGAAATCACCCAACACCCTTGACGAAAAAAATTCTGAAAACTCAGAGAAATGTTTAAGCTAGTTCTAACATGCAGAATGTTATACTAAAATGGATTGGCCTACAAAACCGAGTTTTAAAAAAAAATTTGAAGATTATGATGGCCATTTTTTTAAGTTTAATTAACTTTCCCAAGCTTTATGTAAACTTTGAAATTTCTTTTTATGTGGTTTCATTTATAAAATTCGCTATATTTTAAACGGAAATTATTAAAATCACAGCTGCTTCTTATTTCGTCGAACGATATCCATTTTAATTTCACTAATATTATATTGAACACAGGTGCATATGCATACCAGGGCTGCCAATCCCGTAATTTTGAAGATGTGAAAAATGTTTTGTTGATGATTTTTTAAAAGTTGTCTCATTTATTCTTACATGACTTTGATTTCTATGTAAAATTGTTTGCTGGGCCATTTGTTTGCCAGCTTAGTGCTATGCTCAGGTACAATCATTTACTTTTAAGGGTCTTTTCCAAAATACTTTAGTATATTGGCTTCCATCTAAACTTAGTCAGCAATGAATTATCAAGAATACGGCGCCAAACTGTGTAATCCCTGAACTAGAATTTTTTCTGAGTAGTTTGGCTTTTGACCGAAAAGTTATTATTATTATTATTACAAGCCTTGTAAAACCTTTCGTCCAGGAAACACCGTTGAAATGCACCTTAGGAGCAATCGATAACGTCGCAATAAATTAAATTCCATGTCATTAATGTCCCTCGGAAGGCCCACCCAGTATCACGGGTGCCTTCGGCTGCACAGGGCAGAATTCTTGACCTCGATGTATGAAATGGCCACTACTATAAAATTTTCACAGTACAAATTCCCAATGACTACTTGGTAGACGGATATGTAGACGGCATTGCTTTAGTGAGCAAGTCTTGCCTGTTAGTGATTACTGCGCCAGATTGAATACACACTGATAGAATTTGGTCTCCAAACTCGCTCAGTATATATAGCCTCATCGAAAGTATGTAGCTATTTAGGCCTAAACATCCCGACTACCATACTGCATCCTAAGTAGCCTAATGGGAACCATCGGAAGGCTCACAGAGGGCAAAATAATGCTGTTAATCTATATTACCCTATCCATTCTAATGTATTCCTCTGAACAGTGTGCAGAAGGACCCCTGCTTACATTAGTGACAGGACACAAGGAGTATTGTTTTAAAATTTAGTATCCAATGTCATTTATGTGTCTTCAGGAGTTCCTCAAGGAAGCCATCTTGGCTCGATTCTGTTCTTGTTGTTCATAAATGATATTTGTACAATAATAAAATTTTCAAAAATGTTAATGTACGAGTATGCTGACGACGTAAAGCTTTTCATGTCATTTGCGTCTTTTGAAGATAGAAATAAGCTACAATCAGATCTAGATACATTAGTTACTTGGTGCGATTTAAATTATATGCCACTTAACCTTAAAAAATTTAAATACATCCGTTTTTCGCTTGGAACTTCTCGCTTTCTATACAATTAAAAATTATAGTCTTGAGCAAGTGTACGATTTTGTTGACCTGGGGGTTACTATGGACTACAAGCTCAATCTCAACTAATCATTCCTTAATGTGTAATCTAACTTATATCTACCTTACTTAGCTGATGAGGTTTTCTCTGTAGCTGACCAGTTTTATATATAGACGATTAAGAAACCAAAATATCATACTGAAGGAGAGCGGCTGATCTTGGAGGGGGTATCAAAGCGGCAAATAGTTCACCTTGTTCTCTAAGATTAGTATTTTAGAAAAGTATATTTCAAGTGAGTAGTCTTTCAATAGAATTAATAGCGTCTAAAGTAGTTATAAAAGACTTTGACGATGTTAGTAGCACGGCGTTTAAGTCATCAGCGCAGGCGACGACTTTACAACCACTACTCTAAAATCTTAAGATCAAAGGTAAGATAATTAGAAACCACAGTTGTTGGCATAGTACAACTCAAAGTCGAAACGAACGCGTCTCAAGCAGGTTGATTTGAGGCATTAGGTACAAAACACTATCTGCTTTGAAAGTATCTTAACCGCGGTCAAGAATATCGCGTATCATTTGTTACTCACTGGAAAAAATGGCCTCACAGTTGTCTACCAAATATGGGGAAAGGTTGCCTAGGGGGCGCTTGTTACCTTCTTGACTGTCTTTTAGAAGTATTCAAGACACCGCTATAAGCTTGTCAAATGAGGTCAGTTTTACAAGGCAATCTTGAACACCTCGTCTCAAGACGAGTAGCAGGGCAGGCATCGATAAAAGCTGCTTTATATCACTCTGTGATCAAGGATAGTGCTAGATTTTTATAGGCTACTTAAGAAATCTGCATCATCTACAGAAACAAATCGTTGAATAAACAGTCTTTGTCTGGGCATTGATAGCGTCTATACGTTTAATTTTTGATCAAATTGAAAATAATTTTTTCTTGTAGTAGCACACTTGTTTTTAATCCATTCACGCCTTAAATCTGATGTGTCAATATACGACCTGGTGATATTTACTGCTAGCCTTATAGGTGCCACATTTGTTGAACTACCGGACGTAATTCATGTGGCAAAAATGAGAGCCAGTTGCATTGAAAATACTTTTTTGCAATATATGTTGATACATAAATATATACATGCGCGATTTTATGTATTTATATCCTTTGGCAATGCTTTCCAACAACGATTTGGGGTTATCGTTTGCTACCACAATTGCCATTGTTTGCATTTTACATATGGATGAATGAGAATGCTTTCTACGAATATATGTATATATTAGACTGCGACAAAGAAGAGACAAAATTTTTAAATGTATTGATAATATTTTTGAAAACTGGAACAAAATTACATAAAACAAAATAAATGGAAAAAAATATAAAAAGATCGAATAAAATATAACAAAATAACATAAAATAAAGTAAAATAAAATAAAATAAAATAAAATAAAATAAGATAAAATAAAATAAAATAAAAAAAAATTTTAATGAAATGAAATAAAATAAAATAAAATAAAATAAAATAAATAAAGTAAAACGCCATAAAATAAAATAATAAAATAAAATAAAATAAAATAAAATAAAATAAAATAAAATAAAATAAAATAAAATAAAATAAAACAAAATAAAATAAAATAAAATAAAATAAAATAAAATAAAATAAAATAAAATAAAATAAAATAAATAAAATTAAGTAAAATAAAATCAAATAAAATCAAATAAAAAAAAATAAAATAAGATAAAATAAAAAAAATAAAGTAAAATAAAATAAGATAAAATAAGTATTCATGAGACGAGCTCAAGTCCAAGAATAATAATTTTTTACTTTTTTTAATTTTTATGAAATGGCTGCCACTTAGCAAATTTCATCGATAAATCCTCAAAATTTAGGGACTACTTTGCGTTCAAACAAACAGACGGACATGGCTAAATCGACTCAACTCATCGACCCGATCATTTCGGTATACTTATTGGTGGGTCTATCTCTTCTTCTTCGCATACTTATAATCGTTATAATACCACTTCATGTTCATGAAAGGTATAATAAATAAAATGAAATAAAATCCATTAAAATAAAATGAAATAAAATAGAATAAAGTAAAAAGTGAAATAAAATAAAATAAACAAAAAAAACAAGAAAACAAATAAAAAAAATTAGTTAAAACAAAAAAGCGTAGTTTTAAAGAATCTAAAGTAGCAATGGTACGCAATAAATAATCGATATACTTTTAAAATACATGGTTATCAATTGAAAATAAATTACTAAAGCATTCATCAAACTACTAAATTGTTTTCTTATAAAAAAGTGAGTGTAAAGCAATAGCAGACATATGTCAAGATCCGATTATTTTCGAAAATCAAATCGTGGTAGACAGTGAGAAATTTGGATTCAAGCGTAAAGAAAATTTAAGACTAATATGTTATAGCAGAACAATTTGACTATTGCCCCCTTTTTTGCTCCACTCTAATATACGTATGTACATTTCACATGCAAATCTGCTGAAAGTAGCAATCTCAGCAAGTTGCTACACTGCCACATTTCATTTCTTACCGCCGTTAAACAATTTTTTATTACCATTCCAATGGCACATTTCATTGTAATTGAGTTGCAATTGTTCAATTTTTATTTAAAGTTTTATGTTTTTTTTTTGTTTAAAATTGCATTTGTTGCTATTTCAACTTAACTGAACTTTTGTATCGCTTATGCGCCAGTTTGCAGTGCAGTTTGTTGCAACATGCTGTTGCAATGACAATGACAAAGGTATAGATTACTCCGCTGCATCCGTTTCATATGCGAACCGCATCAACATCCGTTGCAAGCTAAAAGCGTAAAGAAAAACAACATTAAATTGAACAACAACAACAACAGTGGTTACATCAGCAGACACACAGCGGCAGTCAAAGTGAAATTGGTTGGCAATTAAATAAATAAATATATGCAAAATGTGCGCCGTTTGTGTGTGTGTGTTGTTGTGTTTTTTGCATTGAAAATTCACGATCAGGATGTCATTACACATCCGTTATATCTGCAGTTTTTGCCAGCGATGGTAGCGACAAAGTTTCTGTTGCTGTTTTCTTAATTCTGATTTCTTAAATGAACTTACAATTAAATTATTAAAATAATTAAACACTTCTACAATTAACAGCCAGTTTTACAAAAGCAAGAAAACTGTTGTAAGTCAAAAAGTAAATTTCTTGTTGCTCATCTAACCGCCTTTTGTACAGTCCAACATAGCTCGTCGGTAGTTTCTTCGTTGCGCCAATCTTGTTATGTACTCGCCGTCGCCAATGCGTAGAGGTCCACAAATCTCTCGCAGAACCTTTCTATCGAATAGTCTCAGAGCCGCCTCATCAGATGTTGTTGGTGTCCACGCTTGCAGGACGGGTACCATGAGTGACTTATAGAGTGTTATTTTCGATCGTAGAGATGGGACTTTACTTTTCAATTGCCTAGTGAGTCGGAAGTAACATTTGTTCGCAAGGGTAATTCGTGTATTGTTGTATCTCTAGGCTTATATTATTGTTGCTGACGAAGAAAAGTGTGAGCTGTCTTGCTTAATGCTTGTGACTTCGGCAGAACTCTTAGAAATGGTTTTAGAAAAAAAAAACATCTACAGAAGCTAGCCACGTAGCTGTACACATTAGAACAGAGCTTTAACCGAAACGTGGGATGTCGAAACAACATTAGTAACGAAACATTCACGAAACTTTCAGCTATGAAAACTGAACTTGTTAGGAAACCTCAGAAATATTTGCGGTTTTTAGGTGGAGTGCAATATCGAAAAAGGCCAAACTTACTTGGAATTTTTGCTGACAATACGTAACAAAATTGATAAGTCTTATATATGAATAGGTGCTATACATAGTTTTAGAAGCATATAAAGAAATAAATCCACATTCTCCTAGTTTTCTGCCTAGTTCTTTTATTGCTGAAGATAAAGCAAATATCCCCAAAATGTATTCTGCCTTCCATTTAAGTAGTATTTTCTCTTATAGACATGTGTCACAAATTATTCCGATAATCACGCCAGAAAATCTCAACGTCTTTTAAAGATTCAACTTCCAATAAACACCATATAGCATACACAGTTTTATTTTTTAGTCAGAAATCTTAAGTTGTTGTCGTTCGGATGACGGAAGAACATTAACAAGATAATAAGTATTTAAACACTCCCGTACTTATTACATACATACATAAAATTACGATCTTCAGTTTGGGCGTAATTAATTTTACATGTATAGGCATAATTACTAGGGTGACTCGCCATAAAAACTACACGTTTCCAGTGAAACTATAAGATAGCGGTGCCAAGGACACCTGTCTAAATATAGTTGAAGCACTTGAAAATATTAATGAGCTAGACGAACTTTGAGAAGTGATCCCTAATTTGGCTCTTTTTATATATGTAAATTTAATTATCCTCAAGTTCGAACCTTATTTCGAGCAGGTTAGCCTCCGTTATTTACCTACCTCCAAAAGGTTTAGGCTTAATATAATATTTATCAATTGAAAATAAATTACTAAAGCATTCATCAAACTACTTAATTGTTTTCTTATAAAAAAGTGAGTGTAAAGCAATAGCAGACATATGTCAAGATCCGATTATTTTCAAAAATCAAATCGTGGTAGACAGTGAGAAATTTGGATTCAAGAGTAAAGAAAATTTAAGACTAATCTGTTTTCCCCACTGTGTTCTTACTAGGGATAGAAGAACAAATTGACTATTGCCCGATTAAGGTATAACATGTTGAATTCCAATAAATTGATTGCAAAATACTAAGCGATTAATCGAAACATTCGATTATTTTTTGTATATCAAAATTAAGAAATAAAAATATTGCTTAAGTAAAGCCACGCACCGCGGGTATTGCCGCACCAATCCAGAAAGAAAATTTCTGGCAAAGTAATAGATGTTTTGCATAAAAAGCCTTATTTTCTTGCAATGCTTCTACACATTTTCGTCTCAAGTCTCAAATTTGCAATATAAACAAAAAGTGTGCTCGGCTTTTTAAAATGTAAAATCATCGGGCTTCAATTTATAATTTGACAGAATATCCGATCAGATTTAGAAACTTTTTCGTAAAAGATAATTTTTTTTTGGTTTTCAGAAATAAAATCACCCGCCGAACCCTTTTGCTTGCATAATCTTGCCATTCCTAGCTAACACCATTCTCTAAAATCAATCCACGACAAAACGATATTGGAGATCTTAGAAAAGAATATCATTGCCTTAGAGTGTTATGGGAACGGAGACCTGAATTTGACGATGGGTCAGCAATGGGCTATAAAGAAAATTTATTTAGGAATTGAGAACCAAGTTTGGCGTGGAATTTTACGCTCGGTACGTTGATGACACCATTTGCGTCTTGACTGTCAACAACTAAGAACGAATATTAAAGTTTGTCAACAAGCATCATGGGAACACACATTCACAAGGGAGACTGGAAAAGATAGAAGAATGAATTATCTAAACTTAAACATGAGGATTGACAAAGTCACAGATAAAGTCAACTATGACATTTATGAGAAAGCAACTGTCCTGGACCCCATAATACATCCTATGCCAAACCAAACTCCACGGGAAAAAAAGGAGCATTGAAACAATTAGTGAACAGACTCCGAAGGATGCCTTTCACACAGGACGTATATAGGAGAGAACTTAATACAATAGCCACGTACAATGGATACAATAAAGCTATTGTGAATAAGTTCCGAAGGAGCCAAGATCCACTGACAAGAAGAAAAGTAGAGAAAACACAAAGAATTGGACGGAAAAGACGAAAAAAAAAAATACACAAATTGACAAACTTTTTCAAAAAAACATAAAATTAGCAGGATACAAGCCTACCTGACAATGTCAATAGGGCTACATGAGACAAACACGACGAACACAAGTACACTTCTCTTAAAGCACATCAGGGATTACGACAGAAGAACACAGTATCTTCCCTCCATACCATATCTAATTTTGCTAATCACATGCTAGATAACCACTACGTGACAGCAAACATTAAGAAAACGGCCTTAAATTTTACGTTCAAGAAAAATGTCAACAGCTCAATATACTTGAAAACACGAAATTATACAAACTAAAACCATTTGACAGGAGAATAATAAACGAGAAACAATAACTATGACAAAAGATTTGAACCTTACCTAATTCACAAAAAAAAACAATTCAATCCCGCAAGTACAACAACGAAACAAGTAGGAATGAAAAAACGAACACATAAATAAAATAACAAAAAGAAAAATTTAAGATTTTTACTAATCTTAATCTATAACTTAGCTAACAAAAACAAACCTTATTACAGTTACATCATAACACAAGAAGGCATATTGACATTACCTGCTCCAGCATTCACCCACACATATGCTTGGGCAGTATCTGCTACGGCAACCACAGACTCTAAGTAATCTAGAAGGTAGCACTCGTCATACCAAATCGCTACCACGACAGTTGGGCAGTACCGCAAGGGAGTACCGGAGCGTACCGGGTTCATATTCGGCAAAGGACTGTCACTTTCGACAACAAAACCTTTTGGGAGTGTTTTTGTCGTTACAAACAACAACAACAGATATTTGTAACCCTGATACAGAAACGAAACTTTATTTCTGCTGTTATTGTCCTAAGTAACATATAAATATTGAAAGATAATTAGAAACGTAAGGATTTGAACAGTTCCCAATAAGTAACAAAACAGTAACGAAATTTTAGGTAACAAAATGTCTGGAACCTTCTGTAACGAAACGTTTCTATATAGAAACAAAACCAGAATGGTTTGTCGTGATTAAAAGTGTATAGAAACGATACTAGTAATTTGCGTATCGGAACTGTAACAAAGCTCTCACAAACCCTATGCGGTTTGTTATTTAGAATTATGTATGCCACAAATTCAATTTATTGTGAACAATTAGTAGAATCCTGTTAAGTTTTGAGATTCAAATATTTTTTCAAAAAATCGACTTATTTCTATATCTCGCATTTCGCTTACAGTTCTGTTCTTGTGATCATCGTTGTGGTCAGTTTCGATACAGTTTTTGTTTCTGCTGAAACCGTTTCCAGGGAATTGTTCTTAATTTTTCTACAAAGAAGTGTTGTTTCTCTCAATTTTTTTGTTAGTTGCTTGGAATTAAAATATTGCAAATCAAGAAAAACTGCAATCTATAAATTAAACAAACATATTTAGTCTTTACTAACAAATTTGCAAGAAAATTCCGGAATTTGGATTCGCATCCCTAATATAAACATACATACATATGAATATATATATTTGTACAGTGAACGCGCATAGCGTATTATCATTATTATTTTCATTGCCATTTTATGCTCTTTGCTTATCATTATCGCTTGCTTTTCAGTTTCACTGTTATGAACAATTGTTCTTGACTATAGACAACCCTGCATCAGCAGGGAATCAACAGCGAATAATGCGACGAAATAAGCGAAAAATACTAAATAAATGCCAATACAAATTTAATAAAAAAAAACTATTTACAGAAATCCGAAAATAACCGGCAAGTAAACAGCAAATTACAAGGATATTATAATATACAAGCACAAAAACAATGAAAACAAATACAAAAGTGATAATAATAATGATATCAACAACAATAACATCAATACAAATACTGACATTACAAGTAATCATCGCGCGCACTTAAATGAAATTGAGACAGATTTCGTTAAACGTGCGGAAAGTGCAAAAGCGAAAATGATTGGAAAAATTGGTATCATGCACCAACAAAGGTTTATGCATCACTACGCCGATATCATATTAAAAAGTTGAAAGTTAATAAAAACGAAAAATACACAAAATTTAAGCAGGACTATCATTGGCTGCGCCTTCGATTAATATCATCGTCAATTGGCTATTAATTGTCTAGGCGCCTTTTGCTGTAGAGTATCAAAACACAAAAGTCACAATTTTTCTGCTAAAATTGCCGCCAATTGCTATTCCCAGCACAGTGGGGAGTCTCCGTCGCCTTCTGCTGCCAGCGGAGTGTTGATGAATATACGATATCTTATTTGTCACAGCGTCTGCGCCCATTCCTCTAAGAAATAAGAAGTAGCACATCACAAATTATAAGAAAGCTCGTACTTAGTCTCTTTGAAGCTCAGCTTATTATTATAGTATCATATATCTTAAGAATCGCTTGGAGGGGTCCAACTGAGGATTAGTGTAAATTTTATTCTTTTGTTTTTATTTTATTTTAGTATTTATTTTTTTAAATCTAATTTTTTTTTTATTTAGTTTTATTTTATTTCAGTTTATTTTATTTTAATGTATTTTATTTTATTATATTTTTTTATTGTATTTAATGTTTTTAATTTTATTTTATATTATTTTACTTTGTTTTTTTAATTTTAATTTATTGTTTATATTTTAACTTTATTTCACTTTTTTAAATTTTGCTTTATTTCAAATTATTTTATTTTACTTTATTTAATTTTTTTAATTGCATTAAATTTTATTTTATTGTATTGTTTTTTTTTCAATTTTACTTTATTTCATTTTATTTGATATTATTTTATTTTATTTTATTTTATTTTATTTTATTTTATTTCATTTTATTTTAGTTTATTTTATTTTATTTTATTTTATTTTATTTTATTTTATTTTATTTTATTTTATTTTATTTTGTTTTATTTCATTTTATTTTATTTTATTTTGCTTTGGTCGTGAGCGTAAGTAAAAATACCTCTATAGCCTTCGCTCTGGGAAACGTTCATTCCCACTTACAATAATAACTAATAATTTTTAGGTTAATAATCTTAACTTACATATCATTAGGCAAATAGCTTTTAAAGTTTAGTTTTTTGTTCCATAGTCATTTCCGTCAACATTTATTTTGAAGATAACTAAAAAACCATAACTCGCCAAAACGATTTGCAGAATAGTAAATGATACTGTATATTAAAAGAAAGCAAAATGGTGAGTAAGTCACTGTAACAGAAGAAACAGATTGCATGATTTTTTGTGAGTCTTAAGTAATTACTTAACGACAGTAATTTCGTTCAAAAATAAGCAGAGCGGACAAGATAAAGCGTACATATAAACTATGCTTGCTGGACTAATGAATGTGGTCTTCCACGCATATACGAAAACCCAAATAATAAAAAACAAAAAGTAGTAGCTCGTTGTGAAAGGAACCTAATTTTTAAGCTGCTGACTTCTCCAGTCCAAATTCAGTGAAAGTTTATTTGTATGAAACAATTATTTTACAAACTTTACAGACCTTATTTATTTTTATTTTTTGTCAATGGTTAGAGTTTAATGCAGTGAAAACGCTATGTTTTTTGTAAGGGTTTCTTTTCCCGTTTTTTTGGTCCTGAATTGGGCAAAGCGCTGACTTTTTGTAACTATATTCAACAAAAATTGTTGGTATAAAAAAGCTATATTATTTTTATTAGTGCTGAAAATATATGAGTCTTAGAACTTTGGGTTTTTCGAACTTCTGAATGCGTGACTTTTCAACCCGAAGCTTTTTTTTGGAGCCGGTGACTAGCTTAGATCCAGTGACTTTTCCTGGAACCGATATTTTTTGTAAGCTAGTGGCTTTTTAGAGCCGGTGAATTTTTTGGAAGAGGTGATTTATTTTTAAATATTTAATTTTTTTGCAACCAACAACTTTCTTTGAACTGGTTAATATTATTATACTAAATGGTTCGTATTAGAGCCAAAAGTTCCGTGTGATATATTTTTGTTTCGTTCGCAAGGGTTTCATCGATAAGCTTAAAATATAAAGATTTCTTGAACCCTAATTCCGTTAGTGTATCTAAAATAGATTATGTTTAATAGTCACGGGTTTTCATTCAATTAGTATTTTTTTTAATTCTTTTCCTTGTTTGTAGAAAGAAAACAAAAAGAAAAACTGAGAGAAATCAGTATACAACAACACAACTATCTACTCAGATACAAATGTTGGTAGGTTACTGCACCTAGAAATCAGAGCTCACCGGCTTGGGCTATAATTTTATTTAAATTTGCCTAAAGAAAGGATACATTTCGTTTTCCCCCGTTTTGCTAATAGAATAAAGTTGATATCAATATTTGGAATAGAATTTATAGTGATATTAACTGGGGTTAAAGTTGAGGGCACACATTGCTTGCTGAGATCGTTAGTCGAAGGAGTATATCAGACAAATTTGTGAGTGCCAAGTAGTGAACTCAACCGGGTTTTCTTTCTTGAGTACCTTCTCGGGGACAACCTTGCGATATGAGCAGCACAATATTGTGTTGGTTAGATAGTTGATCTCTTACTTACAGCAATTAGAAATTAAGCAACCTTATGTGCACTCATTCATGCATAAAAGCGCAAGCCAAAATAAAAAAGCAATCTAGTTTCCAAGCCAATTTAAATTAACTGTTAATATGAGTATATTACATTATTAATTACTACAATTCAAATGGACGGCGCTGCATCGAATACAATTTAATTATTCATAAATTAATTTATTTAAAAATTGCTTATAAATTTACGAGTACTATCAGTTCACATTTGAATCAGTAATTTACAGAAATTTTGTTTTTAAATATTTTCTTTTATATTTCACATTGTAGTTCAGGCGAGGAAGACAGTAAATCGACTGAATACGGAAGTGATTCGGACCATAGGTTTTTTTAGTTTATATAACTCTCTTACTAGTGGACATGAAAGGGTAGAAAGATTTTCCAAAAATATGCAAATATTTTTGAATAGCCCTTCGCAGCCATTTAAGTGCATTTTTTTGGTTTTGTTTTAATTATTTCGGTAATTGTAACATTTGTCAAAAATTTTTCTTCCACAGTTTCCTCACCAGATTCTCCATCGAAATTGTTTTTTTTACAGATTTTCTTGTAGATGCTATAGTTTTATTAGTATTTTATAATATACGATTCCACTTCATTGATTTTTTCTCTTTGCTCTTGTTAAGGCCGGTTTCATCTTGCTAATCTTAATTTTAATAACTTACAAATGTATCGGCATACCAAGGCGTATACGTAACACTGGTTCTTTCTTTCATGTACCGGTTGTTCAATACAAACTTCATTTACAATTTGGTTTAGTTCAAATCGGATTCGGAATCAGAACCGACATCAGAAGTCGAAGCAGGGTACAAGAGACTCAAATCTATCTACTTGTATGTGACAAATCATAGCAAACAATCTTGAAATATCAATTTGAGTCACTTAAATGTCTTAACCTCCACTTAAAAGTCTATATTATAAGTTATATACAAGGTGGCGCAAAAGTAAGCTTCCGATGTTCAGCATATCGGTTGTGGCACGTGCAGTGTGTGCTGTTGCACCGTCTTGTTGAAACCACATGTTTTCCAATCCCAATTCATCAAGTTGCGGCAAAAAGAACTCGTTGATCATTGCTCTGTAGCGCTCACCATTCACAGTAACCGTTTGGCCCCGACCGATTATTGGTCAAATAAATAGTCAGCAATATTCCGCGTTCTGGAGCAGTGTAGCGTAACATTGTTTATTAACGTGTATTTCGCATGTGTTTACTACACAAATGTCAAAACAGAACTGACTTTAGGGGCCAATCGCAAAATTTATAGCATTTTCTGATAGGAGGATTACTTTTGCGCAGTAACCGTTTTTCACCGACCGATTATTGGTCAAATAAATAGTCAGCAATATTCCGCGTTCTGGAGCAGTGTAGCGTAACTTTGTTATTAATGTGTATTTCGCATGTGCTTACTACACAAATGTCAAAACAGAACTGACTTTAGGGGCCAATCGCAAAATTTATAGCATTTTCTGATAGGAGGATTACTTTTGCGCCACCTTGTATATAATACTATAGTAAGTTATTTTTGCTATGGTGAGAAATTTTTACTACGATAAGCACTGTTACTAGGTTAGCCTTTTCGGCGCTAGACTTAGAATTTTTTTTTTGTTTTGCCCTTTAGCCTCATAATTTTGGTTTAAGCTTCGTGGCTTTTTTTTAGCCTTTTTTTACTCCAAACCTTTTCTGGTCCCAACACCATATTTTTCACATAAAATTAAAGTTAACTTAAGTTAGTATTGATGACGAAATACAGAAAATGATTCCTAAAAATTTTCAACTGTTTTTAATCGAGCTGCTAATCCAATTGCGATTTCGCCTACCTGATAATATGAGCTCTTTACAAAAGATACTTTTTTTCAGTTGATAATTCTTTGAAAGTTACAAAGCCGGATGCATTTTCTCACTTTCAGGAAGAAAAGTCTAGGTATTCTCCAGGGTTAAAGTTGAAGGCACACATTGTTTGCTGAGATCGTTAGTCGAAGGAGTATATCAGAAAAATTTAAATGTATACTTTTCTCACGCAACTCATGTGTGAGTCGTAGCTCAGTGGAAAGAGCACTCCACTTTGATGCTTGACGCGTCGGTTCGAATCATACCAACTGATACAATTAATTTTTTTTTTTTTTATTTAAAACATTTGTGGTTTAAAATTTAAACCTTTTTCATTACGTAAATTTCCTCGAAATCCGGCATAGTTTAAATTCTAAACAAAAAACATATATCTCCATGTAGGCCAAAAAAGTTTAAAACTCAGGCTCAAATTTTCAGTCATGCAATACAAACAGTTCGTATATATCGGTGACATTTAAAAGCAGATTACTTAATCAATCAAGGGATACTTGACAATTTTAGGAATCTAGTTATCATAATTATATACCTTTGATCTTAGTTTGAACTGTTTTCAAAGCTTCTCGTTTGTTTTTAAGGCTAAGAGATCTTTTAACTGATATCAACAATAAACAGTAACATTTTATTTAATATAAGAAAGGTGTTCTTCTTATTTTCCTGCCAAAACCGGGCATCGAAAGGAACACGTTTGGAGCCAGAGCTTACGACGGACTTTTTAACCTCCCCAAATTATGATTTTGACCACCGATAATAGATAGTTAAGATAAAGAAACGATGCTGGGCACTTATGTCGGCAATCAGAAATCTGGTGCTGAGCGACACATCATCAATATAGTCGACGAGTTTATTAGACACATAGTGGAGGAAGTTGCACGCCTGACGTGCGGTAGCAAAATGAAATGTTCGAGTGAAAATTTTTGAATAATTGTTATAAACCGAAATATTGTGGTGGATAATTCCCTAGTGGAAACAACATCGTTCGTCCAAAGGAAACAAGCCCTAAATAAGTCAACGTTATTTACCACAGACGTGTAAGTTTTAAAAGGCTGATTTAGCGATTGTTTAAGATTAAGTTTGTAGGATCGCCTTTCTTGCAAACTGGGCAGGGAACATGCATGTATTCATTCGACCTTGTTTCAATAGCACAGCAGCAAGCCATTATCGCCAGCTGCTTTATTGTTTTTCGGTCGGGATATTGCTATTTTGCACCTCATTATAGTCGGGTGGTGGAACCACAAATGGATTACATATAGATTGTGGTGTCAAATTCGTAATGTTCTCTTGGTTCTTGCTCAGTCTTTCCGCTTAAAAGTGTCGAGAAGTTATCCCTCCATAATCTTAGTACTCTCTAGACATCGGCCACTAAGTCGCTGTTCTCATTTTAACAGGAGTTTGCCACGAGTTTAAAACACTTAGTTATTCGCCGTATTTGTTTACTATGGTATTTTTTCAAATATGGATATTAGACTGGGTCGATTTATTAACCGATATCGCGCCATCGATTTTTCGATAGGTTTTGGGCTCAGAAGAAAAAAGTTCCACTACGCATACCCAAAAAAATTATTTTCGAGCCTGCGAAATTTAATTTTTTTGACTTTTTTCGACTTTGATTTTTTAAACACTTTGTCTTGTTCTCGCACTTAATCTGTTATTAATACATTTCATCGCTCTTATTAAAGATTTCAAATAGCGGTTTAGTTTTAATGATTTACCAGACCACCAAGTTAGAGCAATCATTCCAAATGAAGTTAACATTTTTGAAGCCTTGCTTTGTCTCGAATTTGTTCTTTGCAATCCTGGCATTGCTGATTCTCAACATTATTCAGAAGAGCTTTATGAACTTAATTCAAAACGAGACAAATCATCATGCAGGTAGCTTATGTCTCGTTGTTAAAAGCTGTTTTCGAATCAACGAACAGTGGAACATTTATTATGGGTCTTCTTAGGAGTTTTGCTGTGTTGTGCGAACCTGGTAGATGCTAAGCTTACCAAGTCTCAAGAATTACGGTAAGATCAAGCCAACTTGTAGAATATGATCTTCTGTTTTCCGAGTAATAGTTGAATAAAAACTTCTTAGTGAAACTGATTCCGACATAGTTGACGAGATTCGCCTTTCATGGAATTGCCTTTCTCGTTAATTGAGCATAGTAGAATTAAACTTACCACTATTATAAATTCATTCCTTTTTGTGCATTTTAATTTTCCTTTTGTGTTTTGCGCAATTAAACAATTTATTAATCTAACTTCAATGAAATTGTAAAAATACGCTTTACATGTCTGTAAATACTACATAACAAAGTTTCCAATTATCCGCAGCTTTCACGTCAATGTGCTTCGTGTTTATCATCTTTTTGCATATTTTGCTAATGTAAATGGATTGAAAGAATAAATTGCAATTTTCAAATTCAAATTACTACAAAAAAGTTATGTAGTTTTCTATGTAAAAAATACACAGGCATAAATCCAATGTAAAAACCCAATAAACAAAATACATTCAATGATCGGTACTCGTCAGTTGTCACATCAGCGAAATAAATCTATGGACGAATAAGCTATTTTTTGTATAAAATCTTGCTTTTGGCCGAAGCGAGCAATGCAGGATTTCTCGAAGTATCATCCCTCAAATCGATGATGTAGCACTAGAATCACGGTCACGTATTTGTAATACACTGAGCCCGATTTTAATCACTGTAGATTATTGTTTACATATAATATTGTTTAATAAAATTTATTTAATTAAATTTAATTTCTGAACAATATATGTACAATTTTGGCCTTAATGAAATTATTTTAACCAAGACTCTCAAAGCGTGTGTCAATGTCTAATACAAGAACTATAAATTTCGTTTTAAACAAATTTTTTGGAGTATGCAGTTTTCTAGGCCATTTAATTTTAAACTTAAGTTCGGAACACATTTTGCTGATTTTTGGCAATTTTGTTTTCTTGGGGACCTCCTCCATACAAGTTTGCGAACGTAATTTATGTATATTTGAACGATTTTTGTCAGCCTTTGTCAATTTTTGTTTTGTTACAAACCGGTTTCGGCAATCCGCCATCTTCAGTGTATGTTTTGGTTCTCTCATCAAATCAACTCAACGTAATTTATTAATATGAAAGAAAACACTTCGGAAAACACTGCTCGTCGGAAAAACATTGCCAAATGTCAGAAAAATGTGTCACGAACTTAAAATTAACGCCTTATTATACTAACATTTAATAGCATTCAAAACTGCATACTCCAAAAACTTCTAAAAATTCTGTGGAAAAAATTTTACATTTTGATATATTTATTAGAATTTTCGCGAATTTTGCGTACATTTTTTAACCAAATTTATTAGAAATTGGCACATGATTTGTGGAAATCGCAGAAAACGGCACTGTATATAAATTCTTATTTCAATAATCAAAAATTTTCATTTTCAAAAATTTCAATTAAAAAAAAATTCAAATCAAAGCATAGTAAATATTTCAAAAACAAAAAATTTGTTTAATTACAAATTTTAACAATATTAAATTTGCATAAACCCTAAAATCGTTATATCTCTGAAACCAGGTGATATATCGAACATAATCACATCGCTTATTGCCGCAGTCTTTAGCACCTTTCCTTTGCTACCCATATTGTATAACCATTTTTGGGTCACCCTGGCCCACATATTAGTCGATAAGTCCGAAACCGATGGAGTTATGGAAATATGCTTGCATTCAATACGATTTAGCAGTTTTTGAATGATACGCACCTAAACATACCGACAAAAACTAAAAAAAACTGCTAATTCTGTTGGCTAAATAATGATCCACCCAATATATTTTTCTTAAATATGAGCAGTGTACACCCTACCTGTGACAATTTTGTTATACGTACTAAGCTTTTGGGGGAAGCGTGAAAATTTAATCAATCTAATATGTAGCTACCATGTATCTGATTGTTCAGAAAATTAGTTTTATGCCACATCTTTTTAAAACTAAAAATCGAAGTCTGTTGGTCAGAAGTCGATTTGCTCTAACAAAAATTCTTAAATATATTTAGAACACCTTAACAACCATATATAGCGTATGGACAAAGCAGTCACCTTATAACTCCTAAGCCTTCTTCGCTGCAGTGGCACGCGTAGTTTTAAAGCTGACAATTTGTATGAGAAAATATTTCACATTTTGGATTTCAAGCTTAATTGGAGTGTTTCATGAGCCATCCTAATACAAATGACATTCGGATAAACTAATTAAAATTGATGGCAGTTAAATGCGCAGAAGTACAAACGTAGAGCAATTTTAACTTCATCGCTTGCACTTTTTATTCTAGTTTAAATTGATATGATTTCTTTTTGTATTTGCGCACAATTTGACTGCAATTGACAAGAGGAAATCGATTTGTCGAAATAGTTTATTTTGTTGGTTGCAGTTTTAATTTTTCCTATTACTAGATGAATTTTAAAAAAAATTTATTTTTGTTCCCTTTTTTCTGCATGCGATCCTTTTTTAAATGTGGAAATAAAATTTTATTAGTCCTTATATCAAAAATCTTGTTAGTTTTTGGCCTCCTTAACCCACTTATAACGACGAATCGTAAATTCTTCAAAATTATCTTTAACTAGCAAACCCGAAAGACGTCGTTCTGCTTAAAATTTCACTTGCCTACATTTAACACTTTTCCTCCCCACTTGGCGCTTCTTCTACATTTATTCTAATATTTTCCCTTTTCTTTCTACTTTTGCTTTTCCCCACCCCCATTTACCGTTACTCTTCTTTACCCTCTTCATTTTCCTCTAACACTACTTCTATATCTCAAATTTCTATTCATACTACCCTTCTTTTCCCATTTCCTTTGCGGGTTCGGATATGTACATACTTTCGACGATATATCGAATTAACTTTTATCGTCGCCCCCAGCGAACTCCTGAACCCACTGTGAAAGTTTCATTGAGATCAACAATCAACTTTGTACATGAATGAGGGACAAACAGCACACAAAAATGTGTGGGCGTGGCACCGCCCAATTTTCCAAAATTATGTAAATCTTAACTAGAGGAGACATGTATTAAAATATCATTAATTTAGACCAAATACGTTCAGAGTTATGAGGAATTGAAATTTTATATAGCCTGGGGGCGTGACACCGCCCACTTTTATAAAAAATATGCAGAGCCTATGTCGTACCCACCCAACTTCTAAATCGATCGCAAAAGTTTCATAGAGATCGAATCTACACTCTGGACATTAATGAAGCACAAAATAAACACAACAAATGTGAGCGTGGCACGTCCCACTTTTCCAAAATTATGTAAATCCTGACTAAGGGACACATATATCCAAATATCATTAATTTGGCCAAATGCGTTTAAAGTTATGACAGATTGAAATTTAATATAGCCTGGAGTTTTTAAAATTATTCAAAAAATTTTTCTTATATCTTATATATAAATAGACAAGATGAATGCAATGTAGAACCGTTTTCTGCTAAACTATAATTCTAAGGTATAGAAATTATATATGTACAGATAGGAAATTTTGAGGTGTACTTTCATCCGTAAGCAAAAAAAAGTTTAAAAATCATTTTAATATAAAAAATTAACATAAACGTCACACCACTACACATTCACTTATTCACACTATAGACACGCTGTGTGTGTGTGTGCTTGCTTTTTGTGTACTATGCTGAATCGTGAGCATGGCCGACGAG
The DNA here is from genome assembly GCA_949987695.1 of Merzomyia westermanni. Taxonomy (NCBI): domain Eukaryota; kingdom Metazoa; phylum Arthropoda; class Insecta; order Diptera; family Tephritidae; genus Merzomyia; species Merzomyia westermanni. Next base: position 11,314,156 of record OX465288.1, on the reverse strand, counting down.
TTGCTTTGTAGGAAAAAATTAAACAACAATGAAAATGAAACAAAAATACATAGCTGATCATGCATCAAGTGTTTATAAAAACAAAACAAAATAAGCACGTATTGTATTACTCGTGGGATCGGCTCTCACTATGAGTGCCGAAGAGCTGGTAGTGGGCCAATGAAAAACAAGTATTCGCACTACAGAGCGTCTGTTGTGTGAGTAAAGGTGTCATGCATTTTTGCCCAGTGTCAGGGGCTCTCCTGAGAGCACGAAAACTTGCTTTGTTGGACACATTAAACAAGCAATGTAAAATATAAGCAAATATGTAAACTGCATTGCTGATACCTACAGTGTTTACAAAAACAAAATAAATGATTATTCATAGAGCATTCAACACTGGATTTAGTTTGGTTTTTGTATTTGTAAGGAAAAGAAAAGACAAGGTAAGAAAAAGAAGGGAAAGAAAGTGAAAAGAAAGAAAATAAAAAGGAAAGGAAGGGAATGGAAAGGAAATGAAGGAAAGGCAAGAAAAGGAAGGGAAAAATACAAATGAAAGGTATTGCAAATAATTAAAATAAAATAAAGTTTTGTGGTTGAATTTCAACCACTGGGTGATCTCTAGTTTTAATAATAACTCAAGTAAACTCAGAGAGTTTTCCTACAATAACAATAAAAATAATAAAAACCACTTCTCCCCGTATCTGAACCACGAACCTGCGGACTTTACCACGGCCGCTGCCAGGTTAATTAACTAAATTAATTATAGTAATTTTGGTAAAAATCCCTTGTTTACTTTGTTTTTGGTATCTTTCGAACTTATTCTCGACTTCATATGCATGTAACGACCTACAGTTTCTGAAATATTAGCTGTTATGAAAACGTATGTATACCTGTTATATTTTAAATGACAAAGTGGTTACAGTTTATGACCTTTGGCCCTTTTCGGGAGCCTTTAATGAACATGTGTAAAATAAATTTCTTATTCTTGTTGTAGCTCATAAATAGAGTTAGTTGGAAATGTTATTAAAGTTGTTAATTACTGTTGTTTATTTTATCATCACAACTTTGTTGTCGCACCTTTGCATTTTAATTTTTGTTGTTATTTTAAAATTAAAATTACATTTTAAATATTTATAATGTCCACAAGCCAATGTTAGCTATGTTTCAAATGCTTGTTATTGCCGCGTGTTGGAGCTATTTCATATGTAAACGTGCGTTGGTGTGTCTGTGCTTTACAGTTAGTCATATATGTATGTATGTATGTATGTACTGTTCTTAGGAATCTCATGGCAATAAGTTTTTATCGTAACAATGTCACCTAAAAAAATGTCGAAGCTGTCACACAGGGCAATATAAAAACTTTGCTTTATAGCGCTGCAGATTTTTGTGCCTAGACTGGAAGTTGTTGGTATTCCTATATAAAATTAAGAAAATACCTTTGGGTATCATAAATTTGTTAAAATCTTTCCCCCTTAAAACCAGCGAAGAAAGCAATTAAAATTACGTACTCGTTTAACTTTTGGCTCCGGTTTCGTTCTTCGGTTTAATTCTGGTTTCGAATTCAGTATAAAAATATGAACGGAAGGTTTTCTAAAAAAAAAAAATATTTATTTATTTATTTTAATTTCTACACATTTTAAAACAATATTTCTTGTAAAAATGTAAATTTTAAATATTGATTCTCTCTATCTCTATGGCGCGATATACAACAGGTATATCATCATAAACCTCCTAAGAGATTTTTGCGCCAAGCTTCTCTTCCAATTTGTGGTGTGCCGATTTGAATTTTCCCTGCAAATTGGTGGGAGCTCCAGTTTTTTGCCGACTCCGAACGGCATCTACAAAGGAGACGAATTTTTTGCTGAGAAGCCTGTCATGGCAGAAATACACTCGGAGAGTTTGCCAAACCACTGCCGAGGGGGGACCCCGTTTTGAAAAACTTTTTTCAAATCACTTTTGATGTTACCTGTACCAGGGCTCGAACCATGGACCTTCGGTGTGGTAGGCCGGCAACGCTACCTTCAAACACTTACTTTGAGCAGTTATATACTTTTAGGCGCCAAACTCGCTAATTTCGGTCAGAATAGCGTAGCAGTGTATAAAATACGCGTAAATACTAGGCACTACTTTCCACAACATTTTCTTAATTATTTCTACTTCCTATAACGAAGCAATAAGAACTGATAAACAGCTTGATACCACGATGCACAGAAGTTAAATATGCGGTGCCCAATTCATATACCCCAAGTCGCAGCTCCTTGGTTCTAAGTATACCGCTATGACAACATTTGACTTGCCTTTAAGAGTTATACAGCTATCAGATGAAATTGAGCAATATCATTAGTTCTCAACAAATTTTTTGAGTTGAAATTCTCAGAACATTTTGATGTGCTATGCCTCCATAAATAAACAGTAATTCAAGCTTACCAAAAAATTTTCGAAAATAATTACTTGCAGTGCAGCTGCCATTGCTCGGTGATAATTTGCTTGCAACTGCAATCGCGCTACAGCATTGGGCAAAGTTTGGCAGGCAGCTTTGCAAACAGATAGATCAGCAGCAATTGTACAAAATGAAAAGCATATATGTGATATATAAGTTGCAATTGCAAGCTTATGAACATCCATATGCACACTTACCCTGCCTCTAGTTTTGAACTGGTGTAACTAGCTCGGTCTCAATATATTCTACATGCTATCAACTTGCAAATTTACATAGGAACCGAAAGAGACAAACCTTTCACAAATTGGATTAAGTAAGATTTCACTAGTATTTTTACACCAAAAATACACACAATCGAATTAGTGACATCCGACTCTCTTTTTTAGGGCTCTTGTTTACAATCGATTATCCGACTAATCGATTAGTCGAATAGTAGACTAGCAACTATTGAGCTGTTTCAAAACCGAATAGCAAATTTTCGATTTCGACTAATGGACTAATCGAATACTGGCGGTTGATAAATAAAATATTTAAAATAAAAACAAAAAATTTAACATTTTCTATAGTTGCAATGCATGTCTATGAAAGTGATGGAACTCAGTTCCATGCTAATTGAGCATCCATTGTCAATAAAAAACACAACTAGTCGATTAGTAATAATCGATTACTTTTTCAAACAACTTCTTCAAATCGATTAATCGACTATTCGATTAGTCGATTATCAAGAGCTCTACTCTTTTTCTACCAAACCTGTCTAAAATTCTTAACTCTCTTTACTCTAATACTCACTAGAAACTAAGTTCTCTGAAAGGTAGCTACAAACAATACGGCAACATTTGTTAGTTGAGTGCCATTAAAGCAGATTTGTATGGGATTAGTTGTGCTAAGTCATCGTTTGGCAACACGACTCAAACTTGCTTTTGTTGTGTACATAGGGATATACGCTGATTTTATTGCTTGCAACAAGACATTGTATTAGCTTGTATAGCTTGTATTATTGTTTAACAATTGTTATTGTTGTTGGTACGTGCCGCTCGGTAGTTTTGGTAACATAATGCCTAACTAGCGAAAAAAATTGTTATTGTTTCATTTATGTGAAGCATTCACCTATGTATGTGTGTAAGTACATATATATGAACTTTTTTATATGTATTGAATAGCAGAGGTGGGCAAAAATCACTGTTATGTATAAAACTAACACTGAAATTGTATTGCCCAACTCTGTGTAATGTATATGGACTCTCTGCTTTGTGGCGAACGAATGAAGGGACAAGTATTACGCTTTGCTAAATGTTCATAAAAGCATAAGGGCTTGGTAACTTGGAAGTGGTGAATGAACTGAAAGTAAAGTTTCTTTGCAGAAAGCTGTAAAGCGTACAAATTTGCACTTCTGAAGGATTTAAAACTTTTATTGCCAAACAGACAACGTGGGGTTGTCAAGGGTGTTTATTTTAAAGTAAATATACATACATACAACGTTTATTTTACTGGTAGGGAAGCCAGGGAGTAAAGCGAATTGGCAGGATAAAATATACGAAACTTCCTGCAACAGTTTTATGTTACAATTTAAAAAATTATTGCTACGGCATTCACGAAATGATTCTTTATACGGCATTTACGAATTTACCTAAAGTACAGGGTTGGCCGCATAGACAATGTTGCCCATAGCATTTAGAAAAATTAAGTCATGTCCTACCATCTTTGCGCCCATTAATCCCTTACCAAGATAAGTTGAAGCAAAAATATTTTTTTTTTTAATATATCGTCGGTAACACAGTAAAATCTGCTGGGTCCACTTTTCGCGCAAACCGACCTTTTCATACTGCTGTAAAGGTGGGAGATTTCTGCAATTGGTGGTGAACGAAAATTATGTATTCAATGTTTAGAATTGCTAAAAAAATACTGAATATAAAACTTACGAAAGTCTGCTGACTCCATACAATTCTATATAAATTATAATTCTGAAATTGAGTATAGACTTCACATTTTAATTTATTTTATTGTACTTTATTTTATTTTATTTTATTTAATTTTATGTTATTTTATTTTATTTTATTTCATTTTATTTTATTTTTTTTTTTTTTTATTCTTTTTATTTTATTTTAATTTGTTTTATGTTATTTTACTTCATTTTTTATTTATGAAAATATTTTGTTTTTTTTAATAATTATTTTTAACATTTTAAACATGTTAGTTTATTTAATTTTTTTAATTTTATTTAGTTTTTTATTATTTTATTTTATTTTATTTTCTTTTGTTTTATTTTATTTGATTTTGTTTTATTTCATTCGGTTAGCTTTATTTTATTTTACTTTACTTTATTGTGTATTATTTTATTTCGTTTTATTTTTTTAATTTTATTTTATATAAAACCGGGTAAATTAATAACCATATATTCCATATATAATCTTGCTCTATGCTCTTATGCATAAACTAATATTGTTTTTACTTTTGAAGATCTTTAGAAAACTATTATTTGGACCACCCTTTGTATATGCATGTGTGTATACGCCCACCCATGTATGTTAAGGTATGCCCCTTGATGATGATGAAAATGGAGTGATTTTACTTTCAAATCTCTTAATATGTGCATTTATTTTTGTGCGTGGCTAAATTTGCTGAATTCAATTCACGTTCAAATAAAGGAGGATTAAATATTTGCGCGTACCTGGTAAACAATATTTGTCAAACGTTGAGCAAAGGCTAATACGCCAACACAAATAAGGCCCATAAATTTGGGAACGTGCAGATGATTAAATAAATTTCGAAATCAACAGAATGTAAATGTACACTGCACTGCACAGAAACCAAGTATATAGCTTTTATGATTTTAAATTATTAGTTAGACATTATTATATAACAAAATGTAAAATTTTTTGTTAAAATTTTGAATAAACATAATTATACAAATTTGAATAAAGAACGACAAGGAATTAAATGGTCGGAAAGGTATTAGCTATTAAATCGATTATTGGTTTTAACCGCGACTTGCAATCAGTACTACTTTATGGCCAATTTGAATTTATAATATGAGTTAAATACATACAGGAACACTGCCTGCCTCAACCAGCAGTGAATTTCTTTGGTATCTTGATTGTTTCTCTCTGTATAGCTCATGTACTTTCTACATAAGGAGCAGGTATATAGAGCCTAGTAGACTAAGTGGTGTGAAAGTTACTATGCTTACATACGGAATACTTCTCATTGGTTAAGTGAATATTTGAATAATCGAATACGTGCCTTAACACACAGTTACAAACATGGTTCAATGGGTACAAAGGAAAACAACTTAAATAAATAGGTGCTTTAAAAAATTACAGTTTTCCTGCACAATCCATCGGTTACTGTCAGATTTTCAAATATGTCAAATTTTTAATTTTTGTTTTCTCTGCATTATTTCCCAATCACAAAATCAATTGTGCAGAACAAAAACATTAAAATACTCAAATGGCTGGCACTAATCTTGAACAAATTCCAAGTGAAATTGATGCACCATTCGTTATACCAAATTTGCGTACAGTCGCCGAAGAGTTAGCAGCTTGTCAACAATTGTTTCAAAGTCGAGAGTCACGCCAAGCAATCGCACCAATTTATGAGCGGGAATGCCGACCAGAGCAGCGAGATGAGTTACATGATATGTTGGCAAGATCCCGTCAGCGAAATAAAATAGAAAAGAAAGTAAAGGTAATGCGTTCACCATCATTACCAGCAACATTGAACACAAAAACGACAGGCAAACTCTCACCACGTTCAGCTAACCATTATCGCAAATAAAAAAAGTTGCGGCGATAACGGCGTGGCTAATCTACACTATAAAGAAAACTCTGTGATTAATCAAAAGTAAATTACAAATAAAGTTTAGTGAAAGGAAAATAATCTTAAAAAAACTTTCAGAATTACGGTATTGTGTTTAACTTATCGAGCCTTTACCGCAGTTTTGGCGTAACTAACAAATAACCGCAAATTCGTATTTCGACAGATATCGATAACTGTCTATAAACATCTAACGAAATATGTGAACTCTAATATGCACTATTACAAAAATAGAGCAAAGGCAATTATGATGTAAGTAACATTTTGCTTTAGAATTTTTAATTTCTGTAAACTAAAAAACTTTCCCTCCCGCGTAAGATTTTATTTTTATTTGGTTACACTAAAATGGCTGTTACTGCTCGATATGTATCTCGGCTTTTTTTAGATGGCTGTCTTGTATGTGTCTTCCATATTATAAAACATATAACAATTTCACTCTTTTGACACATTTTTTACTTTCCAGGCAGCTTTTTAAAGCCAAGCATGAAGTATAAAAAACGAAAAATTTAGAAGATTCGCCTCGAAGTTTGTCAAGATTCCAAACGATTTGTAAGTAACTTCTGGATAAGGCTGAGACTTGAAAGTTTATTCATAGTGATGGTTGATTTGGAAAAGTGGCTATCTAATTTCAAGTGAACTGGTTTTTTTTTGTTTTTTTTTTTGAATATAAAATATAGTAGCATCAACGATGGCAAGGAACTTGATTGTACTTCTTCATCGCCATCTTCTTCTTCGTCTGATTGATTTATATATATAACCTGAATTTTCTACAAAAAAAATGCGATCGTCATTTTCATTGAAATCGTCATCGTCATCTTCACTTTCAATGCCTGCAACATTTAAAAGATCTTTCAAACTCTGTACCTAACAATTATGTACTTGAAACCAATCTAAAATTTACATAAATAAAAAAATGGTGCACTTAAGGGCTAAAAAATATATATAAATAAAAAGATGTTAAAAAAATGTTCAAGACTACCTTCATATTTTTCTTTACTTCTCCAGTTAGCTGCTCTTCAAATTTCATTATGATTAAACTTCAAAATCAAACCTTTGAGGACACATTCGGTCATATCAGACCTGTTAAATAATTATCACTAATCGTAATGAATGTTTATTAATTATTTTCTTGAGAATCCATTTAATGATTGATTACCATTACTTTAAATTTTCAATGATTATTAAATTAAAAACATTATCCAAAAAAGTTATGATTTTTCACGATTATTAAATAAAATTAAAAATAATCAAAAAACAATTTTTTTTTTATTATTATTGATTTTTACCTTTTTAAATTAATTTTTTGATTTTTTCTAATCGTTATCAATTAATAACTGCTTTTTCTTGAAAAAAACAATTAAAATATTCATTACGACCTAAAAAATCCGCCTAATTAATTGATTACTAATTACTAATCCAATTTAACAATTACTTTTTTATATGTAAATATGCCCCATTTTCTGTCGTCTTAAAATTTTCCCAACATCTTTTAATTTTAATAATTGAAAAATTATAATTTCAAATCCGAAACACTGGCTAATTGAGCATTAATAGGCTTCTCCCAAAAATAATCAAACCAAACGTTAATCACTACGATTAATAATAATTTCTTAAGAGGTCTGGTTAAGAAATGTATTCCGATTCAATTTCCGGCATAATATAAGGTCTCCTTGTTCAGATGAGTTGTAGACCAGCAACTATATCTACAGTGTGCGACAAAACTAAAGTACCGAAATTCCATTTAAAACAGTTTACTCGAAAATATCGTAAGTACAACTTCTTTAATATTTGGTGCTATTTATTCAGGAAAAATACTCATTATGTATTATAGATTTGAGTAAATAAAAGTAGTTTACTAGTTCATCCAAAAAATTTTGTACAAAGAATCTGATGAACTCAAAAATTAATCAACAAATATCTATGGTACAGACCCGGTTTTTTTCGTTATTTCGTGGAATATGTGTGGCTCTTTATGACAGGTGAACATCGTGTTGGTATTGAGTATATTATTTAAGTAATACATATATCTTAGGAAATAATTTTCTGCGCTTGCTGTACTTGTCCATACAGAGTGTCTTTGTTGCTGCAATTTTCCTCCTGATTTTTAGTCCTAAACTATTTTTATTTTTATCGCTAAACGTGTAGGCACAATGTCTTCCTGATAAATCCCCCTTAATGGCATTCGTTCCCAATCAAGAAATAGGATGATGATTTTATGAACATCTTTGTACATGAAACGATCCAATACCAATTCAATCGTATGAATTGGACCCGTTCTATTACCGGAGAAACGTATACAAACCCCTGTACTTCCTAACCCGTGTTTCACCGATCAAAAAGTATAGTAAAAGTAAGTAAGCGTTGTTCTTTAGGCCCGGGCACAAGCTTGAAAGCGTCCTAATATTTCAGAAAACTTTTGTTTGACAGATAATAAGATTCCTCGTCGTATTATACTACTGCAATTTAGGTCGAATCTTAAAACCCCTCATTTCTCTTCACCTGAAGGCGAAAAGGTTTCTAAGCTCCGAAGTGAAGTAATCGGTCTTAAGGTGCATTTCTTTAAATGGTCCTACATGGGGTGGATATCACAAATACTTTCACAAAAGTTTTTGTGGAAATAAGATCCGATCTCTGCTATCCGTTGGTTTTCGTGCGCTAGCACCTCCCTGTTCAGTGCTAAGGGAAACAGTTGAATAGCAAAACGTTTAAAGTATGCTAAATGTTTCCATGAAAAATGTTAAAACATTTTCAAAGAGCATTAACTGATTTCCTTGGATTAAATTTTAGTAAAATTCTTTAGCGAAGTACCACCACATAATCATTTCCAGCAAATCTTTTAGACTTCTACAGATTATCCAACCTCGTGTAAAGGGTAAATAAAAGAAGGAAAAAGTTGTTTGAAATGTTTCGATTGTGGCTCACGTTTACCGCGATTTTATGGTTTTTACAACACATAAAAAAAACAAGACCTACCTTGATTTGGTGGCTTAGCATTGTTGCACAAATTTCTTAGTTAGCCTGAAAAGTGCAATTATTTTTTTCTAATGGACCATGAAACAATTATTTTTTGTTTCATTCATGTTTTGTGGCCTTCAGCAATAAAAACAAACAAAACATTTAAAACCTGCAAAAACAATTTAATTTAAGCATGTTTAGCAGAGGGACTTTTGGTGCTTTAGTTTTGTCGTATACTGTATATACTCGTATATCCATATCTATGCACACAATGTTTGTTTTGTCTGTAGACAATCGCCTTATTCCCTGCCATTTGTCACTTTTGTTTGTTAGACTTGAAATTGAATAGCTTAAGACTTTTAAGCTCACCTTAAGCCAACATCGCACTACATAAATTAACACCTTAAGTTGTTGCGTGCAAAATATATATAATGCCGTTGAGGCTATACAACTGTATACATGCACGTATCTGAACGTACATAATGGAGATGCGTGTTTGCGGTTTATGGTTTTGTTGTTATTTCCGTGGACTTGCATTATGCTTTCGTATACATTTAGTACGTGTTTGTTGTTTTATTTGCACCTAGGTTAGGGGGCTTACACGTGCTCGTGGCTTGATAATTGCCTTAAGTTGTAGCTGGTCACAATCGATATTGGGTATGAAGGGTGGTACGTAGCGTATACACAACATTTATACCATTGCACTTGCCGATTTGATTACAAATCTCTGCTCGTGCTCACACGAATCATAAACATATGGCGCCCATCACGGATGCAGAACATCGGCATGCAATGTATTTTACTATAATTTTAGCTGTATGTTCACCGAAATACGTAGTGACGATTATTTTTAAAGTAGCAAAAGTAAATTTTGTGTATGAATCGAGATATTGAGGGCTTGAATTCTCAGTGGTTTACAAATTTTAGAAAATGCAATTAGGGGTTGGCTGCCTTAAAAGTGTGGATGCATTATGGGAGCACCTCATAATCCCGACTTTCAAAATCTCGACACGACATAATCCAGACAATTTTTAGAAATCCCGACACGACATAATCCAGACATAACAAAATCCCGACATAACAAAAAAATCCAGACAAATTTATTATATTTTCGGCCTGGCAACTTTTCCTTTAAATTTTTGTAAAGAAAGATAAAATTTTCATCGTAATACTTTTCAAAACTAATTTAAAATAGAACATATGAATTAATAAAAATTGGTTCGGGACAGTTGTCGGGATTTTTTGTTGGGATTTTGCCGTGTCGGGATTTTATATTGTCGGAATTTGGTCGTGTCGGGATATTAAATGGTCGGGATTATGAATGGTCGGGATTTGGTCACGTCGGGATTATGTGTTTCGCGATTATGTGTTTCGGGATTTTGTGTGTCGGGATTATGTTATACACCCATGCAGTATATTGCAATAGCACCTCAAAGGTAACAAGTGCCGTGACAGGAAACACCGAAATGTGAGAGTGAAATTTGAAATTAACTTAAATTAGTTTTTAATGAAATAAAAAATTGTAGCACAGTATAAGTATAATAAGGTTTTAACCATTTCGGGTATAGTAAGGTTTTAACCATTTCGGGATTGGTGCGAGATTTTTTTCAGAACCATTTTGAGATAATTTCGGGACTATTTTCAAGACCATTTCGAGGCTTTTTCGGAATAATGTCTAGATGGTTTACGTGGCTTTTTAGGGTCAAAGTGGGTATACATCGGGGTGGTTCCGAAATTAACAAAATAAAATATCCCGAAATTATCCAGAAACAGTCATAAACTGATCCCAAAAACAACCCATAAATAATCCTAAATTAGTCCGAAAATAGTAGCAATAAAGTGTTGAGAACACTTACGAATTAATGCTGAAATGCTTTCAAAAATATAAGGAGTGTACTATACTAAAATGGTTTTTTTTTTTCAAACGGGGTAAAAAAGTTCTTTAGCAAAAACTCATATGCTTAGCAAGTGGGGAAAAAAGCTCAGCCTGAATAGCCTAGATTGTATATCAAATATTAGCAAAATATCAAAATATTACTATTTGGGGTTGGTTATATCTTCTAAGCTACCAAGCTGCTACTTTTTTATAGGAATTTCATTAGTTGTGTATGTACATATATGTTCGTACTAGAGGTATTATGGAACTGCAACAATTTGCCATAGTGGAAAACTTACAGTTTTCACGCCTTTCAATTTATTTTATTTTTTTCTTTGCTCTCCTTTTTTACACAGAGCTCGAGCAGTTAATGAATAGAGAACCAAACTAAACGCTGAAGATGGCGGAACGCCGAAACGGGGTTGTCACAAAACCAAATTTGACAAGGGATAAAGGAAAATCCTTCAAATATACATCATAATAGATTTCTTCGATGCACATAGAAAAATAAGAACCAAAAATCCTCTCGAAGAAATTTTCTCGCGCATACACCACTCCATACTAATCCTTAATACTCCGTCCATGATTCGAAGGCACACATCAAGCAAGGTATGATTAAAGCTATAAAGCCTGAGATTTTTGTTAGCCGTTAGAATATTTTACTTCACAGTTGCCCAATAAGTCCGAAGTAGCACGATTTTTCAGTGGTGAATTTTCTATACTGACATTATTTTCGATTTTGGTTCTGTTTCAAAAGAAATAAAGAAAGAAATGTTTTTACAACTGAAGCTTTCTTGTCACCAAAGATCATTGGCAGTACTAACACCTTCTGGTACTACACTGACTTTTGCGGTAGCGACTTAATTGTCCTCTCTACTTTTCCAGTTCTGGATTTAAGGCGTCTCCTACAATATTCATGCATCACCGTGAGCACATTTTAAGCCCCTAGTCCGATGAAATTTCTATAAGTAATGGCTCAGGAGAGACACTTCAAACAATCCCCCCTAAGTAGCTTTTCAAATATTAGTGTCAGCTTTAGCTACACCAAATATTGGCTCATTTTATAAATATCAATATTTAGCGGGCAAAAAGTTGTTCTCATTTGTCCACGTGATTGGGCGTTAAAAAAAAAATTAAGCATAACTATTGCGCGATTTCAAAACAGTTTTAGACATACCAAGATTGAAGCCGTAATGAAAAGGTCAGCTGTTCGATTATGGCTTTTTAATATTTCGCATAACAATTTAAAAGAATTTTTAGATCGATTTTACTTGCTATGAGCACAACACACCTAAGAGCCGCTCTAGAGACATGCGCTTTCTCTATTATTTTTTAGACGCGATATTGTATTTACCGCTCCGCTCCGTGTTGGTACGGTTTTTCATAGTCTAGTATTTTTGTATTAAAAAAAAATAAATAATTGGCGGGATATATACCTTCTGAGGAGATTAGGGCCGAGCTTCTCTACCAACTTGTGGTGTGCTGCTTCTAATTTTTCGTACAAATTGGCGGGACCTACCGTTTTTTGCCGATTCCGAACGGCATCTGCAAAGCAGATAAATTTTGAATGAGAAGCCTTCCATGGCAGAAATACACTCGGAGAGTTTGCCAAACTAATGCCGAGAAGCGACTCCGTTTTGAAAAAACTTCTTCAAACCACTTTTTATGTTACCTGTACCAGAGCTCGAACCTTGTGCCTTCGATGAGGTAGGCCAGCAACACTACCGCCACACCATGGCGGCCGGGTTCATAATATTCCTAGTTATTTAGTAGTGAGATGTGTTCTCCCATCCCTTAGGTGCTGCGGTCTTACAATCTGCCGAAAAAGAATTTTCTTGAAAATTTTGATTTCCACTCATTTCCACAATCTGCTTTTTTCACACACTATGGGCTCCCAAGCGAATAAGCAAACTTCGTACCAAAGCGCAGTTATATCTCAGCACGCTAAAGGATATATAAAAAATGTTCTTTTATAATTCAATACCCACCTTTGTGCCCGGTGTCACCAAAGCAATTTATCATGTTAAGGCGCTATTGAAGCGCATTTTTCTCCACTAAACGAAAATATATTAAAGTAAAATAATGGAAAAAAGAGACAAAACTAAATAATATCAAGCCTTGGTGGGTGTTAATGTGACCAACAAACAATGGCGTAAGTAGCAGCAGCAGCAGCAGGGTGAGGAGAAATGAAGAAAAGCAGAAAAATCCATTTTGTGTCACATTGCAATTTCACATTATTTATAGTCGTTTATTAGGCTAGAGGGAATATGCCGTGATGTTATTACATATTTTGTCGAACCATATTCCATAACTCCTGTACCATGAGATTTTTGTTAATTACATACTTACATATCTGCGTAGCTACGTCCACTCATTTGTAGGGGTCTTTGAACGCTTAAGAGTTTTTGATTTTTGTATTTAATCGCTGGATTCAAAATCTTTTCAATTTAGGATTGATCGCCGAATTATAACTTGAGATAAAGCTGATGATATGACAAGTATCATAATTGGCTTTTATTGTGAAATAATTTAATTGCAATGTAGAAAAACAAAGTTAGCCAGAAAGAAATTAAATAAAACAAAATAAAAACACAGCAAAAATTTGAAAATTATTGTAAATCAGATCTATTCTGGTTTCGCGGATCGCTTTTACGGCTTTTACAAATGTGTTATTTAATGATGCAGGAAAAATTCAAATCGGCACATCACAAAATGGAAAAGAAGCTTGGCGTTGGAAAGCTTTACATGCCAAGTTGCTTGGCAGATAGAGGATTCTCAAGGAAGGGAAAGGGTTTTAAAGGCGAAAAAAAACATATTTTTGTTTTATTTTTGCAGCGATATGAATAATAGAATTTCATTAAATTTAATTACTTATTAGGTCCATTCAATAACAAAAAATTATTACTGGAAGTTACGAATTCTTACTAACTTTTTCCGCCAAGTGTTCATTAACTCAAAAAATTTGTAAGAGAAAAACAAATCGAGAGCGTAAGAGTTTGAAAGACTTACTAATCTTTACTGGTAAATTTCTTGCTAGTAAAAATTTTTCAACTCAAAGAATTCGCTGTCAAACGCGGACTGAAATAAAATTAATAAATAGTTTTTTTTTTTATATTTCCAAAAATATAATAAATTTTAGTATTGAAGGATAGAAAAGGGAAAATAGAACACCTTCAATGCGTAAGTACTAAGATATGTGATACAATTCAGGGTATTTGTAAAATCTTTACATGTTTGCTGGCAGAAGGACGCTACAACAGCTAGTAAACGTGGCGCAGTTCTAGAAGGACATATTCTGTCCCTAATCAAAAAATAAAAAGTGGTTAGTTTTTTAATTAGTTTTTAAAATATGTCAATCGTTTTTTTGCTTACCAATTGGTGTTCATTTACTTTTATGTACAATTTTTCTCTTCGAATGAAATTACTCTTTATTTCACAGTAAAACTCTTATTTACAGTATTTATTGGGAAAGTAAATGAACAAACCTATGTATTTATGTGCTTCTAAACAATACTGAAAAAAATCAAAAATAGTCAAAAAAATTGTTTTGATTGTTTTTGATTTTTTTAATTATTGTAACAAATCATAATTTTTTTTGCCTATTTTTTCAATCAATTGAAAAAAAAAAATTATTAAAATTTTAAAGTAATTGGTAATCAATCTTTAAATGGATTCTAAAGAAAGTAATTAATCAAACCGATTAGTAACCATTATTTAACAGGTCTTGATATAATTTTTCCATTCCGGATTTTAAGTACAACGAAGATCTGTTGAGTTCAGCTTGGTTTTATATGGCCTTAATTTTTTTGCAGAATACATTTTTATTACCATTATTGATGTATAACTCAAAAGTCGAAGTCATATATACACACATATATACGTAGAGTCTAAATTGAATAAGTTATATTAACAGAAATATAATTTTCTTTTTTGTTTCAAACAACCCTAGTCACCCTTGTTATATTTCATGACACTCATATGATTAAATTTTGGTATTTCGAATTCATTTACCACATATTTACCACAACCGAGAGCATTGAAGTTTTTCCTTGAACATATATATATATAAGTCCCTACAAACAAATTAGTGGAAACGCAATAGTTAACATCAGCTGTTCATTAAAATCTTTATATCAATTGAGTTTCTACGATGTGGGAGAAAACTAGATTTGATCTAGGCGATTCTATTTAGTGCTTGAAAATAACTGGAACCAAGGCTGACCAATGTTTCTGTGATTCTGAAATTGCGATAGCTCTGACTCAGCCACTAAATATAGCAATTCGAACTAGTGCGATGCGGCTCCACTTTTCGATAGTTCCGAACCACCACAAAATTTTAGACACTTAAGCTATCAATGTTTTAAGAACTCGAAACCCAAATCCATAATAATATTCAGATACTAATATATTTGATGAAAAAAGTAGTATTTCTATTTTATCTATCACTATCAAACTAGTTATTATTTGGCGTAGGCTATATATGTACAGCTGTGTTCAATATAACAGTAAGGAAATTAAAATGGATATCATTCGACAAAATAAGAAAAAGCTGTGATTTTAATCATTTTCATTTAAAATTCATTATTTCCATGACAGAAACCACATAAAAAGAAATTTGAAAGTAGACACAAATTTCAATATTTCTTCCATACAACGCATGAAGAAAAATAATTTTTTTATTGAAGAAAATACTCAACACCCTGGACGAAAAAAATTCTAAAAATTCAGCAAAATTTTCGAGTGGGTTCTAACTTGCGCAATGTTGTACCACAATTGATTTGTCTATAAAACTGCGTACTTAAAAATTTCTTTTTGATGGCCATTTTTTAAAGTTTAGTTAACTTTCCTGAACTTTGCGTGAATTTATAAATTTTTCTTTTTATGGGGTTTCTGTTATGGAATTCACTATATTATAAATGAAAATCATTATACAGCTTCTCTTATTTCGTCAAACGATATCCAATTGAATTTCACTACTATTGTTGTGAACACAACTGTATATATGGCATAAGAAATGGAATAAATACTTATATTTATATCAATTCAAAAAGTGTATAGCCCTCCACATGGGCTAATTAAAATTCATCCAATACTTGTATATTACCATTATCGATATTACCATTTAAGTATTCAACCGAAATCACTGATTTATTTAAATTTAAAGTGATAGCCTTTTAAGTAATGGTTTTTAGAATGGGCATAAAACATCAGTGCTGCTTAAAGATAACATATCAAAATGACATGATTTAGTCTATGTTTTAGTTTATTGGCTCTTGTGAAAGGTGAATAGTGACGAAAAGTTATATATCTACACTTGTTAAAAATTGCGCTAGGTCGCATTGTAGATATACAAGAACAACAAGTTCTTTGGAGGTGAATTATTGGAACAAGTATATCTGCGTTTTTTCAATGACCTAGATTCATTTAGGCAAATGGATTTCAGAATTTGTCAATTGGATTTCGGAAGGCGTCAATTGGATTTCAGATAAAACAAATTTATTTCGCAAAGTTGGAAAATAATTTGTAAGTTCAAGACAGGCTGTAAATTTATTTAAGTAAATTATGTAATACATATACAGTTCAAAATAAGATATACGTACATACATAAACACTCCATTTTTAAGAACACAATTACAACTGACCGGCACAAAATTTAGGAATTAATTTACTCCATAGCAAATAATTTTTGCATATTTCATGGCCTTTTTTATACAAAATCAAGTATTAGCATCGCAAAAACAATTCGAAAGGTATTTTCTGAAATCCACTTGACAATTTCTGAAATCCAATTGACACATTCGGAAATCCAATTGTCTATTTCTGAAATCAAATTCACACATTCTGAATTCCAATTGCCTATTCTGAAATCTAATTGACACCTTCTGAAACTCAATTGATATGTTCCGAAATCCAATTGCAAAATCTGAAATTCAATTGTCGTTTTCTGAAATATAATTGGAGTTTTCTGAATTCAATCTGGAAAAGGTGTAGACAAAAAGGATTACACCGCCTAGACATTACTTAGACACATGCTACAAGCCAAAATAAAGGGGACTGTGGCTGCGCCATATTTTCAGAAACCATAAATAAGTTAAGAAGTCTTGAAAAACTGCGCTCAACTGTGAAGGGAAAGAGAGAAGAATATTAGACGGATTGGAAGCAAGGGCTCTCCAGTCGACCGACCAGCGACAGCAGACCGTGGAACTTCTCAGTTGGGTAATAGACTAGGATTGTTTCTATGCCAGGTTTCGTTAGGAGTCTCTGCTATGAAGTATTGACTTGCTTGCTTTCATACGCAACGGCGTCATGCGAAAGTGAATGATGGTGACATGAGATTTCAAATTGATCCTACTTTTAATTAATTTTTGTTTTCTTTTGAACCAACAAAACAGTTTATACATACACAAGTTCGATGATAACGAAATTTAATTCCACTAGAACAAATGGAAATTTTTGGATACATCTCCATTTTTAATATACCACACGATTGCATATTAAGGATAGTTGAGCTGAAATAATTGTGAAAACTAAAGAATTTTCCTACAGGGTGTGTACTTATCGACTTAACTATGTAGGTTGGTATCTACTTTAAAATCCACCTTGTTAAGTGCAACTTTAATCGGATATTTGGCCAGAATTTCTGCAAATACTCAAAACAAACGCTACCAGCCAAAGAGTTAAACGATAAAAGAGCAACAAAATATCTAAAAAGTAAGCCAAACAGAGTTTGAATGAGGCATAAAAGTGCCGAAGCATGCCAACCAAACGTTAAATA
Organism: Merzomyia westermanni; assembly: GCA_949987695.1. NCBI lineage: Eukaryota > Metazoa > Arthropoda > Insecta > Diptera > Tephritidae > Merzomyia > Merzomyia westermanni. Next base: position 11,296,315 of record OX465288.1, on the reverse strand, counting down.
GCAAAAGCAAGTGTCGACGAGCTGTTTTGATATGTACAACATTTGGCTACATGTGTTGATATTTGCATATCATATTTGACTGAGCTTAAAAATTTAATTTTTTTTCGAAAAAGTGACACACTTATTTACGTTTGTATTTAAAAAATTGAATAACCCTCAATGAGAGAAGAAAAAAAATTGCCTGCAGTTTTTTGATATCGCCGAACAATGATCTGTGAAATTCTGAAAGCAGCTTTGGATTAAAAGCGGCAAAATATATTTTTGGTTCAACGGATCAACAGTTTTAATAAAAAAAAATCATTTAAAGATACTTTTAAAATTAAAGGCTAGAAGACAAAACGCCTTAAATAGTATTTGTTTTTACCGTTTCAAAGAAATAAATCAATAAAATTTCCGATAACATTTTTTTTTTGGTCCAGTCTAATATACACAGAAGGTGGCTAGCCAGGGAAAATGAGCAGCAAATCTAGGTTAAAATCGGGTAGGGAGAGGTTGCTTGTGAGTGTAATTTGAATGCGGTGTAGTAACTGATGAGCAGACTTTAACAGGAAGGAAGGAAGTAAGCAAACGAAAGCAATTGTAGACGTTGGAAAGCATGCAAATAACACAAGGAAGGATAGGGCAGCGACAAAGGAATAGTTTTACGAGTAAAAGCTCATTGCAAAAATGTGCAACGCACAAAAGCAATGAAGTAGTAGGTACATGCACACGAAAATTTCGAGGAAACGCTTATGAAAGGGCACAAAAAGTATGCATACACATATACATAGAAAGGAGTATGCATATTTGCATAGTAAAGGAACACATTAGGGGGGTGGCAGCTTCAACGAGCAGGAAATATGTACATATATAAAGTTGTGTTCAATATTATAGCAGTGAAATTCAAATGGATGTCGTTCTACGAAATAAGAAGTAGCTTTGTTTTTAATAACTTTCATTTAAAATATAGCGAATTCTATACCATAAACCACATAAAAATTTCCAAGCTTACACAAATTTCAGGAAAGTTAATAAAACTTAAAAAAATTGCCATCAAAATCTTCAAATTTTAGAAAAATTTTGAGTACGCAGTTTTGTAAACCCATCAATTTTAGGACAACATTGTGCAACATAGAATCGGCTAAAAAATTTCCCTGAATTTTCAGAATCTTTTTCGGCATCTATGTTTAGTGATTTATTCCATACAACGCATGAAGAAAATTTAATTTTGTATGGAAAAAAATACCCAGAAAAATTCTAACAACTCATCGGAAATTTTGAGGCACTTCCAACTTGCAAAATATTGTACTAAAATTTAAGCAGCTATAAAACTGCTTACTCAAAATATTGAAATTTTTATGAAAATGTTTAAAAGTTTAATTAACTTTCCTGAGCTTTGTATAAACTTTGCAATTTCCTTTTATATAATTTCTGTTATGTGGCTCACTATATTTTAGACGAAAATTATTAAAAAAGCTTTTTAATTTCGTCGCACGATATCCACTTTAATTTCACTACTATTATATTGAACACAACGGTATATGCGCAGCCAGCTGGTGGCTCCAAATGACTCAGTTGGTATGTCAGTCTGGCGTATAAATTGGAAATGGTCAAAAAGCTACCAAAACAGTTAACATAACTAAATTTTTCAGAAAATAGGCCACAACTGTGCTGCCACTTTCATTGCCATGCTTTCTTCGCAAAATGCTCATTTTGTGCTTTGCAGTACGGCAAACTACTCGAACACTTGAAGCCATATCTACAACAAAAGTATGTTTGCATCTACGTTTAGTCAAAGTGCCTGTCGGAATTTCAATTTACTCTTTTGTGCATTTGTTTGCGTGCGCAAAAGTAATTAGCTAACAATGGCAAGTTGTTTGTTGTATTTTAATGTTGGCCATATGTTGGCAATAAACAGGGCGAAACACTCAGATAATCAAAATTTCAGGAAAGGAAATTGCAATTTCAAGGAAAGGCAATCCATAAGGTCATTTGTTTTGTTTGACTGTAAAGCTATGGAATGTAACTTTAAACCGGTTATGTATGAAACATATATTGTAGAAACTTTGTCAGAAACAGCTTCCCCTATGTGGATCCTAACTTTCTAACTTTTATTGTATTGCGGATATGAAATAAAAAATGTTTACAGAGTTGCAGCATTTTTCGTTCCTTTACTCGCGTTTCAACGCTTTCGCATCTCCCTGAGAGAATCTATTATGAAAATGTTTTAATTAGGTTGCTTGGGTGGTATCTGTCGCGAGAATTTTTGCATTCAAATTTAAACCAACTTCTAGTTGAGTTAGGATCTTGAAGTTTTCCTCGTAGTTCAGGTGCGATTACAAAGCAATAAAAGAGGTAAATCCGATAGCTGGCGAGTGGGTCGATCTATTTTCAAAAATCGTAATTATGGTTCCATTTGGATGAAATTCGAAATTTCTATTACTACTACTATATCAATACTGTTTTTTTTAAATCCCGCTAGGTGGATCTGAGATCGGGATAATGAAAACTTAAAATCGTATATGTGGACCGATTTGGCCGATATTGAGAGTGTTTATTTCTTAATCAAAGTTAAAAAGGTGGCCTTGGTGGTTTTGCTTTTTTTGCTGGTCAAGAAATGTTATCCCCAAGAAATGTACTCGTAAGTGGCACTAGTGTCGATATATGAGGAAAAAACATATTTACTGCTAAATATGCGATCAGAGCACAAAAGTCGAACAAGTAAGACTTCTAATAAGGGAATATGGGAAAGAAACCAAAATAATTTTAAGGAAATTTTCCGCAGAGTGCTTTGAAAGTTAAATTTATAGTGTAGGTGTGAGAATACAATACTTCTAATATCTAATTTTCATCCTGTCTTGACAGGACAGCTACGGAATGTCTTCTTATGCTGCGCGAGCATGCAATTTTATTAGCATCGCGATGAAATACGCCGAGAAATACGGCTGTGCCATTTTTTGACCGGTGCACTGACGGGCCATTCGCAGTATTTATAAGTATCTTCCATTTGATTTGTTTCCTATTTCGTCACTTGAATATCTTAACTCGAGGGGCAATAAGTATCTACATTAGACCCTGGAATGCCCAATGAAAGTTCTTTATAAGAAGAAATTACCTCACATTATTGAAAAACTAATTATATAAAAAGCTTTTCCAATTTCCGTCCCACATTGAACAACTTTGAAGACTAAAAAAATATATCTTACAAATAGTTATTACTGTGAGACTTTCATAATATAAATTACAGAATAAAAGTATCTGAAGACTTAAAAAAAAAATTCGGGAAATTATTATTTCACTTTCAAAATTTTAAGTCTTTCAATATTTATTATGAACAATATTTATTTCTTTTATTGCAACTCAGTAGAACTTGAAATCATCTTGGAACAATATAAGATATTTTTTTCATTTTCTTTGTGGAGGACAAGAAGATATATCCCCAAGAGCGAAAGTAGAGATTTCTTCAACTTCTACTCCAATCTAACAACTTTTTGAGTAAGCCAAATTTCTCCGCCAACAAAAAAAGAAAAAAATTCCAACAAATGGAAAAAAATTAAAAATTTGCGCTCGTAGAAATATGAGAAATTAACACAATTCAAACTAAGATTTGAATTACATATAATAACTATTGTTCTCCGTACAAGGCCAAAAACTTTAGTCTAAATGTTAAACTTTTCTGGGAAACATATTATGTGTGTCCAAACCAACTTTGGTTTAAAATTTAAATTGTGCCAGTTTTCGAGAAATTGACCCTGAAGAAAAGAGTTTAAATTTTAAACCAGAAATGTCTTAGCAATTAAAAAACAAAAAAAAACATTTCTATCAGTTGGCGCGAACCGACGCTCCCGCATTAAAGTCGTCTGCTCTAGCCACTGGGCTACGGCGCACACAAAACTGTATTGAGAAAAATTCAATGACTAGAAAAAGCTTTCAGAAATAAATGAAAAGAAATTAAAAAAATGTTAGACGTTTTTTTCAGTTCAGTTTTAAATCTAATTCGCAATAAATTCAAAATTGGTGTAGTTTATTTAATGGCTTGGAATTTATTACAAAAACCTTTAAAAAATTGATCAAACCGATTTAATATTTAGGCTCAAACTTTTAGCCGTATAATAAATCCCTTATTTGCGGATATGAGAGGTATTTATATATGAGTTCTATTTAATTGTTTGCATTCCTTCATTTGCTTCCATAGAAGGTTTGAGCCATGATTCGCCAAATGTCTTTCATTTCATTCAGGAATGTGAAATCTCTACCTTATTACGCTCCTGGGAGGTTTTCTAAAACTCTCCAAAACATAAAAAAGTAATATTAAAAATTTCGTTATTGTTTTTTGGGAGGTGAAATTGAGTTTTTCTATTACTCGCCCTCCCATAACATGCAATACTAAAAGGGAGTACCTATAATGTAACCCTGTAACCCTGTAACCCTGACCCCAGTAGTCCAATACTCTCAAGGGAGTACTCCGGGATTAATAAAACGTTTATCCCTGGTTCTACTGGGAAAGTAATAATTTTTCAAGACTCAAAAATATATGTATTGAAATGAATTTTTTTTATGAATTTTTCTTATAATAGTTGTGTCTCTGCTTCTAACTCATCGTAAAATTTTTTTTAATACTCTCTTTTTTCACAACGGGAATTAAAATAAATTTTTCGTACAACTTTTCTCTCGAAGCTCAATACTCAGTACGCAGAAGCCGATATGACATATTAAGCAAACTTATTCGTCGTTAATTTGTATTTAACAGAACTCAAGCCAATTACGGCTCCTGTGACTTCCACACTCCCATCTTTTTTTTCAACAAACACATAGTAATTACACCCCCTGTGATTTTCAATGTTCGTTGTCCATAATTTAATTGAAAAGAAACCACGGTTACCCATAAACTGCATCTGTCACCTTGCTTTCATCAGTTTTAACATTGAACTGTGCATTGGATAGAATTTTAATTCTCATATCTATCAATATTTTACACCGATACATTACGTTGGCAACACAGATTATTTATGAATACTCATTATGTACGCTTAAGACCAAATGCCAACGCAAAGAGAATAAACTGAGAAATGCTTAACGGATTCAAGAATAGTAATTGCAATGGCGTACAATTATAAATGATCAATTTTTCATACTTTTAAAAATTCGATGCGAATTTAATTTATTTAGTATTTAATTTCGCGGTATCCCTGCAAGGTTTTATAATACATATATGTAAAGAGAAAGTCAAAAATGCAAGGATATGAGGTAGAAAGGCAAATGTGAAAAACATCTCAAATAATATCGAAAATAAAATATCACTTTAGTGCATGCGGATTGCAAAGAAAGTGGAAATATATCTTTTAATGAATGCATACATACATACATACATGCGTGCGGTGGTATAATTGAAATTGGAAAAGTTAACATAAATATGCGCAGAGCAATTCATATGTATTTGCTGAGCAATAAATACCCTGCCGTCAAATATAGTAGTTGTATAATACATGCATATCGGCATTATACCAGTTAACATAACCGTGTGTAGAAGTCCACGCAAGTGGGGAAAGTTTCTGATGGCCATTGACCGGGGAATGGCCAGAGCGCTTCTTTTGCATGCAGTTCAAGCCGCTCACTACTTTCGGGCGCTTGCGTCCAAATATTCTCTGGGTCCAAGAGTTCTCTGGGTAACCACCGAGTACCCATTTGGTGGTGAGCTAAACGTGAGAAGGCGACAGCCTGGTAAGGCCATTGTGACATAATCGGTTTAAGGGCTTGCTGGGGGGGATTCAAACAGCAGCGTCTGATCACTATGTAGTGCGGCTGCAAGCAAGCGTCTGTCTTGGATCAAACAGCTCGCTAGACAAACGTGGAATTGATTCAACCTCCCGCGAAACGGGTTGTGCAATGTTCCAATGAAATCTGACAAAGCCTCGGATATGAGAACCAATTTTATAGATGACGGATTATGAGATAAGCATGCATCTGGAATGACCGGTCCCTTAATGGGGAAGGTGCCGCTGCCCGGCTGGTTGAGGGCCTGAGGAAAGCAAAAACTGACAGACATCACCGCCATACAAGAGATGCGATGCACGTGGCGAGGAAACACGAACAAAACACCTTGCAACATCTATTGAGGTGGGCATGTAGACAAGCTTAGTTTCGGCGTAGGCTACGAGCGCTGCCCCCGTCATGATATCAAAGTCGTGCTTAGCGACTTTAACGCTAGGGTGGGTAACGACGGTGTATTTGGACCAACTGTCGGAAAGTTCAGTCTCCACGATCAAACTTCGCCAAATGGATACAGGCTGATCGACCTCGCCAGTGCCCGAAACATAATCATATCCAGAGCACTAGGTTTATGCACAAGAAGATCCATCAGGCTACATGGCTGTCCCCCGATCGAAAAACACGCAACCAGATCGACCACGTTGTGATAGACGGACGCCATGCTTCCAGTGTTTTAGATGTTCACACAATACGAGCACCTGTCATTGACTCTGATCACTGCCTAGTAGCAGCCAAGATTCGCACCCGCCCTTGTACGACAAAACAGGTGCAACAAAAAACGAAGGGACGTTGAAAAGCTGCAATTGCTACAGCCCGTCAATTATTTCGCAGATCGCCTCTCACACCTGCTTTCCGAGAGCACAATTCAACCTAGTGGAATGCATGAGCAGGTGGTTCATATCTCAGGAGCAGTCCGTACAACAGCTGAAGAAGTAATTGGATTCCGGCGAACGCGAAAAGACAACTGGTATGATGATGAAGAGTGCCGCGCTGCAACGACAAGAAAGGACGAAGCCCACAAGGCAACGCTGAGATCAAATGCAACAAGGAGTGTGTGTGAACACTACCACGAGTTGAAGAGGGAAGCGAGGCGGCTTTTCCGGGCGAAAAAAAGAGAGGCAGAAAAGTGTGAAATAAAGGAGCTTGAGATGCTGGCCAACGGGAATAATGCCCGAAAATTCTATCAAAAAATTCGGCGAATAACAGAAGGTTTTAAACCCGGGGCAAACTCCTGTAAGAATGAGAACGGCGACCTGGTGACCGATGTTCAGAGAGCACTCAGAATATGGAGGGATCACTTCTCTTTTAAATGGAGAAACTGAGCAAGAAACCAGAGAAGATGTCGAACCCGAGCCCACAATCGAAGATGATGGAATTGACGTTCCACAACCCGACTATAATGAGGTGCGAATAGCAATATCCCGATTGAAAAACAATAAAGCAGCTGTCACTGATGGTTTGCCTGCTGAGCTATTCAAACACGGAGGCGAGGAGCTGGTAAGGCGTATGCATCAGCTTCTATACAGAATATGGTCGGATGAATGCATGCCTGAAGATTGGAATCTAAGTGTTCTCTGCCCAATCCACAAGAAGGGCGATCCTGCAAACTGCGCCAACTATCGCGGAATCAGCCTTTTGAATATCGCATATAAGGCCTATCAAGCGTATTGTGTGAAAGACTGAAGCCTGACGTGAATAGACTGATTGGATCTTATCAGTGTGGCTTAAGACCTGGTAAATCTACCATCGACCTTCTTTTACAAAACGCCAAATCTTGGAAAAACCCTGTGAGAAAAGAATCGACACACATCATCTCTTTGTTGATTTTAAAGCACGAAAAGGAACTGCCTATATGCCGCTATGTCTGAATTTGGTTTCCCCGCAGAACTTATACGGCTATGCAAAATGACCTTGAGCAACACCGCCAGCTCGGTCAGAATTAGGAAGCACCTCTCCGAGCCGTTCGAAACTAAACGAGGTTTCAGACAGGGTGACCCCTATCGTGCGATTTATTTAATTTAATGCTGGAGAAAATAATACAACCTGCAGAACTTAACCGCGCTGGAACAATATTTTATAAAAGCGTGCAACTGTTGGCATATGCTGACGATATTGATATCATTGGCCTTAGCAATAATTTCGAAATAGCAAAGGACTTCGTTTACCTGGGAGCCAGCATTAACACCAACAGCCTGTTAGCCTAGAAATCCGACAAAGAATTACTTTTGCAAACAAATAATACTCCTCTCTCGACAAACGAAAATAACACTCTATAAGTCACTCATCGCACGCATCCTGCTATATTGTGCAGGAGCGTGGACACTAACAACATCTGATAAGGCGGCTCTGGGAGTATTCGAGAGAAAGGCTCTTCGAAAGATTTGTAGACCTCTACCCGTTGGCGACGGCGAGTACAGAAGAAGATTTGTTGATGAGCTGTATGAGCTTTACGCAGACGCCGACATAGTTCTTTGAATTAAACCACAGCTGCTTCGCTGGCTAGGCCACGTTGTGCGAATGAGCAAAGATGCTCGAGCCTAGAAGGTATTCTTATCTGCACCCGGCGGTGGAGGCAAAGTGGAGACCGATTTGCCATCCCGCAGTGTTTCCAATTGCCTAGATAAAAAAGTGTTTGTTTTCATAAAATGACTCGTATTAATCAACTCCTACATCTACTGAGTAGTTTTTCTTTTGACTGCAGGGTATTTTCTGAGCAAACATCCGAATAAAGACACGGTTGGGTGTGTGCATAGAGGCACATATATGTATGTACATACGTGTTAAATAAAAAGATATTCAATGCATCTCCTCTGCGGAAACGTTATATGATCTTTTATGGTACTCATTCCTGCACCAATTTGTTGTTATTGTATTTTACTGTAATTTGTAATTGAACAATCAATCAGAAAATATGCATGTCCAACTTTTACTTTTTTTTCGCTTTTTCTTACATACCTCCAGTTCTGTGAATTGCTTTCAAAATGTAAGGCTTAATTGGAAAGAACCGTTGCTCTAGTAACTGTATTATAGATATGTATTTGTGAAATAAAAATGTATATTTCCCCTGAGAAAAATTTGCTTACAAATATACCCAAATAATCGTAGCGCTTTCCAGGTTTTAATCGGTTGTTTCCGTATCTAAGAAATAATGAAAATGGTTAGCGCGAGGTTAAAAAGAGCCGCTTATTAACTATGTCCCTCGTGGGCATGATGTTTAAAAATGTTCATGGCATTACTGGCTGTTCTAATTGATTTTGAGGGCTTGACCTTCATTATGACTTCCTTGACCTCGGCGGCGATCATGGCAATTGGCGCTGCGTTATTACGATGGCTCGCCTTTTGGCCCTATCTTGGGGAACCCACATTCTGATGCTGTCAGCCAAGAAAGCTATTTCTCTGTAATATCTACAGCTGTGTTCAATATAGCAGTAGTGAAATTAAAATAGATATCGTTTGGCGAAATAAGAATAAGCTGTGATTTTAATAATTTTTATTTAAAATGTAGCGAATTCCATAAAAAAAAAATCATAAAAAGAAATTACAAAGTTTACACAAAGTTTACGAAAGTTAATTAAACTTTGGCAAATAGCCATCAAGATCTTCAACTTTTTTGACAGAATATCTAGAAACTTTCTGAGTACGCAGTTTTGTAGACGAATCAATTTTTGTACAATAATGTACAAGTTAGAACTTTTTAAAAAATTTCTCTGAGTTTTCAGAATTTTTTTCTTCGAGGATGTTTGAAAGATGCCTCTACATGACAAAATTTATTTCTTATGGAAGAAAATGCTGACAAAAAAAAACTTATGAAAATTCAAGGCAATTTTTGAGCGAGTTCTATCTTGCAAATTATTATACTAAAATCTATTGGTCTACAAAACTGCATACTGTGAGGATTTTGATGACCTTTTTTCAAAGTTTAGAAAAGAAAAAAAAAGAACTTTCAAAGTTTACAAAAGCTCAGGAAGGTTAATTTAACTTTTAAACATTTACATAAAAATTTCAGTATATTTCGAAAGAATTTGTAGAAAAGTTTTGAGTACGCAGTTTTGTAGCCCAATCAATTTTGGTATAAACTTAGAACTCCGCTGAATTTTTAGAATTTTTTTCATCAATTGTGTTGAATGATTTCTTCTATACAATGCATGAAGAAAAACAAATTTTGTATGGAAAAAACTATCCAACATCCTTGACAAAAAAAAATTCTAAAAACTCAGGTACTTCTAACTTGCCCATTATGATAAAATTAAATGCTTTATAAAACTGCGTACTCCAAATTTTTCTAAAAATTCTTTTCAAGCATATTAAAACTGTAATGCAGAATTTTTCAAACTTTAGCTAACCTTGCCGAACTTTGTGCAAATTTTGAAATTTCTTTTATGTGGTCTCTGTTATAGAATTCGATATATTTTAAATGAAAATTATTGAAAACACAGCTTCTTCATATTTCATCGAACGATATCTGATTCAACTACACTACTTTTATATTGAACACAACTGTATATTCACAACAGTACTAAATTTAAAGATATTGAAAAGCATTAATTTTGTGTTTTGATTCAAAAAAAAAATATATTTTCATTTTGCAATTTTTTTTTGTGTCTTTAAAATTTCATAAAACTAGTTAATCACTGAAAAGAAGCTGGTGCAAGTGATGTGTTGGAAAATTGTGAGAATAAGTAAGTCTTTTGAAAGTACTTTTAATAAGTAGGACTACGTAAGAGAGTTCATTTCAAACGTCTTGGAAATGGCGTTAACGTTGGCAGAGCACCACGTGAGGGTCGACTCGTGGTTGGATGCAGTGATTGCTGTAATTGCTCGAAGCTTCCTTCTCTCTGCACTTGTGAGATCAGTGCTTTTGTCTGTGCTGCTTTGTTAATTGCTACCATTTTTTGTGATTGTAACTTGTGATGAACCACTGTTTGTTGTTGCAAATGTTTAACAAATTCGCTTTGATTCTGCTGCTGTTTTAGCCGTTTTTGTGGTTTCGAGCTTTGTTGTTGTTGTGTTTCATACTCCGTTTGTGCTGTATTTGCTGCCAATGGACGAAGTTGCGTATGCTGTACTGAAGCGGCTTGTTTGAGCTCTGGCACCTTGACTGTTGCTACAACCTTTTCCGTCGCATGCAACACTGGTGGCACTTTAGGATTCAAATCCAATATGGGTGCTGCTTCTTTCAGTTGTTGTTGTTTGTTTTTCTTTTGCTGTAACTTTTTTGCTTGCACATTTTTTAACGATTTTGTTGGCTTCACTACTGGCGCCGGTATGGCTGGTGGTCTTCTTGTGGTTTTTGATATATCTGTTGGCGTTACAGTGGAAGCTGCATTGACAGACGAAGGTGTTTTTTCCTTCTCGAAATCAACATCGGACAGAGGTGGCAATAAATCATTAAATGGTAGCGATACTGACAGTGGAAACCCTTCATCATTTATCGCCACAGCCAGACATGAGTCAAGCAACATTGTAAAACAACCAGCAACAAGAGCCCCAGCGAATGATGAATTTAATATCTGAAACAAAGCAAAGCAAAGCAACATAAGAAAACATTACATATACATACACACATGCAGTGAACAATGAAAACTAGTAGTAGTAGAGAGTTTCATATCAAAAGGGAATAGAAAAATGATTCGTAAGGACCGAAAAAAGGGTTATAGCAGAACTTAAGAACGTTTGCAGCAGATTCGAAAAGATTTTAAAGAAGCGACTTATGAACAAAGGAAACCAGAAAAGCGCGACGAAACTCAGAAATACTAATTATTCTAAGCTATGCTTGAATGTCCATTCATCTAAGGCGTGATTGGCGTATGATAACAAAATCATATATCGCGTGGTGGTGTCCTGCCCGAAAAACTGTATTATCTTCCCTTATAATTTCTAGCTACCTTGAGATGACCTCCTCTCTCATCCTAACGAAGACCACTTCCTCTATTTCTTTCTTCCATACCTCTTTTTCGCCTTGTTTTCTTTCCCCGTAACCCTCTCCTTCTTACTTTTCTTTATCCTCCACTGTATCACACCTTCAACGGTCTTACACGAAAACAAGGAATATGTTTCCACTGCTCGATTCACACAATATAATCGAAAATTGTTGGGTAAGAGCCCAGAATAAAGCCAATCAACTGCCTTTGACCTAAGCGGCTTTTCCTTACTTCTTTAAATGGCGCTTAACCGTCTTAGAGATTTTGTCAGCCCAACATAGCTTACGAGTCATCTCTCTTCCAAATAGCGCCAATTGGCAACGGCATCCCAAATCGGTCTCTACTTGCTCCTTCTATCGGTGTGGTCTCCCTCCTCCTTTGCCATCACCGGCAGGTGCTGATGAGAATACCTTCTGGGTCGAAGCATCTTCACTCATTCGCACAACACGGCCTAGATAACGAAACGGCTTGGTTTTACTTCATTGAACAACTCACACAACTCATGATTAAGTCTTCTACGGTACTCGGCGTCGCCAACTCGCAAAGGTCCATAAATCTTTCTAACAACCTTTTTCTTATGCACCCAGCCGCCTCATCAGATGTTGTCAGTGTCTAAACTTCTGCATCATAAAAATAGGTTGGATACTATAAGTAACTTATAGAGTATTATTTTCCTACTTCGAGAGATTACTTAACATCTCAATAGCCTACTCAGTTCTGAGTAACTTAACTACGGAAAAATTTGTTTGCAATCTGTTGCTATAAATTAACAGTTTCGAAATCTAAATCCTATATTCCGAAATCTATCGGCTGTATCCCTTTATGGTAAGTACCGCTCCTGCATAGTCAAGGTCGAATTTTCAAATTAACTTCCATTTCAAAGGCTGAGTATGTTTTCATACACTATGAAATCGAGAAAATGGGTATCGGCACCTTTTCCATTAGCATTCCGTACATTTGCAGTGCATTTTATGTATCGCGATACAATTCCAGAGTGCTGTCTTCTCTGCGAGTATTAAAATCATATTTCAACTTTTTATAGCTAACCACTTTTTTCCAAAGAACAGAAGCAACAAAAAACGTCCCCTTGTTCTGCAAGGTTGCTACGACTTTCAGGGTGCTTATGCCCTTTGTGGGAATGCTAAGTGAGTTATGACATTGTTTTAATTACTAACCCTCACCAGCTGTGGTTTCACTTGTATGTATTCACACACAAATCACTTGAAGTCCATTGGGGTGCTACTTATTTGAATGAAAGAAAATTTGTATTTTATTACTTGGCGAGAACGCCAAGTATGGCGGCCGTCATAATGTTGCTGGTCTACCACACCGAAAGTTAAAGTGACGAACCAAGTAACATAAAAATGTTGGTAAAAAGTTAGGAAAAACTAGAAGAAGCGCACCATAAATTGGTGGAGAAGCTCGGCATTACTCTCCGCTGAGGTATGTCGCGGGAAATTATCTAATATTACCATTAAGAATGTATTTTGAATATATTTCCTGAAAATTCGTTTCGTTTACTGAAAATTTTAAGGACGAGTGACAAAAAATTGCAAATAAATTTTTTTATCCATGATTCAAAATTATTTGAGGCATGAGCAAAATGTTGTTGGTTATTCAAAAAAGGTTGAATTTGAATTTATTTAAAAATAAAATATATACATATATTAGGTTCAATATAATAGTAGTGAAATTCAATTGGATATCTTTCGAAAAAATAGAATAAATAATAATAATTTTCATTTAAAGTACAGCAACTTCCATAACAGAAACCATAAAAAGAAATTTCAAAGTTTACACGAAGTTCAGGAAAGTTAATTAAACTTTTAAGAATTAACATTTTCAATATTTTTGTGCAGAGTTTTGAGACAATTTTTAAGTACGCAGTTTTATAACTCATTCAATTTTAGCATCATAATGTGCAAGTAAAAAGTACCTTAAATTTCCCCTGAATCTTTAGAATTTTTTTTGTCAAGGTTGTTGGGTATTTTTTTTCCATATAAATTCAATTTTTCTTCTTGCGTAGTATGGAAGAAATCACTCAACACCCTTGACGAAAAAAATTCTGAAATTCAGGGAAATTTTTGAGAGTGCCCTGACTTGCTTAAAATTGCTAAAATTTATTGGTCTACAAAACTGCCTACACAAAAACTTTCTAGAAATTCTGCCAAAAAATTTTAAGAATTTGATGGCCATTTTTTAAAGTTCAATTAACTTTCCTGATCTTTGTGTAAACTTTGAATCTTGTTTTTACGTGGTTTCTGCAATGGAATTCGTTATATTTTAAATGAAAATTATATCGTCGAACGATATCCATTTTGATTTCACCACTAATATATTGAACACAGCTGTATGTATTTTGAAGCTATTTTCGATTCACTAAAACGATTGACTTAAGTTTTATAGAACTAGTTCTGGTACACTGTTGATCAAAATAAGGCTTTTGTTTTACTCTGATCCATGTAGGGAGCTTTTTGGGGATAGTTTCGGGATCACTTTATATCCATTTCCGATTTTCTCCGAGATTTTGTCGGAGCCATTTCGTGCTTATTTTCTTCTCAGTTTCTGTGCATGCAACGGATTTTTCTAGATATTGCCAGCTGAATGATCCCCAATTCTCTTATTAGAAACTTCAAAACGGAATTTAATGTTCTGCAGAGTCGACGTAACAGACCCAGTGCTTATGCTCTATGTTGAATGAGTTACGGCAATTTTGTAATTACCAAACAGAAGTTTAGCACGCACATACATTAGGGTGCACCTTATTAGTGTGAACTCAAATTTATGAGGTACAAGGCAAGAATCTTTTTCGTGATGCGCTTTAGGTCATTAAAAAGGTGGTCTGACAAAGTTTCATAATCGAATAAGGGAGAGACGTCACTCAAAGTGGCTTCTGAGAATTTTGTACTTAGAAATAGCTATAATTTTATTTAAACTCAAAAAAGTTCGAGTACCCATTTTGACAATACTAGCTCCGGCGGGTATACACTTCAATTACAAGAAATAGATAGTGAAAATGATGCAACGCAAAATTTCGGAGATCTACAAACCGAATTTGCTAACCAACGGCTAAATGTCCCAATATATGCGATGCCGGGACTGGCTTTTCACAGATTGTAGCCAAAAGTGTCAGCAGAACTAGGAAGGCGAAAATGCTTATAAACCCAAAACTGTAACCTGTAGACCGATTCTGTAACTTTTAACCACTCGCGGAGCGTTACGCTTCTCGCCAGTTTTCGAAAGTGGGATTCTCTAACTCGCCGTAACAATAAGGTACTTTGAATTGTAATATGTGGCATCTTAGTTGAAGTAGGCGTAAGCATTGGGTAGATCTGAAGTACAGCAGTTGACAGAGTTGCCGTCCATGTCGCAGTTGGATCTCAGGATTACTTTTTATACCTTTCATGAACATGAAATGGTGTTATAAATTTGGTCGGATGTTTGCAAGTATGGGAAGAAGAAGAGGTAGACCCACCAATAAGTGTACCGAAATGATCAGGGCGATGAGCTGAGTCGATTTAGCCATGTCCGTCTGTCTGTCCGTCTGTTTGTACGCAAACTCTTCCCTCAGTTTTTGAGACATCTTGATAAAATTTTGTATGGGGCCGCCATTTTGCATAAGATTAATCAAGCAAGATCGGAGCAATGCATCGCATAGCTCCCATACTATTGATTGTTCCGATCAGCGGAGTTTGACCTATAAATAATGAAATTTAAGAGCTTAGAACTTTTAATTTGGCGAGTTTAGTTCATATTACATACGCAATGTGCCTAGTGAAAATCATCCAGATCAGACCTACATAACATATAGCTCCCATACAATCTTATGTTCCCATAAATGGGGTTTGGGATATGTATCTTTAAATTAACAGTTTTGCAGAGTTTGTACTAATTGTTAGTAGGGATCGGACACTTAGAACCGTGATGCATATTCATAAAAGGTATAAAGTCTTCGCAACAGTCGAAGACAGCCCTTTTCTTACTTGTTTTAAATTTCATTTTAAAAAATATGTTAACACTTCCAAGCTCAAATTAACTTTTCCAATTATTGGAACAGTCTTTTAACTGCGTTAACAGAGACCAAAGAATCTGGGCTAACTTTTTTTTTTATTTTATTTATATTAAATTAAAATTTATTTTGAAAATATGCCAAAAGTAATTTTTTTACACGATTTAAACACGAGAATCAATTTAGCTATTTTAAGACACTGCTTAACACCACCAAATTAATTCGCTTTACCTAACCACAAGTCTAAACACTTTTCGTGTGGTCAAGACTTAGCGAATAGAGAAAAGCGTCAAACATGGTGTGAAGCGAAATTAACTCTAACAGCTGGCGTTAAAATAGTTATAGAATCGACCTACTGTACACAATATGCTCTTTAGTCTTTTTCTTTCCAAATTTTTTATTTAATATTCCACTTGATCTTTCTGTGAATCAATTTACTACAGTCTTTTTTTTTGTGCAGAAGCTTGTAAGGCTAACTCTTCTTAAGACAAAGTTGTTAACCAGGCGCACTCTAATGTATGTATGTGCGTAATATGCCTGTATTTATGTATGTGGTGTATGTATGCTCAACTGCGGAAAACTTCTGTTTTTGTAACATTTTCAACTGCCAACTTTGATTTATGAAGTGTGTCGTTGAAATGCCATTCCGAGTATACAAAGAAAGTGAACTCAAAATGTTATCACAACAAAGATTTTACACGCGCCAATGAAAAGGAAATTAAAGATTGTACTGCACTACGTGGACAGTTTTGTTGTTTTCATTTATCATTTTGATACTGGAATAGAGGCAAAAAAAAGTGCGTTATTGCACTGCCTGGCAGCCGCAGGATACGTTTCGGTATTCAAAATTTTTCACTGTCACTGTTATGCCTTTTAATCAATTTTCTCTCTCTCACTCAGTGAAGCAACAACAATATAGTACACAAACCACAACTTACACTCAGATATTTCATGATGTTCGTCAAATGTTTTAGTATTTTGGAACGGAAGAACTTTGTTTTAAAGTTTTTTCTGTTATCTCGTTTATTTATTTATCTATTAGAGCTGTATTTTTCAATCTCACTCAAAAAAAAAAAAAAACTCCACCGCTTGACCTATGCTTGCATGCAAATTTAATGTAACTGAAACATTGCGCATTGTCTTTCTTTGCTTATATAATAGCAGTACAAGAAGTTTCGCCGCTAGATTGCCTAGCTGAAAAATGTTTGAATTATCTGGTTTTACTTCTTTTGGTGCTACTTCGATGCTTTGAAATGATAAATGTATAATTAGCTAGAGCGCGTCTTAAAAGTTCATTTTAGATATAAAAGTGGTTGATTAGGTAAATACAAAACTTGTATGTTAATAAATTTAAAAACATTTACCAAGTTAACAACCAAACAGGTATGCTTAACAGACGCTACAAATGTATGTTGTGGGCCAAATCTTTACTACTTCTTCTTTGAATACATTAACATAAAAGATTGAATAAGCTTGTTAAGTGAAAGGCCAACAAGTAAGATAGTCCAAATTTAGCTAAAACCGAATATGATCTACTAAGCTAAGGGCTTCAGCTACATTTTCGAGACCCTTGGTCTTTCATGCGTTGTAAAAGTTCAACACGTTCTTTAGCTACGTAAAATAAATAGCTAAAAGATAGCCCAAATACTGATTGAAAGCAAGGTAATAATCTCTTGCGTAATGGCTCATTAGCGGCGCAGTGCTATAAAGCAATTGATCGCCAAATAGTTTCCTGGAAACTAGAACATGTTCAGTCTTCAGACAAACGTAAACGTTTCAAGCATGGGTAAGAAACTTTCTCTGATGTCAAAATACATCATTTTCCCTAGAAAACTTCTGAGGTGAATTTTAAAATAAACTTTGGAAATTTCGTTGCAATTGCAATAAATCCATTTTTATACCCAACTGCACTAATGCACAGTAAATTATAGCATTGTCTATATAACCCCCTTTTAACGGTATGTATAGGTCATGTATAAAAGTTCTTAGAATGAATAGAGGTGTCAATAGAGCCATGTCCATCCGTTCGTCTGTGCCCACGACAACTTGAGTCGATATCTGTGTATTTTAGATATTGAAAAAAAATGTATGCCAGAGATCATTACTCAGCCAACAGAATCCAAAGCAACAGTTTTAAGAACTTTTGTCTATCTGTCTTTATGTTTGAACGCTTAACACTTAAAAACTGCTGAATAGAATTGAAAGCAGGTTTCGCCGTTGCGTTACTAGATACCTAACTTAGAATTAACAAGTAAGGAATTCGGGTGGAACCGAACATTAATATCCAGCTGCGTAAAAGTGGTCGTGGTAAATTCCTAAATTGTTGTGGAGTTATGACCTATAGAGGTTTCAAACTTTTTCTACTACCATGTGGGCAATCTTATAAATAAAAATGAAAGTATGTCTGTGTGTCTGGCGTCCAAAATACTTAATCGCTCTTTATGAAATCTAGTTACTGTATAGGCTATATATAATATATATACAATTTTAATCATGTATAGGCGTCCAAGCCACTCAACCGATCTTTATGAAATTTTCATAGTAGATTCTTGGATTCACTGGTTACAGCATAGGCTATATATAATTTTGAACAACGTTGATAGTATATCTTGTATCATGTTTCGTAATTTTATTTAACACGGTTCTGAAGTTAATAATAGCTGAGAGCGGTGCCATGCCCATTTTTCAAAATTAAAAAAAAAAAACCATTAATAAGATCATCAGGTCATTGTAACAAAAAAATTCTAGCGTTCTATCTGCATCAGTGAAGGAGATATGGCATGTTTCGGTTTTCTACCTCTCTTTTAGAAAACTTTGGTTCAAAAGTGGGCGTGGTCGTCCACCGATTTTGCTAATTTTCTGTGACCGTACTCTATATATATACATATGGTTAAGTTTCGTAATTCTACCTTACACCGTTTTGAAAGTATTATAAGTCGAATTTGAAATTTGCTTGACTCATAAGTGGGCGGTGTCATGCCCACTTTCCAAAATTTTGCAAATATCGTATAAAAAATAAAAAAATGTTGGTAACTCCCAAATTATATTATTATACCTGTATCAGTTAATTAGATATGGGCAGTTCAATATTTCTTCCTTTTTTCCATATAACTTTTATGAAAAAGTAGGCGTGGTCGAAAAGCGATTTCGCCTATTTTCTATGGGTGCATTTATCACAACAATGGTATGGTTCCTACGAAATTTCTTTATACTAGCGTAAACGGTTCTGAAGTTATTGACAGTCAAAATTTGAAAATTTCTTCACTCAAATGTGGGCGGTGCCACTCCCCTTTTCCAAAAATTTTATAAAATCGTCAATGGGACAACGTAATTAATAAATCTAGCAAATTTTATCATTGTAGCTGCTTTTATTATTGAACTAACCCATTTCATACGTTTTTCGAAATTTTCGATATCGAAAAAAGGGGCGTGGTTATGTTTTGATTTCGCCCATTTTATATAGCAACCTACCTAGCTTGGCCAGAAAGCAACTTGTGTGCCAAATTTCATTAAAATATCTAAATTTTTACTCAAGCTATCGTGTCCGAGCACGGACGGACGGACATGTCTTAATGGATTCCTCTGTTCATTCTAAGAACTTTGATATGTGGAGCTCTATATCTATCTCTATTACGTTGTACCGTTGCAAACCACCGTTATATGGCCAAAACTAGAATACCCTGTGTATTAGTGGATATAGAAATTATTATTAAATTATTTCGATAAATATACCTGTTTCGGATTTATCGACTAATATATGGACCAGGGTGAGTCGAAATCTGCTAGTACAATATGGGTATAAAACGAAAGGTGACAATGGGTGCTGCATTGAGCGATGTGATTAAGTTCCGTTTCACAACTTATGTGGTAGTTAAAATGATTAAAAGCGAATACAGTCTTTTATAAGATCTGAGGCGCAGCGAAGCTTGGCCGTGTTTTCTAGTATGTAATATATTAAATGCACTCGGTATATTAAATTGAGCTCTTCAGTGTTGCCTAAACGGCTGACTAGTTCGACCAGCTATTTACGGATCGATTAGTGATGCCAATAATTAAGTATTCATTTGGTTGTTAATAGCACTCGTGCATGCGTGCCCTGAACACAATGGCAAATGCCGGCAGTCGAAGATGCAAGCAAATTTAATTGAATCAAACATTTGTTATTTTGGATGTTAAGCCTTTACACTTGACAATGATTATTATAGATACTGAAATTACTACAGCTATTAAACAAGTTGACCTAACGAACCTAACAGGTTATGAGTTGTTTTGAAAATTTAAGGTCAGTCTAAATAATATATTCTTATAGGGGCATATCAGGGTTTATTGGAAAAAAAAACTTTAGCATGGGGCTAGATTTCGTTCCTTATAAAAAACAGAAAATTGTATGTAATGTAAAAAAAGTTTACTTAATGTTTGGATATGGCCCCTGGAATGATAAATACATTGTTAATCAACTAGGGTAGCTCAAACGAAAACAAAATTTTGTTCAGCCCACCCTTGTGCATACTTTACATTAACACCTTGTAGATGGATTTACATTAATAGCCCATCTTTAAGTGGACCTGCAAATAAATCCTGAAATCAGAGGCAATAAGTTTTATTGATATGATAAGAGGTTTTTTAACTCCTTAGTCTAATTTCAACTCTTTAATGAGCTCGGCAGAGCCCGAACCTCTTCGATGGTTAATATAAACAACTTTGTTATGAGCATGACAAATATTCAAGGTAGTTTGTCTGTTCTCCAAAAAAAAAAAATTGTTTGAAGTTAACAATGTCGCCTAATAGTACCATTTGGGTCAACAGCGCGTGATCCTGTACAGAACGGGTTCACTAATGAACCAACGTGTTAAATGACGACTCCGAACAGCACATGGTAATATTACTATACCACGACGGCAGCCAAAAATTCATGAAACTTCTTTTATTATATATTATAGTAAATGTTGGAAAACATTATATAATTGATAAGAGCTAACGCTAAGACATGCAAAGGCATGAAGTACTACTGAACGAAAAAGTAAATTTGCCAAATAAAAGCTAAGCCTAGCGTAGCATATTTACAGGCGAAAAACCCAGATTAGACTGTTTAAAATATTCTCTTTTTTTATTTCTCTTAACACGAATATTAACAGAAAGAGGAACTTATTCGATAGAGAGAGAAGAAGAAAACGAGGTTG
This sequence comes from Merzomyia westermanni, assembly GCA_949987695.1. Lineage (NCBI taxonomy): Eukaryota > Metazoa > Arthropoda > Insecta > Diptera > Tephritidae > Merzomyia > Merzomyia westermanni. The sequence goes on along the minus strand of OX465288.1, from coordinate 11,275,457 downwards.
AAAGGAAAAGAAAAGAAAAATTAAAAAAGAAAGGGGAAAGAAAAATAAAAAGAAAGGTGAAAGTTGAATGGAACGGGAAAGAGACAGTTACGTCGGATAGGAGAAGACCAACCACACATTCTGCCTGAGTTAAAATTACAGTGGCTCAACAATCTTAATCTTTTTTAAAAGAGAGAAGACATTTTTCTAAAGAGAGTCTATTTACTAAACAATTGAGAATTGAGCCAGATAAAATTGTTTCGAAGTTCATATATTTTATTGAATTTAGATGGCATGGCTCACAACGATTTAGCAAAAATATTTGTTTCACAATTTTGCGAAATTCGGAATGTTTTAAAAGATATAAAAATAATTTCAAAGTTCCAAAGTTTTTTGTTTAATTACTCGTGGCTGGCCGGTCTGATTTTGCCCATTTTTAAAATACATATACAAGATGGTATCCTTTACCCAACTGCATTTCTTATTTTGGCATATTTATCTTTTTACAACAAGTTTTCGAAAATTTTGAAATATTTGTGACTTTTTCATTGCGGTCAGAGCGCTATTTAGGATGGTATAGTTGAGAAATACATTACAAACTATTAGCAGAAGAAGAAATTTTGTTATTGTAATGTAGTATATAGTATGTACCAAGAAAATTTTTCATACAAAATTTTTTACAAGCCTCTTAAAAATTTAAACAACTCCCATCCCAAAATCAGTTCAACCAACCGCGGGAAAATAGGCAAAAACTAGGGAACTTCGGTTCATAGCTATAACTTACAAAATAATTCGAATTTCGAAAAACTGAAACAAACATATTTTTTGTTGTTTATGTGAACTATAAAAACAGGTTTCAGAACTTCGAAAAAAAGTGTCCCACTTAACAAAGTTTTAGTCTATTGTGTTTATATGTTTTAGAATGGACCAAAAAACTGAGTCTTACACAGTAATTTTTTGCGGTGCTCTGAAAATTAATATCAATGTATTAAAAAGTTAATTATACGAAATTTCCAAAGTCAAATAATAGTCAAATGTGCTTATGTATATACAACAAGAAGTAAAGCAAATTAAACACTGCGCTTAACAACAATCTCTAAATACCAAAACAGATTAAAGCTCGCACGCTAACAGATAATTTATACGCACGCAAGCGAGTAAATAAAATACTAATTTTCCCTTAAAGTTATTTGGAAGTTCCAAGAGCCCAACAGGAAATTGATTGTCATGTATCAAAATTGTATTTTTAGTTTTCTGATTTAAAATAGTAGTAACATATAGGTAGTGTTGGGTGACAAAACTTGCAAACACTTGCAAAGAACTGTCAGTAAAGCGAAATTGACGTAAAACTCTCTCGAAACGCTGAAAGTAAAAAGTTTACGCCGAACAGGATTCAGAAAAAACTTGCAAATAAAACAGCTGTTGCTTTTTTGTTTGGTTTATAGCTCAAATTTTAAAATTTTTGTTGTTGCTTTCGTTTGTCACGATCAGTTGTTTTTCACTTACAAGTTTTACTGAGTGAAATTTCCCCAGCAGAAACTTGCAACTCTCTCTCTCTCTCAATGAAATGTCAAAATGCGCTCTCTCGCTGCAAATGTTTTGTGTCACCGAACACTTTCCAGTAAAAATTTTATAAAATTTTATGAATTTTTTAAAACATTTTATCCCCACCGAACACAACTATTATGTACAGTGCCGGACATAATTATTGGCGAAGTCGCTTTCTGCCATTTTCACAAATTTTTACTTTAATAAAATTATTCTAACAAAGACTATTTAAAAGCATGCGTTGTTTATCTTAAGTTCGTGACTCATTTTGCTGATTTTTGGCAATTAATTTTTTTTTCTTTTTCTGTATTTTCCTCCATACAAGTTTATGAACCCAATTTATTTTATATGAAAGAAAACACTTTAGCTCGTCGGAAAAAAAATTGCCAAAAATCATCAAAATGTGTCACGAACTTAAGATTAACACCTTATCATACTTAAAATTATCATACTAAAATTTGGCCTACAAAACTGCATACTTCTAAAAAATTAAAAACTTTGATAATAACATATTTTTTTAAGTTTAACGAGCTCAAGACCATTTGATAATAATTCTTAGTTAATTATTATTATTTTTGATTAGAGGAAAATTTTAATGCAACAAACATATACAGGCTATAGTTACAGTATAGTAGTGGCTGTTTTCGAAATAGTACTATAACAATAGCATGTATATGTTTGTTGCTTTCAATTTTTCCTTAGACTTACAAAAATATTTAAAAATGAACAGACCATAAAACCAACAACAAAAATAAATTTTGATAAATTTTTAAAACAAAATTTATAGTTTTTGTATTAGACATTGACACATGCTTTTACATAGTCGTTGTTAAAATGATTTTATTAGGGTCAAAATTTAATAAGTGCGCAGAAAACGAATGTACCAATAATAAGGAGTCGCTGAAAAATCTTGTTTTAATGCGGATCAGGGCGAAACGTTCGTGAACTACAGTACTTGGCGCCGAATTCGGTCTTCCGCATCTTGTAATGCTAGTATTTCCTTGCCCTGTTCATTGCATTTCTTATATGGCATTGATGTCAGCCTTTGCCTTTACTAGAATGTCCACCAGGCCAACATTCCATACGCATGCCCTAAATTGATACTCCAGAAAATGACTCAAAGGTCTTCATAAAAAATGTTTCTCATATCCGAGATTTTTTGCTGGGTTTTTATTGAAGGGGTCCATTAGCTTTTGTTTGCAATCGAAAAACATTGAAATTCAAATGATGTTTTCAAAAACTCTGTCATTATTATTTTCCTACAGGGCACTTACCTACTATGTTTTGCCAGTTTTGTGTGAGTTGTTACTTTAATAGCTTTTTTTGTTACTTTTTCACTTATTCTTAAGAAAATGTATCGCGTGCTATTTTTGGGCTTTACTTAATTGTTATTGTTGGATTACTCCTCTGCCGTCTATGATCAATGTTGCAGAAACTTTCACTTTAAGTAAGTCGAAAAATTTAAGATCGTTTGTTGATTATACAGCATATATGTATGTACAGCGGTGGGTGGAAAAGTAGCACTGGAATTTTAAATGACGTTGTGTTAATTGTTTTTGGCGCAGTGCCTGTTTAGTTTATAATTTTTATATTTTACTAATAACAAAAAACAGTTGAGGCGGTCAGAATCTAAGAAGCAAGTTTTTTCATATTGAGAGAAACATATTCAAAGTATACCGACTGATGAGTGGAACATCAGCCTATTTCAAAATATTTTTCAAAAACGCCCTATATCAGAATTTGTTTGAATAACACTCTATTTCACAATTTGATTCAAAAACACCCCACATCAGAATTTTTTTTCTACAACGCCCTATCTCAGCTTAAATTGTATTGAACTTTCATTCAGATAGGGCGATTTTGAAACTCATTCTGAGATAGGGCGTTCTTAAACCAAATTTTGAATAGGGCGTTATTGAAAAAAATTTTGAGGTGGGGCGTTCTTCAAAGAAATTCTGAGATAAGGCGTTTTTGAAAAATATTTTGAAATAGGGTGATCTTCCACTCAACAGTCGATATGCTCTGTAAAATAATTGTCTTCAAGTACGTTAAAGATATTTCTAAGTACTATTTCTTTCAGCGTATAGATGTCGCTACTAGAACAAATCTCATGTATAGCCCTTGCCAACAATTTAAATTGTGTTTTAATAATGTGATGGCTTACTGACCGCCTCAATTACAAAACTTAACGCAGGGATAGTTGGCATTGTATGTTTCGAGTCACTAGCTTCATCAGACCCTTTCTCGGACACTGCGACCTGAGTGCCTGCATAAATGCCGCTGTTGCGTTGATGTTTTTGATAGGCATTTTTAGTAATTGGAATTTTGAAAACCATATAAGACTTTAAGTGCATTTAACCAAAAAAATTAAAATTTTTAATTATATCTTTTAAAAATAAAATTTTAATTTCCCACAAAAAAGTTTCAAATAAAAATTTTCGTCAAGTGGAACATTCTCGACTAAGCTTAAAAACACAGGTCTGGGTCGCTTATTTTACGTTTTTATATGGTTAAGAGATTTCATGGAGCCATGAACCCTAATTTTATGTGCAAAGGTGAGAGAAGAATTTGTTAGTGGAACTTAGGGTTGATTTATGACACTTCTTTTTACACGGACAATATTTCTGCAAGGTGAGAGACAAGGATAAATTTTCCATTAAGACATAATAACAGCTGAAGACAGGTACCAATGCCGTTGGGATACTCCAATGATGACTGATTATTGCTCGGAACTTTTGTTTGTTTTGTAACGATAAACACACTCTCCGAAGGTCCTTTGCCGGATATCAACCCGATACGCGTCGGTACTCCATTGTGGTGCTACTCGAATTTCTGAGTAGCAATGTGGTATGACCACTGCAACCTGCAAAGTCATGTCATCCATGGGTAATGAGAGGTGAGAGGCATTATATCCGCAGCTCAACCATCAAGTTGCACGTCACTACCTTTGTGCACTTTAGTCGGGCATATTCTAAATCCCTAATACCTTTCATGAATACGCATTACAGGTTCTATTGTCTGATCCATATTTACATTAAGTACAAACGGTGCAAAATTGTATGGTCTTGACCTGTTAACTTAAATATATATAGCCCAAAACCCCGTAATCGGAGCGATTGAGGGACTAGTTTGCATTCAGCCAGACGGACAAATCATTTCGTTATACTTATTGGCGGGTCTATCTCTTCTTCTTCTCATACTTACAAACATCTTACCAAAATTATAATACCATTTCATGTTCATGAAAGTACCTTTTTCCAGGTTCACAGAAATTAAACTACATAAAATTTAATTAGAATATTATATAAACGCCTAAGCGGATATAGAAAAGTATATGCCGTTGAAAACAGAAATAGTTCGAGATTTGAAAATTAAAAATTGTTTTCTAAGAAAGTAGTTTAAGATATTAATTCTAAAATTTTTCTGACAAAATAGAATGTTCTCAACTACATCAAAAGCGTGTAGAAATTAGTTGTAAGCATGCCGAATTAATAAAAAAGTATGGAAAATGCGTAGCTTTTAAATTGAAAACATATTTATTCACAAAGAAAGTATGCATGCTGAATGAGTTCTTTGTAAGCATGAAAAAGGCATGCTGTATCAGAGAAAAGTTATTTAATTTGAAAACTATACACCTTACTGAGTTGTACTTCACGTATGTACGTAGTTAAGTACTCTAAGATTTTTTTTTTGTATTCTTGAAAAAAGTTATTCACATTTTTGAAATTAAAATAAAATATATGTACAAGGTGGCGCAAAAGTAAGCTTCCGATGTTCAGCATATCGGTTGTGGCACGTGCAGTGTGTGCTGTTGCACCGTCTTGTTGGAACCACATGTTTTCTAATCCCAATTCAGCAAGTTGCGGCAAAAAGAACTCGTTGATCATTGCTCTGTAGCGCTCACCATTCACAGTAACCGTTTGGCCCCGACCGATTATTGGTCAAATAAATAGTCAGCAATATTCCGCGTTCTGGAGCAGTGTAGCGTAACATTGTTTATTAACGTGTATTTCGCATGTGTTTACTACACAAATGTCAAAACAGAACTGACTTTAGGGGCCAATCGCAAAATTTATAGCATTTTCTGATAGGGGGATAACTTTTGCGTCACCCTGCATAAGAAAATAGTCCATAGTGGAGGACAGGTCTTATGCCACCTTATTAATATATGCTATGGGGACGGGAACATTATTTATCATGCATAACCAATACCTTTTCATCAATGCAGAATTGGTCCTTCTGTTCGTATATATCATGCTTATGTACTAGTGCTTCAGTATCCGTTCAGAATTAATGCCGATACATTCATACAGTAGTAGTACACCAGAAGGGATAGAGCAAATACGCATAAATATATCCATACCATGTAAATCAGTGTTATTCTTGCCCAACAGCTATTTACTTTTTCTTTTATGCTCAGTATATCGCGCCTTAACCGCAATTTTGGCTATACTAACAAAATTGAAAAAACCCGTATTTAGAAAGATATCGATAATGCTGCTTATTTTAAAGCATTTCACAAATTATCACAACTATGATAAAAAATAAAGCAAAGGCAATTATGATGTAAATAACATTTTGTCTCAAAATTTTGTAAACTAAAAAATCTTCTCCTGTAAAATTTAATTTTTGTTGGTTACTTAAAAATGGCTGTAAGCGCTCGATACGAAACATTGTTTGCAATAAGTTTTCACTCTTAAATCTACTTATCTTTTGATATTGCGCCAAAAGTTATTGCCACTACAATTTCTTACCCAAGTCTTCACATGGCAAACAACTGGCCACAGCAACCAAAAAAGAAGGCAAAAGCAATACCCAAATGGCAAATCATAAAAACAATTTTGCCCAATTTGATGAATTTCAATGTGTGTTTATGTTTATCCATTTTATACAATGTTGCCTGCAAATTCAATCATTGTTTGCCAAAAAAGGCTTTCTTCTCATATAGATATGAGCAGAGAGATGCACATCCACTTGTTTTATGGCTGGCAATACGTGCATTCAGAAGGTATATTTTCGACAAGAACTATGAGTTCGTATGTTTCAAGAGATAACTTTATTCGCATACAATTTTTATACCTAGTAGTGCTACGCACACAAGGCATGTTAAGTTCATTCGCCTAACGGTAGTATGTAACAGCATAAACGAATCGATATAGATATTGGCTTATGTATATCAAAATGTTCAGGAGGAAAATAGAAATTGATTAAGACATGTCCGTCCGTCCGTCCGTCTGTGAACACGATAACTTGAGTAAATTTTGAGATATCTTAATGAAATTTGGTATGCAGGTGCCTTGGCACTCATCTCCGAGCGAAATCGGATGATAGCCACGCCCACTTTTTATATATAGAATATTTTCGAAAATACAAAAAAAGTGATTATTCAGTACATAATACACTTGTAAAGATTAAATTTTGTGTGCACATTAATGTTAAGGCAAAAAATATATTTTTCAAGAAATTTTTAAAAATGGCTGTGGCGCCGCCCACTTTTGATTAAGACAAATTTAGAAATAATATTAACCATAAATCAAAAACCGTTCAAGATATCAAAACGAAATTTAGCACACATATTTATGTTAATACAAGGAATATTGCGGGAAAAAATGGGCGAAATAGGTTTAAGTCCACGCTTACTTTTATATAAAAGATTTTTAAAAGTATCATAGATATATTAAATAGGCAATAATAAAAATAGCTTTATCTCATTTCTGTTTCACTTTCAAAGTATCGGTGGACAAATCACTTCGAGAAATATAAATTTTCGAAAGTCGCAGTGCCCCGCACCTTTTATAGTGGATTTTTCCAAAAAACTTTTTATGCCATTACTCCGCCAAAAATTGATTTGTCGAAACCATATTTGGCTAAAATGTCAAATATATAAACGTAACTGTTTATTGTAAAAATGGGCGAAATAGGTTCTGGGTCATACGCAGTTTTTTAACATAGTTCTGAAAAATTTGCTTGTATAATTTAAAACGCGATATTTCTATGAGTATATCTAAGATCTTGCACACATAAACTTTAAAGTACAACTGAACCGCAAAAAAAAATTGGATTTTGGGGACTTAGGCGTTTAGCCGCCCACTTTTTAGCATACAAGTTTTGCTATTTTCAAAGGCGATTGCTTGAATTTTCAACTAGAAAATTGGTCAGTTGCTTCGCAATTGTATGTAGTATACTCCTGCAAAAATTATTCAAATCGCACAACACACAAGCAAAATATGCGGGCAAGTAGGGAAGTTACATAGCTTTTATAATTTTCTTTCGATATTTTTGTTTTTCAAATAAATTTGACACACAGATATTAATTTTTGAAAGCAGCTCTATTTCCAATATTTGGGAAATTTTTCAAAAATAAAATGTGCATGTATTTTTATTTTGGGAAAATGTGGTTAGCAGTGGTTTATAAGGAAGCGGTTTATATACAAATAAATTAATTTACCCCTCAAAATTAATAACGGATGTGTTTTTGTTGAAAACAATCAGTTGGCTTTATAATACGAACTGAAAAGTTTCAAAAGGGACCTGCGTAAGTTTGGTTGCCATAATAGATCACTACTAGGTATATAATGCTGGGTGCCACACGAACTTATACTTCCTTACTTGTTTTGTTTGTTTTTGTTTTATATCAAATTTGTTGTCTCATGATACCAAATATTCCCAATTTTGACGCTGTTATAGATTACATAGTATATATGTACATTAGACTGGGTCGATTTATTAACCGATATCGCGCCAACGATTTTTCGATAGGTTTTGGGCTCAGGAAAAAAGTTCCACTACGCATACCCAAAAAAATCATTTTCGAGCCTGCGAAATTTCATTTTTTTGACTTTTTTCGACTTTGATTTTTAAGGTATTTTTCATGACCTACTAAAAAAAAATTTCATTTGATTTTAAAATTTTCATGTATACTCTATGCGACCCAAAAATGTCCGCCAAAAACGTTGGCGATAACAGTTTTTTGAAAAAAAATTTTATTTTCGTGTTTTGGAAAAGTCGGTTTTTCGACCAAAACAAGTTCCAAAGGGCATAATTTTAAGTGTGACATTAAGTATGAGACAAATTCGTGCATTTTTGCATGTATGCCGAAAAAACCCTTAAAAAAATCGCGAAAGGGTCACTTTTTCGACCAAAACACTCCCCAAAACCCAAAAAATATTTTTTTTTTTTTTCAAAAAACTGTTACCGCCAACGTTTTTAGCGGACATTTTTGGGTCGGACAGGGTATACATGAAAATTTTAAAATCAAACAAAATTTTTTTTTAGTAGGTCATGAAAAAAGCCTTAAAAATCAAAGTCGAAAAAAGTCCAAAAAATTAAATTTCGCAGGCTCGGTATGCGTAGTGGAACTTTTTTTTTTCCTGAGCCCAAAACCTATCGAAAAATCGAAGACGCGATATCGGTTAATAAATCGACCCAGTCTAATGTTCATACATACATATGTATATAAAACTTCTCTATTTGTATGCCACACTCAATCTCGTAATCGCTATAGCAGATAACAACATGGTCGAACAAAACTTAAATAAAGTTGAAGAACAAGAAGTAGTAAATATGTGCAAGCAACAACAAATATAAATCGCAACATCAGAAGTAAAATTACTTTACACAATGTAGGCAATAATAACAATAATAAAATAACAACGGACAAGATGTGTGCATCCATTTCAAGCTATCTTTTTTACATAAATATTTATGTTCAAAATATGTGATACACTGCTCTTAAAAGAAGGAATGTTTGCATAATAATGAAAACAAAAACTAACAAGTAAGGCGAGGGCTGTCTGTGGCTGTAAAGAAGGATTTATAGCTTTCGTCATTACGCATCACGATTTCTAGTGTCCAAACCTCGTTTATCGGAAAATGAGCTATATGGAAGCTATATGATGTATTTCTCCAATCTGACTGACTTTCACTAACCACATTACGCATATACTAAGTACAAAAGCTGCAAAATTTTACTCTCGTACTAATTTAGTTGCAAGAGCTATAGCCGGAGACCAGTTTATCGGTATCCAATCTTGGTGGTCCCGTCAAATCATTACTATATTAAAAAATGGCTACCCCATACTAATTACAGCCAGGTATCTCTTAAACTGAGGGACTAGTTTGCATTAAAACAGACGGACGGGCGGACGGACATGGCTAAATCGACTCAGCTCATCGCCCTGATCATTTCGGCACACTTATTGGTGGGTCTATATCTTCTGCTTCTCATACTAACAAGCATCGGACCAAAGTTATAATACCATTTTATGCGCATGAAAGTTGTAAAAATTCAGTTCCAGCTTCACTTTTTAGAAATTCCATACGAGCCATGTTGTGCGCTAGGATTCGAAGTCCAATGAAAGAACGTAAAAAAGTATCGGATGAGAAATCGCGATTTTAAAGCCTGCATCTGGAATGTGCGATATATATTAAGGGAAGGTAGAATACAAAGCTATTTGATGACCTTGTGCATGCTAGGGCTGACATCAACGCCCTCCAGAAATACAAAAGACGGAGCGGTAAGAAACCCACCGGGGCTTGTCACATCTATTCTCTCTCTCTATGGCGCGATATACAACAGGTATATCATCATAAACCTCCTAAGAGATTTTTGCGCCAAGCTTCCCTTCCAATTTGTGGTGTGCCGATTTGAATTTTCCCTACAAATTGGTGGGACCTACAGTTTTTTGCCGACTCCGAACGGCATCTACAAAGGAGACGAATTTTTGCTGAGAAGCCTGTCATGGCAGAAATACACTCGGAGAGTTTGCCAAACCACGGCCGAGGGGCGACCCCGTTTTGAAAAACTTTTTTCAAATCACTTTTGATGTTACCTGTACCAGGGCTCGAACCATGGACCTTCGGTGTGGTAGGCCGGCAACACTACCTTCACACCACGGCGGCCGCCAATCAGCGACAGCTGCTTTATTGTTTTTCAATCGGGATATTGCTATTCGCACCTCATTATAGTCGGGTTGTGGAACGTCAATTCCATCATCTTCGATTGTGGGCTCGGGTTCGACATCTTCTCTGGTTTCTTGCTCAGTTTCTCCATTTAAAAGAGAAGTGATCCCTCCATATTCTGAGTGCTCTCTGAACATCGGTCACCAGGTCGCCGTTCTCATTCTTACAGGAGTTTGCCCCGGGCTTAAAACCTTGTGTTATTCGCCGAATTTTTTGATAGAATTTTCGGGCATTATTCCCGTTGGCCAGCATCTCAAGCTCCTTTATTTCACACTGTTCTGCCTCTCTTTTTTTCGCCCGGAAAAGCCGCCTCGCTTCCCTCTTCAACTCGTGGTAGTGTTCACACACACTCCTTGTTGCATTTGATCTCAGCGTTGCCTTGTGGGCTTCGTCCTTTCTTGTCGTTGCAGCGCGGCACTCTTCATCATCATACCAGTTGTCTCTTCGCGTTCGCCGGAATCCAATTACTTCTTCAGCTGTTGTACGGACTGCTCCTGAGATATGAACCACCTGCTCATGTATTCCACTAGGTAGAATTGTGCTCTCGGAAAGCAGGTGTGAGAGGCGATCTGCGAAATAATTGGCGGGCTGTAGCAATTGCAGCTTTTCGACGTCCCTTCGTTTTTTGTTGCACCTGTTTTGTCGTACAAGGGCGGGTACGAATCTTGGCTGCTACTAGGTAGTGATCAGAGTTGATGTTAGGTGCTTGTATTGTGCGAACATCTAAAACGCTGGAAGCATGCCGTCCGTCTATCACAACGTGGTCGATCTCGTTGCGTGTTTTTCGATCGGGGGACAGCCATGTAGCCTGATGGATCTTCTTGTGCATAAACCTAGTGCTCTGGATATGGCCATGTTTCGGGCACTGGCGAGGTCGATCAGCCTGTATCCATTTGGCGAAGTCTGATCGTGGATACTGAACTTTCCGACAGTGGCTCCAAATACACCGTCGTTACCCACCCTGGCGTTAAAGTCGCTAAGCACGACTTTGATATCATGACTGGGGCAGCGCTTGTAGCCCACACCGAAACTACGCTTGTCTACATGCCCACTTCAATAGATGTTGCAAGGTGTTTTGTTCGTGTTTCCTCGCCACGTCCATCGCATCTCTTGTATGGCGGTGATGTCTGTCAGTTTTTGCTTTCCTCAGGCCCTCAACCAGCCGGGCAGCGGCACCTTCCCCATTAAGGGGCCGGTCATTCCAGATGCATGCTTATCTCATAATCCTTAGTTCGTTTGCGGGTGCCGTCATCTATAAAATTGGTTCTCATATCCGAAGCTTTGTCAGATTTCATTGGAACATTGCACAACCCGTTTCGCGGGAGGTTGAATCAATTCCACGTTTGTCTAGCGAGCCGTTTGATCCAAGACAGACGCTTGCTTGCAGCCGCACTACATAGTGATCAGACGCTGCTGTTTGAATCCCCCCCAGCAAGCCCTTAAACCGATTATGTCACAGTGGCCTTACCAGGCTGTCGCCTTCTCACGTTTAGCTCACCACCAATGGACCCAGAGAATATTTGAACGCAAGCGCCCGAAAGTAGTGAGCGGCTTGAACTGCATGCAAAAGAAGCGCTCTGGCCATTCCCCGGTCAGTGGCCATCAGAAACTTTTCCCACTTGCGTGGACTTCTACACACGGTCCCACCCTCTAGACTAGTATGTTAACTGGTATAATGCCGATATGCATGTACTATACAACTACTATATTTGACTGCAGGGTATTTATTGCTCAGCAAATACATATGAATTGCTCTGCGCATATTTATGTTAACTTTTCCAATTTCAATTATACCACCGCACGCATGTATGTATGTATGTATGCATTCATTAAAAGATATATTTCCACTTTCTTTGCAATCCGCATGCACTAAAGTGATATTTTATTTTCGATATTATTTGAGATGTTTTTCACATTTGCCTTTCTACCGCATACACATCTATTGCTGTGGACAAAAAAGCAAAAAATCAAGCCAAGCGGTGATGTAAGTTTTTTTCGATCGAAGCGTGGATCTCTTACATAACTTTGAGCTGCACCTATGCGCTTATGGAGGGATGGATTACATAAACTGGAACAGACATACGATCACTGTTTCCAACATGATATCAAAATCCTGAGCAAGCAATGGACTTTAGTAATGTATCTACAAATCCAGCTTCTGTTCCCTGATAAAAAAAAATAAAAACGTTAAAAGAAATTGATTCCGCCTTGACGGATTGCAGAGATTGCTCTCGTACGCACTGTGTGCGGTCCCACAATCGTGTAGAATCACCAGCTTTAGCAGCAAAGATACTTACACACCTCTGTACAGTGATAAAAGTTCGCACTATTCTTTTTTCTGAGAGCAGTCTTGGACCTTACGATGTAACCCATCCCTGAGAGTATAAAAGGATTGCAGAGACCCGAATAAACCAGCTAGTACAATGTGGAATGTCGTTACGCTTCAGAAGGGAAGAAGGTCACTTTGTAGATAAATTCAGCTTGCTGTGAAAGTGAGCTTCATCCAAGGCGAAAAAGGAGCAGATTTGATTATTCAGAAAAAAAAACTTGAAAGCAGGGACAGGAACAAGGCGGAAAGTTTGAAAAATTTATCGGATGAGACAATATTGGAGACTTGACAACCGAAAGATAGGCCGACCTTCTCATAAAGTTTTGTATACCAATTTGTAAGATCTATGCACAGTTCTTGTTTTGACTCCGAACGCCAGAAGCGCACTAGTAGGATCTGGCAATATCCAAGAGAATCTTTCCAATTTTTTTTAAACTGGCAACCTTTCAGTTTCTTCTATCTCTTAAGTGAGTGAGGGAAAGGGAGCCTGGCACCTGCAATTGAAAATGTGATGTTTCGTACTGCATAGTAGTGACGACTGACATTCGCTAAAGAATTAAATGAAGATTATCTTCACCAACTCAATGAAAAAAGATAGAGAAGGAAAAGGGCCGTTGGACTTCCCATAGAAATCCGATTTTTCATATTACATATCTGTGAAAATGTTCAGCTATACAACAGCAATTAGACAAAGACATAAAAGAAGTGAGTCTTGAACAATTCCAGAAAAATGATAGAAAGCGAAAATGGGGCGTGAAGCCATAAAAGTGTGATTTTTCACTCTGCATATCTATGTTAGTATTCAAGCAAGAGTCAATTTTGCCACCCCACGAATTATCCAGGACCAACTATATGTATTATACTCAATAAATTGTTTATATTACCAGGAATATCATGTCTTGTGGTTGCTTTTTATTCGCGGAATAAGTTATAAGCGCATAAGGCTGCAGTGGCCTTTTTTTTCGTAAGCACTAAGCGGTATATAAATAAAAAGCACAATGGGGTCTATCAGCTGTTCCGACGGAACTGCCGACGGGAGAAATATAATAGATCATGAGAGAATTCAATCGGTGTAATCGGAATTTGCAAGTGAATTTAGATAAAGTCGATGGAGATCACAAAACTCTATTACAATTATTCCCCGCCGCAGTTCCGCCGGAATAGCTGGTAGACCCCAATATGAATTTTTGTTTTTAATTTTTTGAAAATCAAATGTGAATTGTGAGCGCTTATAATATTTTTCTTTTCAATTGAAACATTTTTTTAAGCAAGCACAAAAAATTTGATCGGCTGTAGAAGCCGTTTTTTTTTGAAGCACTTCGCAACATGTGAATGCAATAAAAATCTGAAATTTTTTTCCCCAAATTTTAAAATCTTAATTGGAGTTGACGCTTGGTAGATAACAATCAAAATTGTGCTCGCTTATTATTTATTTTTGCTTGCTTAATTTTGTCTTGCATCGAAATGACGAATAAAAAACGGGTTCTATGTTATAGGGCAAAATCTAAACTTGCTTTTAATAAACAACTATGTACATAAAAAAATCGAAAAGTGGCATATCTCTTAAACTGAAAAACGACTTTTTTGCAAAAGGGCATGCTGGGAGACGAACATAGCTAAATCGAATCAACTAAACGTCTTGATAACTTCATGAAAGGCATAAAAAGGTTTTAAATTGCTATCAGTCGTACAATGTCAAAAACTATATTTAGCAAAACCAACTGATACAGCTATGCAAAATAAGAATGCAATTACCAGCAATTGAAAAGTAAAGCTCACTCTCTTCTAACAAAAACTCACAGTTAATCACATAAGACATCTATCGAGCATTAAATGATGTGGCTCTAGGCGTACTCAATCTTATGAAAAGCATTAGCAGCGTTACTAACCCGTAAAATTTAGCAAATAGGCACTCATTTTCTACTTAAATTTGAATACCAAATGTTTTCAGTAACACCAAATCCATTAGCCAAGTTTTGTTTGAGAAAATCTTTCAAGGAAAAAAACACTTTGATAACGAATTGAAAGCAAATTGTTAGAAATGTGTCTGAAAAACTTCTTCATTTCAATATGTAGCATCTTAAAACATAAAAATGTAAAATAGTCTCTAGTGGCTTTGTGTTTATCTTTGTGTTTATCTTATATTGATTTATATAGCTAGACTCATATGGAGCTGAGTATTAATGTATGTATGTATGTGAGTTTGTATACACATGTGCATATATGTATATATAGATGTAATCTTAACATTATTACGTTGGTTTTATTTACTTATTCTGGTTTTTATCCTTGCGATACTTATGTATGCTTTTCTCCTCTTCACATTTATCCGCTTATTGCCAATATGCACACATGAAAAGTGAATAAAAGCTCACATGGGTGTAAACATACAAATTCGGCAGTGTAGCCGCTTTTAATGCTTTTAAAAATACGACAATCCGACAAATTTATACACATATATATATATATACATATATGTATATATTAGACTGTTCCAACAAATTTTTTTTTTTTTCAAATATAAATTAAATTTTTTCTTTAATTATATTGATATTACTTTTTACAATGGAAAAAAAAAGAAAATTGCTTGTACGGTGACAAGATATAGAGCAAGAATGAATCATAGTGCATTCCTAAATATTAGTAACAATGTTGGTAAAATAATTTTCTAGATATTATACGTTGAAAATTTCTTCCACTAAGTTGTGTTTACTCAGCCAACAACAACAACAACAAAAAGAGATAAATTTTATTTTCTTTAAACTCGACACTAACCCCGGTTTCTGTGTTCTTAATATGAAAATAATCAATAAAAAATATTTGTATCAAGCGTATTAAATTCTGCGTCAAAAATAAAATTCTTTTCTTATTTTTGGAGTAAAATTCAATAAACATTACACAAATATTTTTTCCTTGATTAATATCAATCAAGATGTACGAAATTGTGCTTGGCAACTTTAATGGCATCATGGCCATGGAAGGGGCTTTTGGTCCCACAGTCGAGTTCCAGGTCCACCAGCCCCCTTGCCAGTCCCTTTATCAAAGAACAAGAAACCAAATTGATCAAGTCATGATCGACTGCAGACATAGCTCCATCATATCGATTCAGCACATCATCTTGTGGCATCCAAGATGTGCATCGCAGAAATTGCGCTCAGCAACGGAATAACAGTTTGATGTAGAAAAGCTTCATACCACACGGACAGCTAACACTCTTACCCTTGACTCTCACACCTGCTCTCGGAGAGCAATCATCGACCTAACGATGTAGCGGAGTAATTGGAGCATATCTGTGACTCACTACGTACCCTCACTGAGAACTCTAAAGGGTTCGCCATGTTGAGGGGAGGAATAAAGAGAAGGCGTTTTAGGAAAAAGAAACGTAAGCCAAAAAGGTGAGTGAGAGAAAAGCTTGAGATGAAATGCAGTCCAAAGATACTAGGGATGAGGGAAGGTTTCAAGATCGAGGCAAATTCCTGCGGCTACAGTAATAGCGACCTGGTAACTGACATGCATAGCGTATTTAATTTATGGAGGTAACACTTCTCTTCATTGCTAAATGGCAATGGATACGACAAAGCCGGACCCCAATCCCTGACAATGAAAGAAACATTCCTACGACCCGACAGAAAGGAACTTTCCGAGCCATTGGAAACCAAACGAGGCATCAGAGAAAGCGTAATGCTTGAGAAAAGAGATCTGTACCCAATGATGCAATCTATGATATTGATACCTGACCTGGCTAGAAAAGCTGGGTTTTGAGGTGAATGAGGACAAAACCAAATATTTGCTGTGATCAAAGAAGGAATCGACTCTAGACAACAGAGAAGTAACGTCATCTCTCGACGGACAAAAATCACGCTTTATAAGTCTCTCATACCTGTGCTGATGTACGGCTCAGAATCATGGACAGCGTCGAGAGAAGATGATATGACGCTTGGAGTATTCGTGAGGAAAGTTCTCCAGGAGATTTATTAATATTCCTTTCATTGATGTTAACGGCATATATCGAAGGAATTTTACCATGAGCTGTACGAGCTTTACTCAGATCTGAGCATAGTGCAGCGAATTAAAGCTCCAGGACAAAAGGTTCCCCTATCGACACCCGAATTCGGCAACAGAGCAAGGTGAAGGCCTCGACTGAGTTGGAAAAAGCAAGAGAATGCTTTAAAGTATCTTGGTGCTTCCGATTGGCGTCAGTTAATGACCAAAATGGATGGCTGGGTGGCTTGTATACGCAAAGCCCAGATTCGCCTAGGCGGTTAAGCTCCAATAAATTATGATAATGATTGAATATGTCTACCGGTTATTAACTAGCGTAAATCTTGCTACAATGAAACTAGTTGCTATTTGGCACTTTAGATCTACTTCGGCATCAGCAGTTCGTTTTACTAGTCACTGCTTTCCCTGCATGGAAGTATTCTATATATGTGTTGATATGTATGTTTACCCATATGTACGTGCAAAAATGTACTTTCAAACTTCTTCTTCTGGACACTTGCAAAAGTTTCTCACGTGAGTACTCTCCCACAAATCTGCATTCTACATTGTCAACTTAAGTGCCACCTCTGCAACCATCCGCACATAGTCGCGTTCTGCTTATTTGTCAACGAAATGGCTTTAGAATTTATATTCGCTCTACCTCCAACAAGCAAAGGATGGCTTATATATATATATGTAGTTGTGCACTTGCGTCGCAGTGGTTATTTAAACTTTTCCAATCTATTTTAATTACCACAAATATTTTTGGCACTTGAAGGTGATTCAGTACAGTGTCGGGTTGGTGGCGCTTATGCTCGTATGTTGCTCGTCCCGCTTCCGTTTCAACATTGTGATTATCACCTGACATTCGGTTGTTAATTTGTTTGTGCGGCGCGTGGGGAAACTTAGCTGTCGTTCAGCTGTGATGTATGTGTGTGTGCCACTGGTAATTTATTAAAAGTCCTGGCAAGCACGTAAGTTGTTTGTTATATAAAATACAGAATATATGACGCAGTAAAGAGGCGAATTTCATATAGAGTACTCTTATTAGTTCAGCTGTTTCAGGGTCTAAAGTTCTTCGGCGTAAAGAGCTTTGCATAGTGTGTAAGAAATAAAAGCAAAGTTTACGCAGTCTCAATTATTTAAGTTTACTTTAATACATCCTTGCAGGACAGCAACGCAAAAAAGCGAGTGTTTAAAAAAAATAAAGGGAGTACACAGCGGTGTGATGTTAACCACAAATGCAGCACCTATTAGCAACTTGAGGGCAGACCGTAGGGCTAATGTAGGATAGCGTCATCTAACACAAGACGTATACACTACTAGGTCCGTTCTTACGCTTTTGAAGCGGTCTTGAAATTCGAATAGATGTGCAGGTTGCAAAATTGCTGGGAGGTGACTTAAATCTTCGACCCAAGGATTCAGGGACTCAAACAACTCGTTCGGCCAGCTAGAAAACGTACACAATTCATTTCAACAAAAGAAGTTCCCATATCCGTAAGGCTCCTTAAGTCTTGTGCACTGTTTCGCTGCTACGATTACAATGGCAACAACTAAAAAGAGCTGATGGCTTTGCAAATTAGGCTGCAAATTATACGGCAGATTGAGAGTTTTAAAAGGCAAGCAAGAGCTGCAAAGAATCAACCAAACTAAAAAGGCAAGGAAACATGTGCAAGTTGCTTTTTATGGAGCTAACAAAACGGGTCTCACATTTAAAAAAGAGATAACGGTCGGTTTATAAAGAGCTTACTGTCATCAATTGCACATAAATTAGAACTTATCACTGGCAATGGATGTGGAAAGTGTTGACTTCTTGAGTAGACGGTTAAATATGTTTTGCGTTCCTGCCCTGCACTAGCAAGATTAAAGCTTCGGCTAACAGGAGAAAACTTCTGGTGTTTCCCAAGAGGACAGAATTGTTCCATAATTACGATCCTAGTTCTGAGTAGGGTTTTTTATTCTAGCCGAAAACAATTGCTGGTAATACTATGAACATATGTTAAGTCAACCTACCTACCCTTTACAGAATAATGAAAGTGAAAATAACGAATAGCATGGACAACGTGATACCTCATGGACAACGTGATACCTCATCAGCCTGTTTATTATACAGCCAGGGCACTTTGCCTAATGACTAATGGGAGAAATATCTGTTAATGCTGGTTCACCAAATAGACCAATTCTTTGTTTTGGGTACAAAATAATCTAGGAAAATCTAAATTTAACCTATACCCTGGAAAGATTTACTCTGCAATTTAAAACTCTGTAAACGGCCTGCCAGAATTCTGTTATGGAAAGCGTATGTTTCCCAATTTACGGGTATTTGCCATATTCTGCCTTAGAGCAATACTTTTTTTTTTTTTTATTTAATTTTAATTTCAATTTCAAAAAAAACAAAAACAGGACGTAGATAGACATTATTACCCAGGTCCTGTCTTAAAAAGCATTAACAAACTGGCTAGGGCCTGCATATGCTTTCCTTGGCAGGCCACGTTTCATTATTTCAGTATCATGTTTTCTAGGAAATTGGGTAAAAGGATTTTCAAAAGAGGAGCCAATTGGGTGACGTGTCATAATGTCAATGGAATTAATGTCAGTGACATTAATACGCATTTCAAAAGCGAATTAATATCAAATTATTTTGAGAATTAACTTCATTGAGCTTAATTCTCTTTGTAAAAGCTAACTAATGTCAGACGCTAAATATCATAAATGCTTTACTAATTTCTATAATAACAACGAAATTGCTATTTCAGGTGCAGTTACATAGATAATGGACTAAGCAGGCTTTACTCTAAATTTTTATTTTCACAAAGCGAATTAATGTCAAACTCTTATTAGAATATCGTTGACATTCATTCGCTTTTGAAATGTGAATTAATGTCACTGACATTAATTCCATTGACATTATGACACGTCACCGCCAATTGTTAGATTTTAAAAGAAAATATTTTTACCAGTCGGGAACTAGTTTAAAATATACCAAAGTATTCATACTTCAATTTAAGTGATAGCTGCTAAATGAACACAATTTTAAAGCCTTCTTGAAAGGTTGACAAGTACTTGGTCCACATGGTGGACTTCACAGGTTCAAGCTCTAGCGTTGGAAACACCAATAATTTTTAAGGGGATTTGTGCAACTCTGGGTACTCCACTGTTCTCCAACACTTTGAAAATTTTGTGGGCCATGGCTGGCCTTTTCTAAACCAGTTTGATATGACTTAGAAAATTTACTTTGTAAAGTAGCACTTTGCTTAGCTAACTTGCGGCTTCACTACAGGGGTATCCTAGTTCTCTTTATAAGCATGATGTGCAGTTGTGTTCAATATAATAGTAGTGAACTTAAATTGGATATCGTTCGACGAAATAGAAAAAGCTGTGTTTTTAATAATTTTCATTTAAAATATAGCGAATCCCATGTTAAAGTTTTCACAAAGTTCAGGAAAGTTAATTTAACTTTTAAAAACTTACATCAAAATTTCAATATTTTTGGAAAGAATTTTTTGAAAATGGTTGAGTACGCGGTTTTATAGCTCATAAAATGTTTGCACAATAATTTGCAAGTTAGAACTACCTCAAAATTTCCCCTGAATTTTTATATTTTTTTTTTTTTTTGTCAAGGATGTTGAATATTTTTTCCATACAAAATAAATTTTTCTTCATGCGTTGTATGCAATAAATCACTCAACACCCTTGACGAAAAAAACTCTAAAAATTTAGAAAAATTTTTAAGCAAGTTCTGACAAAAAATTTAAAAATTTCGATAGCCATTTTTAAATTTTAATTAACTTTCCTGAACTTTGTATAAACTTTGAAATTTCTTTTCATGTAGCTTCTGTTATAGAATTCAATATAATTTAAATGAATATTATTAAAATCACAGCTTCTTCTTATTTCCATCTGCTTATTCCATTTTAATTTCACTACTATTATATTGAACACAGCTGTATGTGTATTGACCCCTCATCTTGAATATTCCTTTCGTGATGCTTACCCCTGATGACTTATTATTTAACTTCCGTATTCCTACAAAATTTTCTTATCTCTTCAAATTCATTTAATTCTTGTCGATTGATACAAATCCATGTGTAAACTCTCACAGAGTTAGTCAGTATATCGTCAGCACCGCGCTAAAAGCTGCCAAGTCAACATCTCACTCAAAACTATCATGATACTGCTGAAGAATTCCACCATTTCTATTAGGCAGTTGTCGTCCTACTAAACAATTTTCAGTTCAATTAGCAGCTTTTACCGACCACATGCGTTTTTGTATGTGTTTGTGTATAAATTTGATTGTATGCGCGTATTAGTTGAGAAGAGTGTTGAGCTGATAAAATCAATACTGACTTTTGTAAACAGGCAAAACTGTAGCAGGGAGGTGAACTGTAAGTAGCGGCTGCAAATGAACTAACTATTCGTGCTACACACGGACACACACACACACTAGTATTCGTTGCACGTGAAACAACATTTTCCCAACTTTTCTAGTAAGTGTAATTTTTCAACTATGCATTTACTAAATTTCGTTTTTTCTTACCACTGAATACACTCAGTAAATTATTCTGCATGCTTTCCATTTAAAGCTTATGTATGGGTGTTTGCTTTAAGTACCAGCAAATGGCGTAAGTGATAATGGGGAACGCGGAACTTGGCATTGCAGCTCTTTATAGCAATAACAAAAGTAAGACCATGCCAGACAAAGTCATTCCATACTTTCATACAATTCAGTAGCCTCCTATGCTGCCAAAATCGGGCGTCGATAGAAACAAGTGCTGACTAAGAATGTTTTCGTTGATTGGCATGACATGAAGCAGTCGAAGACGTTAGGGCTTAATTCGTTGCATCACTCTCACATTTGTGCAAAATTTGAGTAGCTTTAAACTAAAACATGTGTATCCTGTACATAAATTTAGTCAAATTAGAACTCGACCCGTGGTTGAATTTCAACCACAAACTTTAGTTTATTTTAGTTATTAGCTATTACTTTCTCGTCCTTCCTTCCTTTCTCTGCTATGCTGTTCCTATACTTTGATATATTGTTATTTTATTTACTTTGCCCTTCTTTCAACAGTCTCTATTAAAATTAATTTTATTGTTTCTTTTCCTTGCTTCCTTTCCTTTCCCTTTCCTTTCCTTTCTTTCCTTACCTTTCCTTTCTTTTCCTTTCCTTTTCTTTCCCCTCTTTTCCTTTAATTTCCTTTTCCTTGCTTTCTTTTTCTTTCCTTTCCTATCATTTCTTTTCCTTCTCGTTATCACAGCTCCTTAAAGTTAATTTAATTTTTGTTTATTTTGTTTTTTTATTTTATTTTATTTTATCCTATTTTGCCTCATTTTATTTTATTTTGTTTTATTTTATTTTACTTTATTTTATTTTATTTTATTAATTTAAATTTATTTATTTTATGTTATTTTATTTTAATTTATTTTATTTTACTTTATTTTATTTTATTTTATTTTATTTTATTTTATTTTATTTTATTTTATTTTATTTTATTTTATTTTATTTTATTTTATTTTAATTTATTTTATTTTATTTTAGTTTATTTTATGTTCTATTAACTAATTTTTCTGCATTTCATTCCATAAGTATAACTGCAAAGATTACACAAACAAAACAAATTAATATAAATTTAACATGAATAACCACTTATTTTGTTTTTGTAAACACTGTATGTTTATGATAAACGCAGTTGGATTCGTTGTTTGCTGATTCATAGCATTCATCGTGTTCAGACACGATTTCCGAATAATCACCATCAGCAAAGCACCCTCACTATCGGGTAAAGTAAAGCAGTCAAACAAGATTTCTGTACACAAGGCACAGACAGAAGCATGGTTACAGGCAGCAACGCTTAACTTTACTGGACTGCTCTACCGAGCCCAAAGATGTTTTGCACATCAAAAAGTCACGAACTTATCAAAGAGTACTCGCAAAATATTTAGTTGAGCATAACTGTATTGGAATTGCTTTAGTCTGCTAAAAAACAAAATGTATCGCTGCGGTAAAGAGTATTCCAAACTTTAAACTAGACATATAGTACAGCTTCTGAAGAAATTACAATAAATTAAAAGCAGCTATTCTTAAGTGATACGCGTACTAACATACGGACGGATAGACAAACAATTTTAAAAAGGGTTGTTTTGGCCGGTAACAGCTTTCTTATATGTAAGGACTAATTAAATGAAATAAGATTTATATATAGAACGTGTGAATTTTCTATTGGGTTTTTACTTAGCAGCTGGTTGCTGTTGTTGCAGTTACACTCCCTTGCTTTCAACTCGTTTTTCTTAAGCATCCTGTCGATTGCTGTACCCATTGGTTATTTTATTCGTTGATAAACAGCTGCTGCTCTTCTACAAACAACAACAATAATTCGGTAGATACATTTGCAGCATAGTCTATGTCCATCGCAATGCACTATGGTTTGTGCAATTCGGCTTGGTAGCACCTAGCTATTCTATAAGTAAATATGTTTGTGAGGTTGTTAGTAGTTTTCCTAGTGTGAATTTACTGTATGCGTCAAAAAAGAGTAAACATTCAAAAATTTTTTTAATATTTACTTTGTGTCCAAAATGCCAATCTCGAGCTCATTAATAAACATGTTCCTCCTGTCAGTTGTTGTCCGAGAGGTTATAGGAATGACATTCGTGCCGTACTCAGAGGCAAGACTCGCGTTATCGTGGGAGACTTCAACTCACACCACGACCTCTGGCATTCAAGAGTTCAGGTCAATGGCAGTGGACAGGAGCAGGATTGGCGATTCAACATTTTGCACAGTAAATCGTTCCAGTTTTTCTGACCTTACCATCGTCAGTGCAGGTCTTATGAACTGCGTTAACGTACGTCTTAATTATTATAGACAATTAGAAAAAAATTTACAAGTCACAATATTATTATATATAATTTTGAATGAGACTGTTAGCAGAATTTTGGTAAAGCAAATAAAAATAAGTAATTTTACTATATAAGAAATACTAAAAAAAATTGATTCACCTAACTAATATAGTTTAATTAATAACAATTAATTGGTTTTCTTTGCAATAAGTTATTTGGCACATTAATCGAACAACAAATCCTAGCCACAATCAAGAGCTGGTAATTAATATTTAAAACAATTTGTTGTTACGAAAGACAGCGTGAATATTGTAAGAAAAATTTGCCGCATACATTACTCCGACGCCCATTGTATAGTGTATCTATGTGTATGTAATTTCTTAGAACATGACTTGTGGCATGTAAAATTGCAGATGCAATGAATTAGCAGCTGACCTGCTACGTGCCATGGACGATCTACTAGTTCAACTCGCTATGCTGCAGTCTTTGTTATGCACGAACACCTGCCATATCTTCCTAGTTTAATGCAGGTAGCGTTTAGCTTTCAGCAGCAAGACAATGCTTGTAGCAGTAACCACTGCTTTCTAGCCCCTTGCTGGGAGCTCACCATTATAGGAATATTGCAGTGGCTCATGTCCGCTCTTCTAATAATGACTCTAGTTACTCTATTCAACAAAATCCATAGTCAACATTGTTAAAGTTGTAGCCCTCCTTTTCGCCCAATGCCGCTGCTGTAGTGTGCAGTCATAATGATGATAATACTGACGATGATGCCGATAAGAACATGGCATATGCTGGCAAAAACTGAAAATTTTACCTACAAAACTGTATACATTGATTGAATATGGCTGATCGAAAGATTACCGCCTTTCAATCCGTTTCCTGTTGCACGTGATGAAAATTTGTGAAATATTTTAAAATTAAAATATTACACTTTTGATTGCAATAAAGTAAAATGAGAAAAATAAGGGTTGTCCTACATAGTTTTAACTCAAATTACAGATCTTTACAATTTGACTAAATACGTGGATATAGAAGAAAGCTGAAACTGGTACATGGAGAGAAGTCTTGCAGTCATAGAACGTCATGCTTTGAAGAATAGAAGGGGCGGGGAACATTGAGATGGAAGTTCCACTAAATCTCCAAAAAAAAATCTCCAAAACACAAAACTTCATTTTGTGGATTTATTTAGAGTGATTTTCATTTTGGACATACAGGGTGGCTGATGAATTTTGCTACATTAAGAAACTCAAATAATTTTTTTTTTTCAGTGTATGGAATTCATTTTTCTTTTATTCATGTTAAAGCTCATTAAATTTTATTAAATATAGCTTAATTAGTTTTAAAAATTATGGAATTTAAATGCCCCCCCTGCTCGTCGATACATGTGAGGCATCTTACCAAAAAGTTGTTCATTACTGCTTGGAGAGTTGAGACAGGAATAGCCGCAATTGTTTCTCGAATGGATTGCCTTAGTTCATTCAAATTTGTTGGTTTTGCTTTGAAGACTTCCTGTTTGCAATAACCCCACAAGAAAAAGTCAGGTGCAGTAAGGTCAGGCGACCTGGGTGGCCAACGGAATGTGGAGTTTCTGGATATCAGCTTATTGGGAAATTTTCGTCGCAATTCTGTCATAACAGGTTGGGCTATATGAGGAGCTGCACCATCTTGCTGAAACCACACAGAGTTGAAAGAAATTCTCATTCGGCGTAATTCTGGATAGAAAAACTCTCTCAACATGCTCAAGTAACGGTCTCCAGTAACCGTAACGGTGTGACCGTTTTCTTCGAAGAAGTAGGGCCCGACAATGCAGCGTGATGAAACTGCACACCACACTGTGACACAAAGTGGATGCAATTCCGTCTCATGGAGTATCTGTGGGTTGGAAGCACTCCATATTCGACAATTTTGTTTGTTTATGTTGCCGTTTAAATCGAAATGGGCCTGGTCAGACATGAAAAGACAGTTCAACATGTTTCCATCCTCTTCCACCATTTGAAGCATCTTCTGGCAAAATTCCAAGCGAATCGGCAAGTCTGCAGCGTTCAGTTTATTGGCCATTTGAATTTTATATGGGAATAAGTCCAAATCTTTGTGCATAATTGACTGTAATGACTGTCTGCTTACACCCATTTGAGCAGATAAGCTTCTTGTCGAAACACGTGGATTGTTTTGTATGGCAGCAGCTACAGCAGCGATTGTTTCCTCCGTTCGAACTGAAGGGTTTCGATGGTAAGGTCTTCTGTTGACTGTCCCATGCTCGGAAAAATTGTTTACAAGTCTTATTATGGTCCATCTGTTCGGAGGATTGCCGCCAAACGTGCGCCTATACTCTCTTTGAACCGACCCTACGGACTCCAGTGCGTGATAGCGGCGGACAATCCAAATTCTTGTTTCAGTGTCCCAGCTATCCATTTTTGTTAAACGTAAAAGTCAATCTGCAAAATAAAAAAAAAATTAACCAGATTCATTAAATAGAAAAAAAGTTATTTAATTTTTTTTTTGGTAGCGGCTTTCATTAGCCACCCTGTATTGTTGTACACCCCACCGAGATACCGTTGCTAAACCTAACTTCAAGCAAACTCTTCTTAATGGTGTAGAAGTATTGTTCCATCTGACATTGGTGAGAAGGTTTGTAGACTTAATCCAAACTAGCTTCACTATCGAGAAGGGAAGCTATTTGTTCGGATAGCTAGGCTGCACTTCGGGCTCTCAGGTGAAAAGTTTAACATCTAGCTTAGTTAGGATTTATGCAGATTGATAAAAACGTACTCGGCTTGTCCACAATGCCTAGGTAAATGTCATAGTCGGGAGTTAAACAAGAACACCGGTGCACGTGAGGTGCTGCTGGTTTTGGTTGAGGAAAATGAGGAGGACAATCGTGTTCGGAATTTAGGAGGGGCAATGGTAGGAGCGAGGCAAGCTTATCTTTCTTATAATTTCGAAGATCGCGTATCATAGTTAATTTAACAAAAACTCAAAGGGGTTATGACCAGTCTTCTGGATAGGTTAAACCTTAATGCAAATCGACCCAATATCTGCAGTCTTGAAAGAAATGCTTCTCAACCAAGTACGCCGCTGAACTATTCCACTACACATTTTCTGAGAGATATCCCGAACCTAGCTCACAATTTGAATCACAACTTTCATCAGCAGCTAGATCAGCTCTGCTTTAGTGCATATCGAATGTTCCAAATTCGGGTTTATAAAATTTTACGCCTCACCCAAGTTGTCCGTAGATAGTCTTCTGGTATTGGCGATATCGTCACACATTGTGGCGAGTCACTTGGCTATCGCTTTGAACTGACTTTTAAATCAAGAAGATGCTACGTAGCAGGAACCAAGCACCTATTGAAATGTTTGACGGGTTCCGGAATGCCATTTTAAAGATAGCAGAACCTCTGCCACTGCCATTGCTCCAATCCGAGTTGATGGAAATTTTTACAACTTAACTTGCTACCCCAATGCACCATAGCTGATACCGTCCGTCCAGCCGTGTGTCCGTGTATTAAAAAACTTCCCCAAAATTTTGGAACCGTGGGCCACAACGGGATCACTTTCTCATTCCTCAAAAACCTTCTATTGTACCTGCTTCCAGGTCTCGCTTTTTTGTTCTGAGTCTAGTTTCAACAAAGTTGGTGATTTGTTTCCACACTTCCGGGCCGCTCAAGATTTCTTCTATGACGTTATCGGCAGTAATTTGGACGACACTTCGTTCGAGCACTTGTCGCTCCTCGGTCCATCTTTAACATTTGAAGTGTTCAGCATCGTCTTCGTCTACGTATCCATACACGAACTTCGCATCTTCGCTTTTCCCATTCTATATTAGTAATTTTTAACAGGGACCCCCGATAATGATTATTTTTATATTTTTGGTGAAAAAAATCAAAAAGTTCTCAGTATCGGAGGACTGTTTAAAGTATATGAACGTTCATTTCTCGTCATGCTAAACGGAAATCTGCATTGATTAAACAAAATTTGAGCAAAACCTATATAAATTACATATAATCAATCTTTCCTGAGTTTAATTTTGATCAGAAATAATCATAATTTTTTGAGTTTTATTTTTTTTGCTCCAAAATAAAACCCATGTTTGAGTTTTATTTTTTTTTTGTTGATGAAAGTAAAACTTATTCCTTGAGCGGTATTTTATCCGTCAAGAATAAAAATTAAATTTCAAATGCTAATTTTTTTCACAGTTTGAAAAACTCAAAAAGCCTTTTTGCATGTCAACCTATGTAGGTGTCTATGTAGGTGTCTATAGATATATTTTAGTTATTGAGTACATATCTTGACGAGATTATACCAACCAATATTTATGAACAATTACTTGTCAAAAATGAGCAGCGGCTTTCTGAGTTTTTCGATCCGTGAAAAAAACGAAAACTCAAAATTTAATTTTTATTCTTCAAAGTTAAAATATCGCTCAAGGAATGAGTATTATTTTTGTCAAAAATATAAAACTCAAACATGATTTTTATTTTGATCAGAAAAAATAAAACTCAAAAAATAAACATTATTCTTAATCCAAAAAATAAAACTTGAAGATACCTTTTATTGTAGATTTTTATTTACAAAAATCTGAAAATAATGATCAAATAGCGAGTTCTAAAATAAAACTCATAACAGTTACGGTCCCTGCTTTTTAAAGTTCCTAGCACAGAGAACATTTGGGTAACATAGTAGTTAACCTCACCAAAGTTTCTAGTGCTCCATACTTTAACGTCAGTGATCAGTTTTGATGTCCATCTGGAGCGAAGGAAGGCTTGCTAGTGAAATAGACAGGTCTACTAATAAAATTTCGGTAGGTGAACAGCGACAACCAACTCCACGGTTTGTTAGCAAACTACCGTGTGAGGATATTGCTATCGAGGCTGAACTGGAAATCGAAGAAATTTCAACAACGAAATATATTGGTTGGAACTGCCAAGGCGAAGGTCATCTAAAAATGCTTAGAAAATTAATAACATTAAAAGATAACATTTGTGTTTGAGTTGCTACGCCCTTTTTTCGTTATCGACCAGTTTTTGGGATATGTTAGCGATTAATCTCATTTATTTGTGTTGTTTGTTACACAAGAAATACTTATGTACATAAAATGATAATAGCTCTGAGGCAAACGCAGATAGTAAGTAAGCATGCATTACTAAGTAATTACCCGACGGAAACAATATGTCGAAACGAAATAACCAAAAAAGCCTTAAGTTTGGCTAAGAGATTGAACTTGGCAATCGGTTGCGTTGCACAGAAAGTTACAACAAAAATCGATTGGACTTGTACCCAGTCCACCAAAAACGAAACTCTCCATTGTAGTTAGGTAAGAAAGAGGACTCCCACATGAACCTCACGCATGAGCCTTCCGCGTGTGAAGTGTTTATAAAGAGAATCACTTTGAATTTTTCTAGAGTCTTTCTAGAGTTCCTTAGTGAAGGTCAGCACACGTTATGCCTGTGCACCTAGCAGTTTGCTGGGTAATCAGAACTTGCTTGATTGATTTTAGTTCAGATATCATATCAATCATTACAATTTACTACACTTCGCTACAGGAAACTTGCGATATTAAGTTTACTTTTACTTAGCTTGCCACAGTCAATCAAACGAAAACTCTAAACGATGAGAAGGCAGTATAAGCGTATACAAAGACCTAGATATTTGTGTTGTCGGCTGAAATTAAACTCTTTACACTTGGATGCTGCTGTTATTAATATTCAAGGTATTGCATAGATTTAATATTTATTATTAATTTCATGGTTTCCAGCAATCAAAATTCTTAGTAACTGTTATTAACGTACATATTTCATTAACTCTAACAGGAATCAGCTATGTTGTTGTTTTGCTGTAATAATAAATACCTACTGCAGATTTTGTTGCTTAAATTTCGGCTGCATGCTGTTTGCGTAATAATTTTGGGTCTTTACGCATTAATAATTTGAGTGTTTTCTTGGACAGTCCAAAACCTATAAACGGTTATACAAAAAAAAAAAAAAAGGATTGCATGCTTGTTAAATACAGTTTGTATCATAAGGTCTTGTGTGTGTCGGTATCTGATTTTTAGGCTCAAAGCATGTGGCCTAAAGTTATATGTAATCACCAAAAAAAATTAAATATATCCAATAAAAGACGCTACTTTATTGATCAATGTATGAAGCCAGATTATAATAGAAAGGAAATATGAAACGGAGCCACATTTAACTTTAAAAAATTCCGTTTTGATTTTGATAAATGATCAACTTTCTCAAATGCTTTCGAGAAGTCAGTGCAAATGACGTTGAGTTGTGCGTATGTCTCAAAGAATAAGTTCATGGAAGTTGATCTTTCCGGGAAAAAACCCGTGCTGACAATCAAAAATATAGGGCAACCGAAAAGCTACCTTAAAAACATTCGCAACTTTCCTCAAATTTGCAAAATGCTTTGTCATTGGGTACTAAACTTTGATACATCTTTTAAGTTTATTTTAAGATTCCTTCTGCATGCTGTTATGCCACCTGACTACGAACAATATTCTTAGTTTTAAATACGAGAAATATAGAAATATAGAAACATAATATATATATAATAACAACAACGCATATTCATGTCCAATATATGTACAGCTATGTTCAATGTAATAGTAGTGAAATTAAAATGGATATCGTTCGACGAAATAAGAAGAAGCTATAATTTTATTAATTTTCATTTAAAATGTAATGAATTCACAAACAGAAGCTACATGCAAAGAAATGTCAAAGTTTACACTAAGTTCAGGAAAGTTAATTAAACTTTCAAAAATGGACATACAAATTTTCAAATCTTTTGCCAGAGTTTCTAGACAAATTTTGAGGACGCAGCCCAATAAACTTTAGTACAACATTTGGCAAGTTAGAACCCGCTCAAAAATTTGGGTAAATTTTCAGAAATTTTTTCGTCAACGGTGTTGAGTGATTTCTTCCATAGAAAAAAATTCATAACATCCTTGACGAAAAAATTCTGAAAATGCTGGGGAAATTTTGAGGTACTTCTAACTTGCACATTTTTATGCTAAAATACAAACAAAAACAAATATGTACATTGAAATTTTGCTGTAAATTTTTAAGAGTTTAATTAACTTTTCTAAACTTTGTGTAAACTTTGAAATTTCCTTTTTTGTAGTTTCTGTTTTGGAATTCGCTATATTTCAAGTGAAAATTATTAAAAACACAGCTTTTTTTTTATTTCGTAGAACGATATTCAATTTTATTTCACTACTATTATATTGAACACAGCTGTGTGTAGGTACGCTGACAGTATGCGAATAGTGTACGCTAACCTTACGCTATGTCAAATCTAGTATTGAGAGCACCAAAAATCCATTTAGTTTTAGCATTCAGTTTATGAATTTCATTTATCTGTATTCTTTTCATATGTATGTATTGTCTTGTGTACTTAGTATATTTATTTCATTGTATGATCAGTAAATATAATCGAGGTAAGTGCTTGTTACACAAATTTGTCCTTTGACAATCTTGGCAGCTCAGCGATGTGCCTGTCATGCTGTGTTTGACTTTCACATGTTCGCATTAGCTCCGAAAGTGCTGTGCACGACTGTGACAGAGATATCATACCATCAAAATTACTTAGCGGAGGTCATCATCAAAAGCAAAGAAATATACTTTTTTTTTTTGTGCAAAATTATAATGATTGAATATGCTTTGTAAACGAATACAATACAGATGATTGTAAGGCAGCAAGTTTGTGTGTATGCATTATGGGTGCTAATTTTTTTGTGGAATTTTACAAGCCCAAGAATTTCGGTATTTGAATTTAAAATAATTAGTCGGGGTATCTTAAAATTAGCTTTTCTCTAGCAGTTTAGGTTGAAAGTAATGCATTGCTACCTACTGTGAAATAATAAATTTAATCAAAAAATATTAACTTAAAATTTCTTTAAATTTTTTTTTTTTAAAGCGGAACAAAAACTATAAAATAATTTCTCCTCAATCTACTTAGATTCTTACCCACTTAGAGGTTGTCCTAAAAATTTTGTTCTGTGCATTCTTAATAGTAGATATAAAAAGGCACCTGTAAGTATAAAATCTTAAAACATTGGCGCACGTTAAAATGTTTAAAATGTTAAAATGTTAAAATGTTCTCACCGATATAAGCTTTCCCAAAAATATTATCTTTTGTCGCCCACAAGAGCTAATTTGTCAAGTGCCTAGTGTTTAAAATTTCCAACTTTTTTTATATCTACAAAAAGTTTACAATACAAATTTCAGGACAACCCTATGTGATTAAGAATCGATGCAGGAAGAGAAGAAATTATTTTATAGTTTTTAGTTCATTTTAAAAATATTTTTTATAAAACTTTTTATTTTAAACTAGTAATATATATTCAAGATTGGTTCGTTAATACGCTTTTTCTCAATATATCGACACTAGCGCCACCTAGCGGGTCATTCATGGATTTCTTGCCAAAACAGCGACGATGAGAAGTTAGTTGGAAAACGATTGCAGTGACACCAAAAACAGATATCCAAACAAAGCGAATTACTCGCCTCGTAGCGGGTCCATTTGGCCTGAGCGCACAACGTTATTTTCATCACCAATTTATAAGTGCTTCCAAGTTTAATGAAGTGGTCTTCACTACATTTTTCAAACTGTTTTACCGACTGTTACGAATCTGTTTTTATCAATTTTAGCAAAGGAAATATCTGTATGTATGCGCTTTGCTCTACTTCGTAAAAAAATATCAGTTTGTCCAAAGTTTGATAAATCTATCTCTATGGCGCGATATACAACAGGTATATCATCATAAACCTCCTAAGAGATTTTTGCGCCAAGCTTCTCTTCCAATTTGTGGTGTGCCGATTTGAATTTTCCCTACAAATTGGTGGGACCTACAGTTTTTTGCCGACTTCGAACGGCATCTACAAAGGAGACGAATTTTTGCTGAGAAGCCTGTCATGGCAGAAATACACTCGGAGAGTTTGCCAAACCACTGCCGAGGGGCGACCCCGTTTTGAAAAACTTTTTTCAAATCACTTTTGATGTTACCTGTACCAGGGCTCGAACCATGGACCTTCGGTGTGGTAGGCCGGCAACACTACCTTCACACCACGGCGGCCTTTAAAAAAACAGGCCTAATTAAGATAAAGATAATCTAAATATCAGCGAAATCGGTGCATAAAAACAAGTCAAAGATTTCATTATCAAAATCATACCACCTATCGGGATTTTCTTAAACCAAATATAAATTTTTTATATTGCTTTGTCATGGCAACCTGAACAAAAAATTCAAAATCGAATGTGAAAATGCGCGAGCAGATATCCACAAAGCGACCTAGTAAAAGCATTTTAACCATCCAACCTTAAAATATATTTATAACAACTGATCAGATTTTTTAAGTGTTTTTCATATAGTCTAAAATCCGTGTTAAATAGTTTTGTGTCAACGAATAAGTTACAATTAAATATAAAATCAAAAATTGAAAAAAAATAAAAATATTGGAAGGTGAGTGAGGTAGACAAACAGTTTCTTATAAGTAGCCAAGAAAATTCGGGTTAGTCTAAGTAAAAAAAAAATCATCAAAGAAAACTAAAATATTCACATCAAAAATAAAATTAATCATTTTTACAAGTAAATCACACATATTTCGATTTAGTATTTCCAATATCAAAAATCCCCGAATCGTGAAAAAAACCATTAGATTTTCGGCTCCTAGAAAACACGGGATCTCGGAATTGTCATCTCTAGTGTGTACACATACTTGCATAACCCGCTGGCTTGTCTTGTCATCGGTGATGCTTTTATGTTTCATAAAATGTGGAAAATCGTTTTCCAGCCATAATGGAGTAAAAAATTCTTTTCACAGTGCCGATATTATCACTATTTCAACTAACAACAATGACTCATACTAGCTGTACAGTAGCGGAGGGATAAAAAAACTCCGCACAAGTAGGGGCCAAAACGTCCACTAAGCAGTGATCGTAATGATAGCGTTTTGTGGGTACGGAATGTACTTTGCGCCACTCAACGCCCTAAATGGAGATGTCGTTGCATTACTAGATGTGTAACTTAAAATGTAAGATATTTTTTATTTCGTTAATTCGAACAGGGTGACCCAAAATTTGTTAGCACAATATTCGCATCAACTAATGTGCTAACGATTGGTGCAGTAAGCGATGTGATTAATTTCCATACCTCAACTGGTTTCGGGATATAGTGATTAAAATCGGACTGAGTCTATTATAAGTTCTAATAAATACAAATTATATGATTGTGGAAAGTTGATGTATATTGGAACGGTTTTCCGTCATCCCTTTTCAAATTTGAGTTTGTGCATTTATTTTCGATCTTATGATTCGCGAAATTAGATTGTGGTATGGTAGTGGGTTTCCGTGTTTTTTTTTGTAGTCCTTGATGTGCCTTCGGAGTCGTGTACTAATTTTTCATCCTATTTGTCCTATCTAGCTGTATTGGCGTAACTAAACACTGAGGATGGCGGAACGCCGAAATCGGTTTGTTATAAACCCAAATTTGACAAGGTATGACGGAAAGTCGTTCCAATATACATCAACAAATTATATGTGTTTTCGTCCCATTTCTGCGTTAATATCGTATCTACAATACAGAAACAATTTGAGAAAACAAAAATAAACCAACTGGATATGTAGATACGAAGAACTTACTAAGGAAAAGAAACGACATGAATGTTATATTATGTTTATAAACTGATGATCACCATCGACTTTCCTGGCGCTTTCCGAGATTTTCTATATATAAAACGACCGCCGTGGTGTGAAGGTAGTGTTGCCGGCCTACCACACCGAATGTCCATGGTTCGATCCCTGGTACAGGTAACATCAAAAGTGATTTGAAAAAAGTTTTTCAAAACGGGGTCGCCCCTCGGCAGTGGTTTGGCAAACTCTCCGAGTGTATTTCTGCCATGACAGGCTTCTCAGCAAAAAATTCGTCTCCTTTGTAGATGCCGTTCGGAGTCGGCAAAAAACTGTAGGTCCCACCAATTTGTAGGGAAAATTCAAATCGGCACACCACAAATTGGAAGAGAAGCTTGGCGCAAAAATCTCTTAGGAGGTTTATGATGATATACCTGTTGTATATCGCGCCATAGAGAGAGAGTTATGAGTTAACGTAGAAAAGGGGAGATGAAAATAAATATGTTACTCATACGCCATGGTGCTCAATAGCATTTTCGGAGCTTTTCTCATACAGTAAAGCAGGTTTAGTTAATACCTATGAGCTTCATTGGTTTGAAAGTTTTAATTGGCTATTTCTACTGCAACATTTCAACTTTTCTACGCTTGAATTCTTTAAATTAAAATTTTTTGTGCTTACAAACTGCTACAAAAATATCAACTGTCACAATTATCTGCCCACGAGTGTACGTAGGCACACACATACAAATAACTTGCATACTATATTGTTGTTGATGTCTGTCAACGTTAATCTACAAATCTCATCCACCGTTATGTTGTTTACACGCAGTTAGCAATGCGATTGCTGTTTACTTTCATAAAAGAAAACAAATTAAATAATATTTTGCCGCAAGTTGGCATATTTCACATGCTTGTGGCACACAATAAACTCGTGTACATTCAGTGTAAATCAAAAAAACAAAAATTAAAGCAGCCTTTTAGGCGTACAATTAGTAAATGACAAGTCCTTGTTG
Source organism: Merzomyia westermanni (assembly GCA_949987695.1). Classification (NCBI taxonomy): domain Eukaryota; kingdom Metazoa; phylum Arthropoda; class Insecta; order Diptera; family Tephritidae; genus Merzomyia; species Merzomyia westermanni. Next base: position 11,240,176 of record OX465288.1, on the reverse strand, counting down.
TATACACTCGGCATGCTGACAGTAAAGTCACGTGCAAAAATCAAGCAAAGCATGTCTGCTTTGTCATCTCATTCATTTGCAAATCATCTTTGGATTTGCTTTTGTCATTGGAAGCATGATGCTAAAGTAATTTTGTTGGTATTGTTGATTATGATATACGTTCCATTTTGTTGCTGATGCTCTTGTTGTTATTTTGTTATTGTAATTGTTGTCATCGCTTTTGTTTGTCTTTGACACTGCTACCAGGCTGCTGTTAACTTATAACAGGTGCGCAAAAGTAAGCTTCCGATGTACAGCATATCGGTTGTGGCACGTGCAGTGTGTGCTGTTGCACCGTCTTGTTGGAACCACATGTTTTCCAATCCCAATTCATCAAGTTGCGCCAAAAAGAACTCGTTGATCATTGCTCTGTAGCGCTCACCATTCACAGTAACCGTTTGGCCCCGACCGATTATTGGTCAAATAAATAGTCAGCAATATTCCGCGTTCTGGAGCAGTGTAGCGTAACATTGTTTATTAACGTATATTTCGCATGTGTTCACTACACATATGTCAAAACAGAACTGACTTTAGGGGCCAATCGCAAAATTTATAGCATTTTCTGATAGGAGGATTACTTTTGCGCCACCCTGTATATTCCTCGCCAAAGCGTGGTGGCTTCTAATAATCTTTTGTAAATTGACACTCAATTAACATTGGCTCATAGTCACCAAACTCGAACAATTAAAGTGTTGAGTAAGAAAAAATTTGATTTGCTTCCAAATATGTTAATTATAATGCTATGCTCATAACTTGTGTAGACTAAATCGGATAAGAAGCGTTCGGTATGATATGGGTCTTTCCATGCCGAGCTGACAAATATATGGAATAGATCCCTTCCGATTGGAATGAAGTTTGGTTGGGAGTTTCCTTTTAAATATGTTAAACCAAAGTTCTGACAAAGAAAACTAAATTTTTTAAATTCAATTTTTTTTTTTTTTTAAAGCTATGCTGTTTCATAATTTCACTTTTTTCCTTTTTTCGGAACTACTGCAGTTAAAAACATAAACTTTGCACATCCAATGCGGCTACGTAGAGGTAAAAAAAAAGTAGTTTGAAAAACAAACTTTTAAATTTATAGCTTTACAAAATTTTAAATTTTTCGAAATCGAAAAAATTATAGTTCGCCCTAAAATTTTGGACTGAAAATTTTTTCTGCTATACCCTTAGTACATCTCAAATATCCGGAAATTTTCAGTGAGTTTTCGAATTTTTCGGAAAAATGTTTTTTTTGTTATGTTTCTGGTCGGGTTCTATTATTTGAACACAAAATTATTCAATTTTGATCACTGAAATTTTTTTTTTGTGCCAGTGGAATGTAAAACCAAAAAAAATTTTGAATTTGCATAACTTTTGAAAAAAAAAATTTTTTGATTTCTTTGCCAGAATTTCGTTATATTATAAATTTAATTTAAATCGGAAGGGGTTAATTCCAATTATTTGACGATTTGAGATGGCACAACCCATAAGAAAGATACTGAGGGTAAAAAATGCAGTATTTTAAGCAATAAAAAAAATACATATGTATATACAGTTTTGTAAGAGTCCAATTGCAAGCATGTTAAAACTTTCTTTGGTAAAAATTATGCATTTTATGAACATGTTCTGAAAATCTGTGCAGAATAAGAGAAATGATACTCAGGGAGTGCCGTCAGTAGAAAAACTTGTAATTTTCGTAGGCAAATATAACTTTTTGTACAGCAGGCAATATGAAATGAAAGGTTTTTTATTCACTATTATAAATTATTTAAACTGATTGTGCAGTTGAAATACATTTTTGCACAAGTGGCAACTCTGTTTAATTAATTATGTTTTTGTACTTATCAGTGAACTAATCCGTTCATATGAAAATTAAAATTTTGCAACTGTTAACTGTTCACTAAAAGGTTGTTTTTGAACAAGTGGCAACCCTTTTCATGAGTACTAAAAATTTTAATACTTAAAAAAAAATGTTAAATTGTTAAAATTGGAGCAAACGCTCTCGACCTATAAATGAAAATCGAACATGGCAAATAATTTTTTTAAATGATTCCTTTCAACTAAACCAATTTTAGGATCAAACTTACTATTACATAAAAATAATTTTAGAACAGCTGGCGTGCACCTTTTATAAGTCATATGATCTGTTCTGCGTACTGCTCAAGCCCAGTGATATGCCACCTCAAAGGTGAAACTCAAGTATGAAGTAAAAGTGAATTGTTAAATTGGTGGCAACACTTCATGAAAACCGAATATTTCAAAAGTCTAAACAATAAAAATATCAAAATTGTTCAATCTGTTCTTGGGATATAATAAAATTTTTAAATTTAAAATAACAGAAACCACATAAAAAGAAATTTCATAGTTTACACAAAGTTCAGGAAAGTTAACTAAACTTTTAAAAATTTGCATCGAAATTTCAGTATTTTTGTGAAGGATTTTAAGAAAATTTATATTTAAATTAAAGTCCTTTCAATTTTAGCATAATAATGGGCCAGTTAGAAGCACCTCAAAATTTCCCCTGAATTTTAAGATTTTCTTTTATCAATCATGATGGGTATTTTTTTCTATACAAAATTAATGTTTCTTCGTGAGTTGTATGGAAGAAATCACTCAACACCCTTGACGGAAAAAATTCTAAAAATTCAGGGAATTTTTTTAACGTGTTCTAACTCCAACAATATTGTACTAAACTAGATTGGTCTGCAAAACTGCGTACTCAAAAATTTTGTAGAAATTCCGCCAAAAAAATTTGAAAATATTGATGAGCTATATCTGACGTGAATGACAGTGTGATAAATTTATTTAAAAGTTTGAGTACATCATTGATTTCATATATACCAAATGCTCGTGTATATTTCTTACTCCCTACATTTGGCTTTGAGTGCATACAAGATTTTCAAACACCGAAATTTGCCTACCGACACACACTTCCAAATCGTTATTTATTTGTGCAACAAATTCAATTTTAGTTGGAATTTCTCACTGCCCTTCCAAGATATAAACGTAAAATACAAATGTATAAAGTATAAACTCTTATACCCCATTCAATTTGTTTATGTAAAATTCTTTCACTTTCTATTACGAGAGTGATTTTTCAACCCGTTCAAAGTTAATGTAAGATATTTGTTTTAAAACTCATTGTGATGTATACATATGTTTCAAATATTTACATACAAGTACATAGCCATATATGTATAGACACCACCCACACACATGCAAAGATGCTGGTCCACAGCATATAAACAATGTTATTTGCATTCAATTTTCGTTGCATTCAAATGCTATCAGGAAATTGCTTTCGAGCAGCTACTTTGCTACGTTCTTTTCTCTCAACGAACTTTAGCACACCCCTGCACTTACACTGCTTTTACTTTATCTTATTCCATTCACGGCACATTGTATTCGAAATCTGATTGAAATGTTTCATTTTGGTACGTGCTTAAATTAAAAATAGTTTACGCATTGGCATTTCATTCAAGGCAATTTTAGAATGTAATACTTTATCCTTATCAAGCGATCTTATGATGTGAGTGCAACACAAATTTATTTTCGTTTTTGATTAATACAGTCGATTTCTTTTTGTTTTGAAAGTACCAAAATAATCTTATTTCTAGATAATCTAATTAAATTTTAAAATTACAAATTTTGAGGCCTCCTAAGGAATTCATCCTGTTCACTTAGAAAGCTAAAATTCCTTTGTTCAACTTGCCGATACTCCTCTCCTCTAAAGTAAAATATGTAGGCATAGAACTGAGAACTTTCTTGGTATATAATCCATAGTATGTACAACCCACTCACCCAACCGATACTATCGTATATCCATCTATTAAAGTGAAAGTTCAAAGGCTAGTGTGCCTAGAAAAGGCTAAAGGTCATTTTTTACTTCTTGTCCCTACATTTTTCCGTTCAGCCTTTGCTCGCAAAAGGAGTTCTCAGACTGGTTAAACCCAGCACTTCACAGCCGACACCTACTATATTACATCAGTTATTGACTTCCGAGCACAGAAGATACAAGAAAGGTGTATGAGGGAGAGATGATATGAGTTTTTCCCCCTTTTTAGAGAAGTTGAGGTATGTAAAGTAGCTCACAAATTGAAAAGGGAATGTGGTATTCGCTCTACTCAAGGGATCTGCAATCCAGGTAGTCGTATCGACTCCCTGACTCATGCAGTTTCTTACAAACGGAAATCTGTGCCAAACTATTGCGGCAGATTATAGTAGCAGCACGATCCTTTTTGACAGCCATGCCGCCTTAACGGCATTAGAACCCAATGTGATAAAATAGTGAGAAAGTGCCGAACCTCTTTAGAGGCTCTGCATAATTCTCAACATTTCTCTCTGAAAGTTCCTCAGCGGCAACAATATTGAAGGGAACCAAATTGCTGATGAGGTAGCCAGGAAAATTTCCGAGATAGCATATACTAGGTGGGAAAGCTACCAACATTGGAAAATCTCGTAAAAGGAATTAAAGAGCTTACTTTTAAAGCAACGAATTGACTTTGGTCTAACTGGGATGATTTCGAAGTATCAATATCACTGTTTGATTCTCAACCTAAAGAAGTCTGCGATGATTCAAAGAACAACAATTTCTTTATGTAGAAGCTGTCAGAATAAGAAGGAAGCACAGTCTGGCTGAGGCGGGGGTAATTAGTAGTTCCTTTGCTTCTCTTCATAAGTTTATGTGGAAAGCAAGTGGTGTAAAAAGGAGTGAGGAATAACTGCTGGGAAAGCTAGTGAACGATAACTTCGTCTAGTCTGTCAAATCAAAACTGGAGTAAACAAAACTTTTTTCCAACTCACTCTGCGAACCATGCCTTTTTCTACTCATACTTTCAAGCATCTGAGAAAAGCCGTTAAGTGGTTTAGTATTACTATTTTTTCTTTTTAAACTATTTTTCGCACCTCTTTTTTTAATGTGTTCTTCCTATTTTATCAATTGTATCCATTCCTTTTCAATATAAGTATGATATTAATCCTGCAGCTGTTTGCCTAACTAATGAATGCAAACATTTGTCTCTCAAACCAATTGTTTGCACGTCGTTAGTTAATACCGCAGCATCTATGACTGGCACTGCAGCATCTATGACCGGCACCGCAACTATAACTACGTGCAAACCTACAAACCACTACATCATCCCAAACTCTGGTCAGCATAAACTAACGAGAACTTGGCAAGAAGACAGCTGCTGATGGATATGACTTAAAATATTGAAAAGGATGGCTAGACATTACAAAAAAAAGTTATGTATTAGCTCAGTTAAGTAATTTCTGTGGTTGAATATAATTAAAAAGCATATAAGAACTGACAACTTTTGATTGGCTTAAGTGTTAAATGAAATATGAGCTGATCTTCTACTCAGTTAACGATATAGTTTCCATATGTGTACTGCAATAAAAATAAATTTGAGAGGAAAAGTAAAAATGTATATAACTTAAATAGCAGCTAAAGCAATGAAATTGTTTATCACCGACATCTATTAATCGTTTGGTCGCTCTACATGAAGTATAGAAGCATCAAATTACTAAGCGCAACCAATAATTTTTTCTAACACATTTTATGTTTAGCATTTTGGATTATCTTGTCGAAACTGTTCTTACGGAAAAAAAGGTATGGGAAACACTAGAGTACCCAAGAAAAACATTAAACGAAATGTAGGAATAAAAATTCTCACCAATATTTAGCGCTTCATATTAATTTCTAGTACTTACTATTTTAATTTAAAGTTTAAAAGATGTTTTCCTTTTTTTCAAATTTCGAATGAATCGGTTTTGTCGACCTAGTCGGGAATTTCACGCTCCTCGAAAATGTCTTTGAGTTTTTTAATGTACCTCACAGTGGTTTACCAGTACGACTGGTCTAAATACAGTATATTATTGTTATTATATACCAGCAGACCCGGACGACGTTGTCCTGTCCAAATTATCACCCTCTTTGGTGCCTCCATTTGGTGCTTCCTCTTCATTTATAACTATATCTTCCTCTTTCTTTCTTCTTTTGTTTTTCTCTCACCCCTATAACCCATTCCTCTTCCTTACCCTATTAATTTCCTCGAACATCTCCTCTTCAACTAAAATTTAGTTTGTCTACTCTCTTTCTTCTCCCTGTTGCTCTGCTTGTACTGATATGTTCATAGCTCCGAAGATATAGCGAAGTTACCTTTTTATTTGTTATTATTAGTTACCGCTAACTTTTTGAAAGGTTTTCTTTGATACATATATAGAACATGGGTCTATATATAGAACTTTATTAACTCGTACCAAATAAATCCCTTGTGTTTATTTCTTTCGTTTATTTTATTTGCATTGCATGCTATTATCATTCGCAAACAGCTTATGAAATATTCCAAAGATATAGTTTATGTTTTTAATACCGTTCAATAAGAACAAATAATTTATGGTAACTTTATATAGCCTGTGGTCTTCTTCAAAAACTATATATGGCCTGTGTCGCACCTAGCGGTCTTCTGAGCCCACTGTGAAACTTTACAAAATATTTGGACGTGGCACCGGCCATTTTTCTAAAATTGTGTAAATATTGATTAAAGAACACATATATAAAAATATCATTCACTCTGTGGCAACAAGCGACAATAGCCAAACTCGATATTGGTCAAAAAGCAGTTAGTACCAGCATTGTGTACTCCGTGCTAAGATCTATAATCACAAAAAGCACGGCTTTAGCTCAAAAATTATTGATTATAGACAAAAAACCATATCTCAATGCCATATATTTACACTACAATATAGACTTTCAAAGCGCTCTACTGAAGAATTTAAAAAAAATACTTTGGTTTTCATCCCATATTGTAACAGAATTTAGGCCAGATACATTTAAAGTTATGAAAATTGTAATTTTTTATACCCTTTGGCCTGGCTCCGCCCACTTTCCAAATTTATGTATGTTTTGATGACGAATAGGCAGCATCTCCTGGAATAGATCCATCCGATATTTAAAAATTTTGTTTTTTAATTTTTTTATTTATTATAGAGGGTGTTTTTTTCAGGGGTATAGAACTTCGAATTGAAATAAAACACAAGAAAATCATTTTAAGGTCCATCAATTTGGCTTTATTGGAAGGATAATTTTATGCCATTAATGTTTAAATATGATTTCGGGCATGTGGCCGCCGCGGCTGGCTCGAATAAAGCCAATTCTACAGGTCCAATTTTCAACCACTTTTTCGAGCATATGGGGCCGTATGTCGTCAATAACGCCACGAATGTTGGCTTCCAATTCCCCTAACGTTTCTGGTTTGTTGGTGTAGACGAGCGACTTCACATATCCCCAAAGAAAATAATCCAATGGTGTCAAATCACACGACCTTGGTGGCCAATTGACAGGTCCATTCCGCGAAATTATGCGCTCATCGAATGTTTCCTTCAATAAATCGATTGTGACGTGCGCTGTGTGGCATGTAGCGCCGTCTTGTTGGAACCACAACTCATCCACATTCATGCCATCCAATTCGGGAACAAAATAGTCGGTTATCATGGCTCTATACCGGTCTCCATTAACGGTAGCTGCCTCTCCAGCATTATTGCGGAAGAAGTATGGCCCAATGACTCCACCAGCCCATAGAGCACACCAACCAGTCAGTTTTTGTGGATGTAATGGCGTTTCAAGGGTCTCATGTGGATTCTCTTCACTCCAAATGCGGCAATTTTGCTTGTTGACGTAGCCATTCAACCAAAAATGAGCCTCATCACTGAACAAAATTTTGCGATGAAAATCAGCATCGAAATCAATCTCATTTTCGGCCCATACACCAAAATCACGACGCATTGCATGGTCTCGCGGCTTTAATTCTTGCACAAGCTGGATCTTGTAAGGTCGCAAGCCAAGATCTTTGCGCAAAATCTTCCATAAAGTTGATGGACAAAGCTCCAATTGCTGTGCACGGTGGCGAATCGATTCATTCGGGTCCTCTTCAACACTTTGCTCTACAGCGGCAATTGTTTCTTCGGTGCGCACTGTTCGACGTCTCTGCGGATGCGTATTATCACATAGAGTAAACGTAGTGCGAAAACGATCCATGGTTAACCGAATTAATTGCTCTGATGGACGATTATGTCGACCATAAAATGGACGGAGCTCACGGTAAACTTCGCGAACTGAACCATTATTTTCGAAATAAATTTTCACGATTTGCAAGCGTTGTTCTTTTGTCAACCTGTTGATGATGAAATGGCAAACCAAACTGAACATAAATGACATTAGAGTTGCCAGATTTGACCACAAAATGCCAGTTTTATCTCTATTCGAAAAACAAACCTGTAAAAAAAACACCCTGTATTATTTTATAAATTTTTTCTTAAATTCCACATTTTTATTTAAGCTATAAATATTTCTAAAATTATTAAATATATTTATTATTAACCTACAAAATGTAAAGGCAGTTTTTTATTAAAAGGTTCGCAATGCTTTATAATATTAAAAAAATTAAATGCCTAAACTCACTAGCTGAATTTTTCTGTAATAACCGTCGATTAGGTGTGACAGTACTCATGCCATTACTTACTAGTTTGCAAACTAAATCGAAAGCTCCTGTGCATACATACATATATAGTTACTAGTTATTTTGCATATTAAAATTCTTTAAGAAGTATTTTCACTCTTATATATATATCTTATATGGCGTATTCGCCTTTACATCCTTGTGAATTTATTAAACAAATTTATTTTAGATAATTTCCGTTGCTAAATTATTAATATCCGCCAAGAAAATGTTAATGGCGTGAGTAAATTGCAAAAACGCCACAGGAGAATATCAGAGTATGAATTAATTAAGTGCCAGCTTTTATATATGTACTATTAATGTTTGAGAGGATTATTCATATATATTTACCATAGAGGAGAACACTTAAGTTACGACCTCTTTCCTGCACATGTGCCGGCATTCATACAAGTTGTTCATCAACCTCCTTAAACCTTCAATGTCCTAGGCTATAAAAATTATTCCACGCTACATTATTATTTCTCAATGGAGCTATGGGAGTCTCGTTAAACTCTAGAAATTTCTAGAAATTTCATTGTGATAGAGAAGTACGCTCAAAAAATGGGCATTAGGTGCTAAAACTGTTTCGTTCTCCCCCGGCACATTGTCGTATGGTATTGTGTTTCAGTCATGTTCATGTAGAATTACCCCTAATATTCCAGTGTTCCTTGAATATGAATATCAATACGTTCAATTTAGAAATCTCAATAATGGATCATACTTTGTTGCATGAAGGCCTTCGACTTCTAGAAACTCTACATGGCTGCAAATCCATGTCGAACTAGCTCATCAGCTTTCTCGTTTAACTGGCCAGGCTTATGGCTCACATTCTACACAGACCAACAAGGCTATACACTGCACAGTTACAATCAGTTGTACGCATGCAAGAAGAATGCATGCCGTATGAATGAAAACATATTAATTCACAAAGAAAGTATGCATAACCAATACCTTTGCATCAATGCAGAATTGATGTTTCTGTACGTATATATCATGTTTAAGTATTAGTGCTTCTGTATGCGTTCAGAATTAACTGCAGATACATTCATAAAGAAGTAGTACAAAAGTAGGGATAGAGTATGCATGCTCCCTGACATGAATAATCATTTATACTGGCATGCATACAGAGTTCCAATTTATACCTAAAATATTGATGCCGCATGCATATGTATCCAATTGGATATTCATCAACAACATTCACACGGAGTCGGTCCACTCTTTTGTCACCCCCGTGAATGCCACCATATAGGCATAAGGACCAACTTCCCCTGAGATTTACCATGCCCTTACAAAATAGACCAAATTCACTCTCACATTGTAGTTGGTAAAACTCCACTTATCCAGACTAAACCCAGGCATGCCGAATATTTTCCTGGCATGTGGTGATACCTTTTTAATTGCTCACTTAAGCTGACTCTTCTAAAGCCAATTTTTTCTTGATCCAACCCTGTTGAAGCTTTCAGTTTTATTGGACTTCCTTTAGAAGAAATTGTTTACAAGGTTAAATCACTCTTTTAGTCATAATTCTATTCATATTCTCTGCTATAAATTTTGGTTTGAAATTTATTACAGAAAATCAAACTACTCGACAAATTGTTAAAAACTTCCGTATCCTCGATATTGGATACATGATTCCTATGTGGAATTTTGTGCTGATTTCAAATGAATATGTAGTCAGATAGTTTAAAAGTCGAACAGCTTTCGAGATATTTTGAAATTTCATTTCTTGAGCTTAAAAAAAGTAGTTTTGAGAGGATTAAGTACCATTTCCACCAAAGCAAATATAGTTAAAATCGATGTTAAAGTGACGGAGTTATGGCGAGAAAAATTTTTTTTATCCAACTTTTTACTTTTTTCCACATTCATCTCCTTTTTTTGTAATATTTTTAACGAAATATTAAATAACCTCCACGTTTTATATTGTACGTCAATAGACTATTCCTTAGTAAACACTTTGAAATTATCTTACTAAAATACTTAACCGATCTCTACGAAATTTTGTACACTTATTCTCAGGAGCATAGACGAGGTAACAGATTCATGCTATTCCGAAAAAGTGGACCACGGACAGACCCATTCAAAAAACTCTTGTTTATGATGCGATTTGTTTGAAATTCGGTACCTTGGTAGACCTCTGCTGTTTGTTTAATTTGTTTGTTTAAATTTAGTAAAACTTTTTTCCGGGAAGTGTACCAGGGCTTGACGCGATTGGCTGATAAATAAAAATGTCTTCAGAAGAACTTTCGTTATTTTGCTTATTTTCTTCGTGCGGGCGTAGACCCGGTAAAAACTAGCAATTGATAAACTCGCATCACTCAAAAGAGTATAGAGAGCTTCAATCAAAAAGAACATTGTTTAGCAAATAGCTTTCAAATTTCCAACTTAGGCATTCCATTTTTCTTAATTAACTCTTACAGGAAAACTAATTTAACACAAATCCCCTGCAGACACAATATCTACATACCTTAGTCCCATATCGCATTGAGTGGCAACATATGTACATACATATGTATGTATTATTGATGAACGGAATCCCGTGCTTTTCTAGGTCTTTTTTTTAATTCCAAGCTTTTCGGGATCTAAAATTTTATAAATAAAAATGAATGTGTGTCTGTGTGTCTTTTATAGGGGTCCAAAGTACTTAAGCGATCTTTATGAAATTTTCAGAGTAAATTATTGGGTTTGCAGGGTACTGCATGGGCTCTATACAGTTTTTTTTTTTGAAAATAGGCGCAGCCACTCCCACATATTTTTGTGTGTTGTTTCTACTTCGTTCATGTCCAAAGTGTGTTGCCGATTTCTATGAAACTTTTACAGTGAGTTCAGGAGTCACGACACATGCGGCCATATATAATTTTTGGAACAGCCCCAAGCTTTATAAGGTTGCAATCGCAATACCTAAAAATTCGTTTGGTTCGAGGTAATGACATCTTATTTATACGAATGTGTATTATATATAAAGAAAAAAATCTTTGGAAATAGCTAGCGGTACCAAGTCCGAAAAATATGTTAATTCGATATATCTTGGGAGCTATATACATATCCGGACCAGCATAGACAAAGTGAGATGAAGGGGCGTAGGAAGAGTAAGCTTAAGTTAAAGCGGAGGTTAGGGAGCAAAATGAAAAACGTAAGGAAGAGAAACGGGATGTGGGGGTGAAGGAAAGGCAAAATGAGAAAGAAAGAGGAAGACATAGGGTTAAATAAAATGGAAGTGCCAAAGCAAAAGGAAGAACATGCAATTTGTCAAATGTAACTAAGGCAAATTTTAGGCAAGACAACATCTGCCGGGTCCGCCAGTGTATTGCTAAAAATAAAATATATGTTATTTATTTTAAAAAATTATCTAAATTGATTTTTGATTGTGTAGCTCGAGCTTGATCTTTGTTAGCACCGAATCCACTAAAGAAAAATTTTCAATTTTTTAATATTTAATTTTTGAATATAAAGTAAGCCTCTTCTCTTAGTTTATTTATTTATTTAGTTCAGTCTACAGAATTCATTTCTTACAGACTAGGTGTGATACAATAATAAATCAATTAAAACTAGGTCTATAAAATTAATCAATTAAAAATTCTAAACAAATTTTATTTAGACATGTTTATACTTAGATTAAAGTCAAAAACGCTTGCAGTGGTGTTACACAGTCTAACGCCCCTAGCAATCGGCTCATTCATGGCGTAATTAGTAGAGTGCACTGTGTCTACCTGGAAATGATTACTTCTCAAGTCAATTTGAAATTTATAGACTTGATAACACAAAAGTTCTCATAAAAGTATAAACCAAAATTTTTTGTTGATTCTCATCTTTGTTTTGTTTGTCGATTATTTATTCATTCCAAAGTCGCCGTGGTGTGAAGGTAGTGTTGCCGGCCTACCACACCGAAGGTCCATGGTTCGAGCCCTGGTACAGGTAACATCAAAAGTGATTTGAAAAAAGTTTTTCAAAACGGGGTCGCCCCTCGGCAGTGGTTTGGCAAACTCTCCGAGTGTATTTCTGCCATGACAGGCTTCTCAGCAAAAATTCGTCTCCTTTGTAGATGCCGTTCGGAGTCGGCAAAAAACTGTAGGTCCCACCAATTTGTAGGGAAAATTCAAATCGGCACAGCACAAATTGGAAGAGAAGCTTGGCGCAAAAATCTCTTAGGAGGTTTATGATGATATACCTGCTGTATATCGCGCCATAGAGATAGAGATAGAAAGTTTCAAACTATCTTCTAAAATATTTAGAGAAACATTTATTATTATTAAAAATTCGGCAATAATTCGAAATTATTTCTAAGCTTAAATGCATTTATTATTTTAGATAATCTCCCAAATCAATTTTTCACCTTTTTCACTAATTTCTCAATAACGGGATTGTAAAATGATATCACAAATTCGCAGTAAATGGGCATCCCTAGTATGTATTAAAGTGTAGCAAAACATATTTCATATCCTCATAAGTTACTAGCACACCTATCATCTAAGTTAAGAATAAATGAGCAGCTATTAGTTAGCGTCAGTGTCATTAACCCAAGCAACCTTTTTTCTGAGTAAGCAAGCATCAGTTCTACCGAGGCATGCATTCATCGACTTTGTTTTACTTTATATATTGTCTTATTTAACCCTACAGGTGCATACAACATATGAAATATGAATATTGTGTGTGAACTCATAACAAAGGTACTATCTATATATCTTTTGCAAGAAGTTAGAGACTACACATTTATATATCTAAATATTATGCAAAAAGTTTCATATGAGTTATTTTCTAATTAAGAACAGCGGATGTGTTGAGTTACACGTACGTTGGAACATATTAGAGCCATTAGTATACGGTGAAAGACTAGAGGAAAAGGTGCTATATATTTCCCAACAAACATGTTTTTTCTAAACGTCAAAAGGAAAAGATGGTAGCCTTGGTGAGCCCAGCAGCACTAAATGCGCTGGTTAGTGATACACATGGGCAAGCGGTCCTAAAACTCTGAAATCACTCGACGTTTTTCGAATCAGAAATGGCAAGAGCGAAGCATCGATGTCAGCTTGTTAAACTAGTTTGAGCGGTTCTTGTAACCAAGGTTCACGTAGAAAAATTTTTTTCTGGGCTCAAGTTTATTATCCCTCCAATAAGAGCAAACTTGAGTAGAACTGTAATAGTGGATTCGATCTCGTTAATGTGAACTAACCAATTGTATGGACATAATTCTATTGCTATCTGAAACCCAATTTTTAGACAAACTATTTCGATCAGAATAGATTAGGTCAAATGAGCAGGCCAAACTTTCTGCAACAATTATTTCCTTGATATTATTTTTTTGGATATCCAAAATATACAAAATTATCCTAATTTTCGATGCTAGATAACTAGATATAACAACAAAAAAATCAGTAAACATTATAAGCTCTCGAAATTTTGGTCTCTAATTTTGCCGAGAACATTTAAAACTTTGAAAAAAAAAGTTATTTTGGTGTTTTAATCAAGTATCGCTTACGAAAAAAAAACCGCTTTTAATTTTTGGAACTCCATACTCTCTACCAAAATATATGAATAAAATTTTTTTTATAAAAATAGGTTGGCTGATCTAAATCACAAATTATATCCATCCTAAACAGAGTTGGGGAACTTAGGATTACGATTACATTTTGCATTACTTATGATTACGTTTACTCTAATTGTAATCATTTAATATTACCCTTACTGTATATTACGCTTATTATGATTGTAATCATAAAAGTTTTACGATCACAAGTAATCAAAACGGGTTACTATTACAGTGACAGTCATTTTTTATGATTACACTGTATCATTATTGGTGGTGTACTGTAATCATTATTGGTGGTTTTTGATAGCCTTTTTATTTAAAAATATGTTTTAATGAGCTCAAGGCCTAATTTGAATAAAACACGGCGTTTTTATTCTTAAATTTTTAAAATATATCAATCTGAAGTCATTATCAAGACTATTAAGCACAAATTATTTTTATTGTTTCATGTTTGTGTTTAATGGTTTTGATAAAACCGCGTTACACACACTCTGTCCTATGAACCAAAAATACTTTTTCGGAAAGGGGAGAAAAAATAAAAATACACGTGTATCATGATTGATGACGATTTTCATGTACACTTGAGAATTTTTTTTTTATGTATAAAGTATAAAGTATAAAGTAGTGTCCGTCTGTGAATCGATCAAAAAGGGTTAAGAATCGATCCAAAGTCTTTCACACAGGCGGACAGACGGACACTACGACCTTTATAGACTTTATACATACATAAAAGAAAAATATATTTTTATTTTTTGTATTTTTATTTTTTCTCCCCTTTCCGAAAAAGTATATTTAGTTCATAGGACAGAACTAAAGCTCGTTTTTGTAACGCAGTGTAATTAGTTCAGATTGGAGTCGATATATCGACTGATCGAATATGTTTTAAAAATTTAAAAATAAAAACACCTTGTTTTATTCAAATTAGGCCTTGAGCTCATTAAAACATATTTTTAATTTTCCTTTTTATTATTGCTGTTTCCGACAGGGTAGAGATATGCATTTTTCTGGAACGATTTTTCGTCATCCTTTGTCAATTTTGATTCTGAACAGAACGGAGAAAGACACTGAAGATGGCACAGCGCCGAAACCGGCTTGTCTCCAAGCCCAAACTGACAAGAGATGACGGAAAATCGTTCCAGAAAAATTCTTATTTTTAATTACTGTAATCGTAATTGAAAGTTTTATGATAACGATTACTGTAATTGTAATCCCATTACCTTTATGATTACGATCACGGTAATTTCTTCGATTATAGTTATCGTAATCGTACCATTTTTATGATTAAGATTATTGTAATCGTAATCGGAAAAAACATGATTATAAATATATATGTATATAAATACTAACTATATATAGTCTCCCATACAGATTACGGACAACCAACTTTATTCAGTTAAGTTTAACGACTTAATTCAACTTACAAACTGGCATATTGACGTCATCAACATTCACTGACGCTTCACCACTTCAGCGATTTTTGCCGTTCCATAGAGATTTGCAGAAGTATTGCTGTATTGCCAACAACATTCCCGGGTTAGCTCCCACCCGACATGAGCAAGCCTTATCTATCTTCTTCATTGCCTGAATATATATTTCATAGATGCGAAAGGATTTATCAATCACCTCTCAGAGCTATTGGCCGTGAACAAGTTCAGTGTAGTTCTGAAAGAGATGCAGCAGTTGCATATCCGCTAAAATCAGCAGTTTCGTCGCTGAAACTGTAGGCTTCAAAGCCAGCAGCGCTTCTCCAAGTCAGCGTTCTTTCTTCGATTAAACCACAACAATAAACACAACCCTTTGTTCATCGAAATCACTATCTTTAGTACAGACCTATAAAATATTATTCTATCACCCTATATACTCACGCATATTCTATGACATTCATTCTTACTAACTGCCATCAAAGTGCCCCAACATGATCAACAAATTACTTAATTTATTTATAGGTTCTACTTGAAAAATGTGCGAAAAACGCGCAGCAGAAAACATTTGACGTGAAAAATACTCACCTGCAATCAGTGGGGCACAATGGTCGACTAACGCACCAAACGTAGTAGCAACAAAATTGTAAAAGTAACAAGAGTAATGCAACAAAAACATGTAAAGACATAAGGAATGGTTTCTAGGTTAAAAACGAGTCACAAAATTTAAAAGCGTAAAAGAAATATGTACGAGTAAAACTTTTTCGAGTTGAGCACAAAACAGAAAGTGTTACTCTAATGTATGGCCTTCACTATTTTTGCCGGGTCTGTTGTTTTTGTTTTTTTTTTTCACCAAATGCAATGTATTGCAACGTATTTGCAACTTAAAACCATTTCTTCTTCCTGCAGCATTCGAATGCAATACAAGAATTATTAAAGAGTTAATGTGGATGTGAGTGTCCAAAGTAACTACAGAAAATTTCAAAGAAAAGAGAACACGAAAAGCAATGAAAATGTTGCGCAGAAAACAGTAAAACACTTGCAAACAACCGCTGGTATGAGAAAATTGTTGGCAAGCAAAAATGTTGCAATACATTTTCCTAAAACACAACGCAACAGCATTTTGTGGGCACATCGAAATTATCGGTAGGCCTTCAGAAAATTCAAACACAATTCATTATTGGTAACGCATTGCTAACACTGAGTTCAACGCGCCAACAAGTGGTCTCAACATACCGCAAATACGCAATAATTTATTAACCCAATAGGCTAAATTCAACCCCAAAACCTCATTTTAATTTAATTATTGGCTGTTTTTTTCCTTCATTTTTCTTTCCCTTCTTTTCTTTGCTGTTTCTTTCCTTCAGTATATTTTATTATTTATTCCTTTCTTTTTCTTCCTTTATATGATGTTCCTTTCCTTCAAAATATAGTTCCTTCCTTTACTTTCCAGTCCTTTCGACACCATTTAATAATTTCTATGTTTATAAGTCTTATTTTATTAAATTGCGTTTTATTTACTAATTTCCTTCTACAGCTGCTCCTTTAGTTCAATGATGCTGCTTTCCTTTGCTATTTCTTTGTTTCTTTTCTTTACTTCACTTTTCTTTCCTTTCCTTTTTTCGTATCCTCTCCATTTCTGTGAAATTATTTTATTTATTTCATTCGATTCAGTTTTATTTTCCGGTTCTTTCTTTCTTTTTTATTCCCGTTCCTACCCCTTAATTTTTTGTGCTCTTCTTGCTTTTGGTTCCACTTCCTTTTCTTTCATATGTTATTTTATTTCATTTCATTTCATTTTCTTTATTTTATTTCATATACTTTATCTTATTTCATTTTATTTTAATTAATTTATATCTATTTTTAATTCTTGGCGGCCGCCGTGGTGTGAAGGTAGTGTTGCCGGCCTACCACACCGAAGGTCCATGGTTCAAGCCCTGGTACAGGTAACATCAAAAGTGATTTGAAAAAAGCTTTTCAAAACGGGGTCGCCCCTCGGCAGTGGTTTGGCAAACTCTCCGAGTGTATTTCTGCCATGACAGGCTTCTCAGCAAAAATTCGTCTCCTTTGTAGATGCCGTTCGGAGTCGGCAAAAAACTGTAGGTCCCACCAATTTGTAGGGAAAATTCCAATCGGCACACCACAAATTGGAAGAGAAGCTTGGCGCAAAAATCTCTTAGGAGGTTTATGATGATATACCTGTTGTATATCGCGCCATAGAGATAGAGAGAGATTTTTAATTCTTGTTTTAATTTATTTTATTTTATCTTATTTTATTTTATTTTAATTTGTTTTATTTTATTTTATTTTATTTTATTTTAATTTGTTTTATTTTATTTTACTTTATTTTATTTTATTTTATTTTATTTTATTTTATTTTATTTTATTTTCTGTCTATGTGTAAATCATGTATGCTGGACTTTGTTTTTGTACTATTTTTAGAAGATTATTGTACATAACCGCGTGCCCCGGTGTAGATTTTTTTTGTTGTTGGTTTTATGGTGTGTTCAATTTCACATATTTTTGTAAGTTTTAACAAGCTTAAGACCACTTGATAATAATTCTTAGTTAATTATTATTATTTTTGAATACTTGATTTTTGATTAGACGACAAATTTATTATATTTTCCCCCCCATTTATTTTATTTTTTCATTTCATTTTATTTTATTTTACTTTGTATTATTTTATTTCTTTTTATTTTACTTTGTTTTATTTTATTTTGTTTTATTTTATTTTATTTTATTTGATTTTATTTTATTTTATTTTAATTTATTTTATTTTATTTGATTTTATTTTATTTTATTTTTTATTTTATTTTATTTTATTTTATTTTATTTTATTTTATTTTATTTTATTTTATTTTATTTTATTTTATTTTATTATGTTTTATTATGTTTTATTTTATTTTATTTTTTATTTTATTTTATTTTATTTTAGTTTATTTTATTTTATTTTATTTTATTTTATTATGTTTTATTTTGTTTTATTTTATTTTATTTTATTTTTTTTATTTTAAAATTTTTTATTTTTTTTTGATTTATGTGTTGCATAGTGTAGCAAATTATAAGAACGCAAGTGAGCTACAACACTCTATCATTCGGCAGCATAGTAAAACTTCACGCTCAGTGTTCACAACAACGGTCTTGCCATGGCTGATTGAAAGCGTTGCATTGAGGTAATAAATTTCGTTGAAAGGATAAAGTTTATGAGCAGAGAAACAGCACACTCCAAAACTGCGTCGAATTGCCTCCATCACTATTGCAGTTAAGCAGTATGAGTTGCATACATACATACATAATTTATTTACATATTTTTGCATTTGTATGCGTCACAGCGTTGCTCATGCTTTGCCTTACTTTGCAACGTATTCTTTCATACTGTAACTAGTGGCAAAACGTAAAAACATAAGAAAGCCGTTAAGGTAGCAACAAATCCACCAAAGTTGGAAAGGTAACAAATCGGATTTGGAATTGCCTGAATTTTTTATTTTTTTTTTTTGTATATTTCTATATAATGCTTTATGCTAAGTTGTTGATCCAACTACGAACGATAGTGCTGATATTGTTGTTGTTGTTGTAGTTATCCTGCGAAAATGGTGTAAGAAAGAGCTAAATAAATCGTTGCACGTAAAGTTTGCAGGGAAATTAGCCAAACTAAATCTCCGCACTTTTGTTGAAAACTTATTTCATACACACAAACACCCAGACATAACAGCACATCTGCCTATGAAAAAGTACCCAGCAGCATAAGGGATTTTGCCGCAAACTCAATTTACATATATGCGATTATTAAAGTTTTTTTACAAACCAATAAAGACAGTTGGATACGAAATGGTGTTTGGCTCATGGAATCAAGCGCACTGCAAATTGTGCTGAACTATGAAAGTTTACGCTTCCAATTATTCTCTCTTGAAAAGTTAGTATATTTTATTGCTATTAATGCAAACCCAATTTCGTTTTAATGAAGTCGATTTTCAAATTGTTATATAATGATTGATTTTTAGGTGAAAGATCAAAGAATTTATTATGTAGAACCAAAGCAGAAAGAAAATTCACAAAAAACGCATGCTCCAAGTACTCATAAAAATTGATGTGGATAAATTTATGCATGCGAATCAAAGGCTATTGCCTTCAAATATCACGGTTTTTATCACTGTTGTGGTAACTGTCATGGAAACTGTCACGGTTAATGTCTGTTCCGGTGGTGGGTTTTGTTGCTGCTGTCACTATTCTGATCATAGTTCTGCTTGTTGTCAGAGGAACAACGACGGCCATGGCGATGTCGTATTAGCAGTCACGGTATTTGTAATGGTCACAGTCACCTTCACAATCATATTAACAGTCACGGTAATGGGAATGGTGACGCTCATTATCACGGTTACCTGCACTGTAATAGTAACAGCCTCAATCCAATTCGCGGTCACTGTAACTTTCACTGTAACGGTAATAACCACGGCAATGGTAATGGTCACGGTCACCTTAACAGTCACGGTCACCTTAACAGTCACGGTCATTGTAATGGTCACGGTCACTATCATGATAAACTTCTTTTGCTTAGCAATGTAATGTTAATAGTCATGGTCACGGTCACCTTCAGTATCACAGTTATAGTCACTGTTCACTTTCAGGACTCCTTTACAGTTCCGTTTATTGTCACATTTCCGGTTACTGTAATAGTTATTTTTCCAGACATCGGTTACTTCAAGGCAGGTAACCTATTCCACAAGAATTATCATTATCATTATCATTGTCATCATCATTATCATTATCACTATCATCATTATCATTATCATTATCATTATCAACATCATTATAATTAGTATTATAATTATCAACATCATTATCATTATTATTATCATTATCATTATCATTATCATTATCATTATCATTATCATTATCATTATCATTATCATTATCATTATCATTATCATTATCATTATCATTAACATTTTAACTATCATTATCACTATCATTATCATTATCATTATCACTATCATTACCATTATCATTATCATTGCCATTATCATTATTATTAACATTTTCATTCTCATTATCATTATCATTATCATCATTATCATTATCATTAGCATTATCATTATCACTATCATTATCACTATCATTATCATTTTCATTATCATTATCATCATTATCATTAATATTATCATTATCATTATCACTATCATTATCATTTTCACTATCATTATTATCATTATCATTAACATTATCACTATCACTATCATTATCACTATCATTATCATTAATATTATCATTATCACTATCATTATCATTGTCATTATCATTATCATCATTATCATTAATATTATCATTATCATTATCACTATCATTATCATTTTCATTATCATTATTATCATTATCATTATCATTATCATTAACATTATCACTATCACTATCATTATCACTATCATTATTATTTTCATTATCATTATCATTATTATCATTAATATTATCATTATCATTATCACTATCATTATCATTATCACTATCAGTACCATTATCATTATCATTGCCATTATCATTATTATTAACATTTTCATTCTTATTATCATTATCATTATCATTATCATTATCATTATCATTATCATCATTATCATTAACATTATCATTATCACTATCATTATCACTATCATTATCATTTTCATTATCATTATCATCATTATCATTAATATTATCATTATCATTATCACTATCATTATCATTTTCATTATCATTATCATCATTATCATTAACATTATCACTATCACTATCATTATCACTATCATTATCATTTTCATTATCATTATCATTATTATCATTAATATTATCATTATCATTATCACTATCATTATCATTCCCATTATCATAATTTTCGTCCTGCAATTACTTTCCTCCCTAACTAATAACCATATACCACTTTCGCATGCTTAAAAATGACCTTCACTGCCCGCAATTAGCAGATTCACCCATAAGTCAATCTGCTGAGCTGAAAAGTTGTTGAACAAGCGTATTTCATGCAATAGTTGTATGTGTAACTCAAACAACTTTTCGAGCAGCGTAACAACAATATTGCCTACTAAAGCCAATAAATAAATCCATAGAATACACATCAATTACGCGAGGGTATTGAATGCAGATACAGCAAAACTTTACCGAAAGAACATTCCCTGCAAAATGTGCTAGCAAAGTTTCTTTAGCAAGACTAAATCGAAAAGTTTGTAGGATGAAGGAAAACAAAAAAAAAACAACAGCCCAGTTAATGGCTGGAAACTTAAATCTGTGCGTTACAACATTTGGCTCGTAAGACTATGTAGTTATTATTTTCGTTCTTTTTGTTATTAGCGAGTGAAAACACGGTATGGAAAACTTAGCTTAAACTATTCATCTTCACGGTAATTTAGCGCAAATTATAGTGTTTACAAAAACAACTTAATCGGTTAGTGCTTATGTAAGAGGTACTTGGCAGATAGCGGAAGATAGGCGCCGCTACATTAAATCACGCACTTACATACATGTATACTAAGTATGTGTATTTGTATATGTCTATAAAAGAAAATTTTAATGAATTAAAAAACAAACTAAGGTAAATACCGTACGCTTCAACATGCATACAAACACCGTGTGGGCAGACGCGGGCAGACACTTAGCTACGCGCACAGATTCATTCATTCATTATGCAGCCATTACGTATACACCATGGCGAACAACGCACAAAAGTTTACTAATAAATTTACAAGCGCTTCTGCTGCATGGCGGAAGAAGAAAGTGAGAGATGTTTTTAAATTAATTTTAGCTATGCCACATAGTTACTGTATCTGCTGTTGTTGTTGTTGCTATTATTATTATCATTGCTCTTGTTTCCTGTTTTGCTTTTGATGAGTGGCGCAAGGAATATCAAGAGCTGCTGAAGCAAGCAATAGCAATTGCCAAAGCAAAAGTGTAAAGGCAACAAAAATGACTAATTAGACGTTAAATTACACATTAAATGCCATGAATGATGGTAAGGTCGGTTCTTTGCTTTGTTACAACATCAGCCAACTTGCAACTTTGTTACATAGTTACGATATTAATATAGCCGTATTCTTTTGTAAATGAATGAAAACCAAACTGCGTACCTCTAAGAACATGTGGGATTATCTTCCAGTTTTTTACTGTGGTGCTCATTCCAAGTTCAAGCTCTCACAAGGTTCACTGAGACGTCTTTTATAGGAAACTTTTTTTCTTGTAGAAAACAATGTTCTGGAGAATATTATATTTCTCCCAGTAGAACTTGAAGCGAGATCTCCAGAAGCGATGAATAAGAGGATAGTCTTTTTGACACCTTTCTCGAACAATAGAAGATATTTTTTTCATTTTGTGCTCTTATGCTACTCTTTGTGGAGGACAAGGAGAGATATCCCCAAGCGATGAATGAGAGAGTACTCCCTTTAACATCCTTTCGAATTGATAACAGAGATTTCTACACTCTGTGCTCCAATTTTACTAATCTTCTAGCAATAGGGGAGCCCTTCTCAAGTTATTAATAAAAGAATAATCCCTTCTGTATACTTTTGCAGGGTAAGCAGAGATTTATCCAACTTCTACTCCTAGCCGACACCTAAGCCGAATTTTTTGCCAACAAAAGAAAAACAAATTTTTCAAAAAAAAAGTTGCAATCGCAGAAATAAATACAATTTAAACAAAGATTTGAATTATAATAACTATTTTTTCCATTATAATTTTTGCAGAGAAGCCTTCCATGGCAGAAATACATTCGTAGAGTTTGCCAAACCACTGTCGGGGGGCGACCGCGTTTTGAAAAAACGGTTTCAAACCACTTTTAATGTTACCTGTACCAGGGCTCGAACCTTGGGCCGTCGGTGTGGTAGGCCAGCAACACTACCGCCACACCACGGCGGCTGATATGTTAGGTATTTAAGAATGAGTTCAATTCCATTGATTATATTCCATCATTTGCTTCCATAGAAGGCTTGAGGCATGCATATCCCAGATCTTTCATTGGTCGTTAAAAAGCAATGTGAAATATTTCCCTCATTACTCTCCTAGGAGGTTTTCTAAAATTCTCCAAAACTTCCCTATTACTAGATTGTGATTCAGAAAAAGTTATAACAAAAACTTCATTATTTTTTTTTTTTTTTTGGGAGGAAAGGGAGTTTTTCAATTCCTCGCCCTCCTAGGACAGGCAATGCTAAAAGGGAGTATAAAAAATTATAGGTAACACATAGAAGTATAGGGAGCAATATCGAATAATCCCATACTCGCAAGGGAGTACTCCGGGATTATTAAAACGATGAGGTTGTGTACGGATGCTTATCGATATCCCATACCTCAAAGTACCTTTCTTATCTTACATGTGTACTCCTGAATTTGTATAAGAGTATAGTAGTCTCACGATGAGTAGATTAATGTGTTGCGGAATGAATGAAACGTCCGATACGCCGAAAACTTGACAAAGCAAGAGCTGTTACGTAAACAGTCGAAGATTTCCACAATTCAAAAATATGCAGGTAAGCAGGTTCACACCACCTGCTAGTATGAGAGGTTTTATAAAAGATATGATGCCGATAATTGCGCAGAGAGAAAACTTTCGTAATAAGAAACACAAAGCCGCAAAAAATTTACTACTCTAACATTCTGCAAAATATTCTACGGAGCATATGCATTCGTTTTTGAATAAAACGACAAGAAGAACGGTTGTACATCGATTTCAGAATGCATTTGCGAATGATTTTACATAACATATACAAATATATATTTGTTTTTTAAGATAAGCGGCAAAATAAACGTTCTTACTTTGATTCGCGAATGCACTCATAAACGTGAAAGATGTGGATGGAATGAGAAAACAAATTTTTTTTTAAATGTTCACATTCGTGTGTAAACTCGTAAAAGAATGTACTTGAATAATAATAAATGAGTACTTCCGAATCAGGATACAATATTGTACATACCTATCCAATCACCACTAATCCTAATTTATTCGAATTTTTCCCTTTTTCAATTATTTTGTTTACTAAATCCAATCGGTTACGGATTTAAATGCATTTAAATATTTTTTCAAGTGTTCCTTTGAAATTCAGTTACAAAAGAATTCGTCTTAAATTTTATATTTTCATAGGGACATACTGATATTTATTCATTAGTTTTGTACTTGTTTTTCCTTAGGCGATCTCACTACCGTTTTGATGCATTGCCTTTTATGTATCTTTTATATGTAGTACATAGCTTCGGTATAACTCGTAGATATTAATAATGTTTTACTTAGGTCTTGTCTGCACTCGAGTGGCTTTTGTGGTATAAAAGTGTCTGTCGTCATTAAAAAAAACACAAACAAAAGTAAAAATATGAAGCTTAAAGGAATTACAGCGCGTTACACACAGTCTGTCTTATTAACCAAATATACATTTTCGGAAAGGGGAGAAAAAATAAAAATACAGAATTTTTTTTTTTAGTCGTGTGCGACTATTGCTAGAGAAATTTATGCAAGTTTACTGATGGAAGGTCAACAATAAAGTACGCTGTACCAACAATCTCGCCACCGCGTACAGAGCACTGCAACAAACAAAAAAAAAAAACAATCTGACGTGTACATGAAAATCGTCGATACACGTATTTTTTCTCCCCTTTCCGACAAAGTATATTTGGTTCATAGGACAGAACTAAAGCTCGTTTTTGTAACGCAGTGTTATATGCGCGCAAAAACAGCTCAACAAAATATATATAAATTAATTGCAGCTGATCCAACTCATAAAGAACGCGCTCACATAATATAAAGAGAAATTTTTCTTCTCAGCTCATTGACAGGAGAAGCTGTTACAACTTTGCATTTTTCATTCGAAAGCCATTGAATCACAGACGTTTACACAAAATTTGTTATGGATTTTTAGTTTAAAGGGCGAACATATGATACATGCCAAAAATTAAGTAACAATTAAAAAATAAGCTTCAAAGTTCGACGGCTGAGTGGAAGATCACCCCATTTCAAACTATTTTCCAAAAACACCCTGTTTAAAAATTTGGTTTAAAAACGCCATATCTCAGAATGAGTTTCAAACATTGCCCTATCTGAACGAAAATGCAATACACATTTAACTGAGATAGAGCGTTTTTGAATCAAATTCCCAGATAGTGCGTTTTTGAAAAAGATTTTGATATACGGTCATCTTCCACTTAGCAGTCGAGTTGTAATCTATTGTTCGTTTGTATCTAGAGAAATATACCACATTTTAAATTGTTTGCTTTTTGAAAATAGTAAGGCACAACCCTTTCCGGGTAGAAAATAATCTAGGTAATCTATGCTTAACCTAGGCCATCGATAGATAGAAAGCATATATGGAAAATCTTGTATATTTTTTGTTTTTCCTGGAATGTTGAATTTACGACCAGTATGCCATTAAACCTGTAAAAGCTCTGCTTAGTTTTTCCAATCCAGGGGTTTTCCACCAATTTTACATTTAATGCAAGCTCAATTGATAGAGAAGATGGCTGTGATGCGGAGGTGCCCGATTTCGATTCTGCCTCAGAAGCAATGACTTTTTTTTTAATTAGCATTGCCTTGGAAGAACTAGGCACCCACTCCCTGTCTGTAAAAGCATTAACAAACTGGGAAAATCTAGCTAGGCCCTTGGCAAAATTTATCACATTATCTAACCAGGATATTGTAAGAACTATTTTGAAACTTGAGTTTTCGAAATTTATCCAAGTTCTATCGTAAATCCGATTGCTGCTCAAAGGGTTTTTCTGAACTTTCTGTCATGGAACATAAACGTTTTCTGCCATACGCTCCACGTACCGCAGCTATATAATAAGCCCTTCAAAACGCTTTCTGTGGAGAGAATCTGTATACATTGCTAGCGTAACCATGCTAAACACCAAATCTTACTTCCGTGTTCTGAGAGTCTGACAACTAAGAAATCTATAATGGCTGGACAAAGTGACCTGAAGCAACTCCACCAGCTTGGTCAGAATCGGGAAGAACCTCTCCGATACGTTCGAAACTAAATGAGGTTTCAGACATGGTAACCCCCAATCATGCGATGTCTTTAATGTGATGTTGGAGAAAATAATACAAGCCACAGAAATTCACTGCTCAGGAACTATTTATTACAAGATCTTGCAATTGCTGGCGTATGCTTATGACATTGACTACATTAGCTCAAATAACCGCACCCAAAGTTCTGCTGACTCCAAATTAAAAAAAAAAAAGTAAAACGGGTTGGTTTGTAGGTGGACGATAACAAAGGGTGGTACCTTCTGCCATCATGCATAGAGTCAGTGGATTTGCATCTTGGCAACCACACCACTGTTTAATGGTCAGCTGTATGTGATCTACGCAGCCTTCGACATAGCGGCTACTTTGGTTTAGCCATATGATGCGAATGGTAGAAGATGTTCCGGCTGGGAAGGTGCTCTTTTCGGATCCCAACTATGAAAGCAGAGAAAGAAAAAGTCTCCATCTCCGCTGGGAAGACCAAGTGTGGAGCGATCTGCGATCCCTTTGTTGGCGTCAGCTGGCATAGAGCCAGTTAACGCGCTGTTTTGAAAATTAAAAATCGTTTAGGCGGTTAAACAAGAAGTCATTTAAAGGCTGCTTACCCATATATATTTCGGGCAGTAACGCAAGTGAGTACCGTAGTGTACCGGATACAGGACTGTCAGTTCGACAGCACTCCCCAAAACCTTCGAGGAGTGTTTTTGTCGTTACAACAACAACAATACTAGATTCAACGAAGGAGTCTAAAACCAGAAAATGGTCTGACCTTTACAACAATAGTCACATCGTATCTCTGACAGGCATCACAATGAGGTACCTAAACTTGCCGCTCATGCGACGACAGACCTAGCTTCGTCTGTAACTTAGCGCTGTTGTAGCATCCTAGGTGAGCGCGATCTCCAAGGTCAACATGTCGACACATATAGCGGGTCTTGTAGCACCTAATGCACGCTCATGCCTCAGTGTATAATATGACATAGATAAAAAGAAAACTGTCCACGTAAAAGAGACACGCCTCTTCTCTGCTCCAAATATTATGCTGCTTCAAGGAACACTTTGCATATGGGTTTGTGAATATAAAAGTAAGATGCCTTTGAAATAATATAAAAGCAGCAACAGCATAACATAACAACAGCATAGTATTACTACATGAAAATGCTACAAACGCCAATACAAATATTAGATATAGAAGGACTAATTTGGAGCAAAGACGTCTGTCTCAAAAATATGAGATTAGCTACCACGCTCATTTCAATTACTTTTTATGTAAATCTTAAACTTTTCCTAAAATTTTACAGCATTTAAAGAATAAAAGAATTAAAATACAAAGTTAAACAAAACAATAGCACGCCTTCATAGTCAACCCGCCGCCATAACAACCAGACTTGATATGAGTTAGCAGCAAATAAATTTCTCTCAGAAACTTTCAGCGTCAAAAGAAGCCGCCAGTAAAAGGTAAGCCAACTGTTAAGCGAAAATAAAAAGTGGATAACTTTATGACTGTATAGGTAAGTGCAATAAATAGTGGCCGACGAAAAAATAGTAGAATGTGAAGTTGCTTTAAACCCACAAACGCACACTCAACTCACTATGCAAGCACGTTCTTAGCACTGTTAATGCAAGTAATTGCATCTTTGTCAGAACATATTTAAAATATAAAAAACTGAATATTAGCACTGCCGTTGGCATTTACCGCTTTTATGGAATTACTTAAAAGCCCAGCAAAACGCCTACAATTTCCTTATTTTATGGACGTTCACTACATTTTATTCAACGGAAGCAAGGTAACTGCATATAACTACGACGACTATGTATGTATTAGGGATATCAATCTCGATTCTGAAAATAACTGGAATTTATAAAGGAGCTATGGAATTTTCGGGACTTGCAATGTGTTACTTAATAGCACACAAATATTTATACAAATAAAAAATGTTTATAAAGCTTTCATAATAAAAAACTTTTATGAAAATGTTATTTTAAAAAAGCTTTATAAAGCTTTATAAAGCTTTTTTATTTTTTATGAATATGGTTTAATTATGTTTAATTTATTTATATATTGAATATTAAAATTTTTTCTTTTTTGTTGTAATATTTTAGTTAGAAAAAAATATAACCAAAAAGTTTTAAATACTAACTTTGAATGAACAGCGGCAAAATGTAACCTTCAACAAAGACATGGTGTCTATGAGTTCTGGTTTTTTAAAATTTTACTATACCATTTGCAATAAATTAAGGAAATTGTTTAAATAGTTTTTCAGAGCTTTTCAAGTTTATAAGTCAGTGCGCCACCTATAGGAATTTTTTTTCTACAAGTTGTATTGTCATCGTGTCCTGTACGACGTTCTCTACACATTTTATTTATCAAGATTATTGACCGTGAGTGATTTATGCGAAAGTATGCGTTTTCAGATGTAGTGTGTACATGGTTTTACGCATTGTTTCAACCCTGTCGCAGATGGTACTATTTAAAAAAAATATATTTATAATGTGTAGTTGTTATAACAGATGCATTAAAAATCGAAGTTTTAAAGAAATAATCGATTAAAACAAAATTGTATTATTTACTTACAAACCTACTTTAAGCTGCACTGAAATGGACATGATTAAGTTTTATTATATACTAGTAAACCCGGCCCCGCTTCGCTGCGTCTCAGTACTTATAATAGACTGAGTCCGATTTGAATCAAAATATCTCCCACACATACCAGATAAGATATGGGACTTAATTACATCGCTTATTGAAACACTTATTATAACCTTTCTTTTGATACCCATATTGTCCTTAGCACATTTTTGGTCACCTTGGCCCACAAATCGGTCGATATCTCCGAAACTGCTAAAGATATCGGAACATATAATATCCTAAATTTTAAGTTACACATGTAGCAATATAACGACAAAAGCTCCATTCAATTCCATCCAGCAGTTTTTAAGTGATGTGCGACCAAACATACAGATAAACAGACAAAAATTCTAAAATTGCTTGATTTGGCTTCTACTGGCTCAACAATGATCCCTGCTATCGATTTTTCATAAATATCTGCAATCTACAGACATTGACCTGTTACAATTTTATTATATGTAGAGATTAACCCCCGATTCTGTGTTCTTTACAAATTGTCAATCTTGATAAAAAATCACGAACAAAATATTTGTAACGAGTGTTTTGCATTCTGCGTCGAAAATAAAAGAGTTTTGGTTTTTTATTGACATTAAATTCAAAAAACATGATACAACATTTTTTTCTCGATAACTTATCAAGGCTGACAATTTGTCAATAACACAGAATCGGGGCGTAAACCCTATTAAAAATATAATATTAATGTTCAGTTTTATATTTTTATAAAAAGTCCACTTCTCCTTCCTTAAATATTTGTCAAATATTTCAAATAATTTCTTAACTGGTTTGAACTGTTGAAAAATAACTAACACCTAAATCCCGGGACTGACACCGCAATCACATTCCGCAAATCACGGGATTCTAAAAAATCGAAATACTGTCATATCTAATATGTATGGACGCGCTTGAGTTGCTTTGCTTAAACTGTGTGTCTGACATTTATGTATTTGCATAACGGTTAAGTTTCCATGTGATATGTATGAAACTACGTTTCTAGTATTTAGTATGAGAACAATAACGTCGCTTTTAAGAAGATTTATTGCATCACACATTATTTGCTCACCTGAACAAACGTTGCTGGCAGAGCGGCTTACGAGCTAGAGCTAGTCAACTAACCTCCTTGAGGTTGCAAACACACATATGAATACATGCATATAAATATACACATTTTTTAAATTTAAATACATATATTAAAGTTTAATATATGCTTGTGTTCAGTGGTGTAGCCAGGATTTGGGGAAGGGGGGCCGATGAAATTTTTTTTTATCGAAACCTGAAATTTGAGACACAATAAAGTTTGTTTTGAAAATGTTCAAAGTGTTACATTATTTTCACAATTTTTTGAATTTTGTGGAGTATGCAGTTCTGTTGTTCATTAAATTTGAATCAGGTAATGTGTCAATCTTAGGGTCTTTTTTTTCCGAAGAGCTAAAGTGTTTTCTTTCATATAAAAGAAATTGCCTTCATAAACTTGTATTGAGTAAAATATAGAAATCCCCAAGAAAATATTTCTTTAGAGTTTTTAACCTGGAAACCAGCATTACCACCAACAATAATGTCAGCCTAGAAATCCAACGAAGAATCAGTCACGCAAACAACTGCTAATTCGGACTGAGTAGGCAATTGAGAAACAAAGTCCTCTCTCCAAGAACGAAAATAACACACTATAACTCACTTATCGTACCCATCCTGGTTTATGGTGCAGAAGCTTGGCCACTGACACCATCAGAGTTTTCGAGAGAAAGATTCTTCGAAAGATTTACGGACCCTTACGCGTTGGCGACGGCGATGTAATGATGAGCTGTATGTGCAGACACAGACATAGTCCAAAGAATTAAAACCCAACGTTTTAATTGGCTTGTCTATGTAGTGCTAATGAATGCAGATGTTCCGGCCCAGAAGGTATTCTTATCGACACCCACCGGTGGTAGCCGAGGAAGAGGGAGACCACCGCTCCAATGGAAGGACGAAGTGCATACCGATTTGTGAGCCCGTGGCGTTTCCAACAAAGGGCTAAAATCGCTTAGACGATTAAGCGGAATTTAAAGAAGAAGAGGGTTGAAGAAGTGAGTTCTACTGTAGAAGTGAAAACGGGGAGAGTTGCACAAATTTGTACAGGTTATGAAATGACGTTTTGTCGCAGCTCTGAAGTGCGTAAAATGCAGTTTTGGGCGAAAGATTATGTCACTTTAAGAACCTTCTCCATAAATTGGTTTCGGCCACTCTATTTTGGCTTAAAACAAGTGATTCATAAAATTCAGCAAGCTTAAAAAAATTTTGTTGAGTGAATCGACTATCTATTTCCATTTTTATATGATCAATACATAAATGGATTAAAAACAGAAATCTTGAAATAAACATCTAGATTACATGCTTGCGGACTTTGATTATATTCAATTTGATTTCAATATTCATGTCACAAGTTCTGAACAATTTTTCAAAATAATGTTCGTCGGAACGAATAAGTTGTAACTCCAGTACTACGGTTTTTGCAAAATCCACTCTAAGCGCTAAGTCTATCTATATTTGTTGAAGTTTATAACACAAAGGCAGAACGCACCGTTTTCGAGTGAGGGATTTTTAGTTTTGTGTTATACTGCGTTTATTATTTAAAAGCAAAAAAAGTTTTTAATATTGACATAAGAATTTTATAATACAAAGCAATAGAGAAAATGTTGAAATTTTTTAAATTTTGAGCCTTTCGCATAAATTTATCAATAAATGCCCGAAGTTGCCACTATTTTTTTCCAACTTCACCCCGGCATTTTATTAGAAATAATAAAATTCAATACGTCATAAAACTACAAATCCAAATTTTTTTTAAATACTCGGAATCAAAAGTGTAGAATTTTGATGAAACTTGGTTAAATTTTCCTAGGTTTTCAACAAAGTTTGAACTTTGTTCTTGAATGCTTTTTATTAAATAATGGGCTATACTTGTATAAAAAACGTGTAAAAAATTCTCGTCGCTATTTAATTTTCCGCCACTGTTTTGCTCTGATTAAATTAATGAGCCTGCCTACTACAATATTTTCAGACCGCCTGAATTCGGGTTTTAGCAGTTTTACGGTGTTATTTCGATCTGTTATTTTATTACTACCAGAGCTAATGTGACGCATACCTCGAAACCGGTTTTGTCGTATAGAAAATAAGAAACTTTTTAGAAGGTCTGAAAAACTACATACAAAAAACATATATACGCTTAATACTCAAACGCATAATCCGCTAACCGATAATTTCATATATTCATAAAAATGCACTTTGTCATTAGTCTAAAATAAGAAAATTAAAAGTCAGAAGCATAAAATGGTATTGTGTTATTCAACCGAAATTAAAAAAATAGTAGTTCATTGACGAAGAGGGGGAG
The DNA here is from genome assembly GCA_949987695.1 of Merzomyia westermanni. NCBI lineage: Eukaryota > Metazoa > Arthropoda > Insecta > Diptera > Tephritidae > Merzomyia > Merzomyia westermanni. Next base: position 11,207,738 of record OX465288.1, on the reverse strand, counting down.
GGGGGATCTACCTGCCCAATCCCCACTGTTTACGCCACTGCTTGTATTGGTAAGTTGCTACAGGACATAACTGCGTCCCTATATGAATAGATTGCAAATAGGAAAACTTAATTTTATTTTGATCTTATAGGGACTGGTTTTCGAGTTTCGATCATGAATCCGCAACATGCCCTGAACATTTAACCAAAATAACAACCAATAACTCCCCCTTCCCCTACTAAGGGTTTATTATAAGTCTGTTAACTTTACTTCTCATCGATTTCTAACCGAGAAAAACACTCGTTTTGCAAAAACCTTACATTTAACTTCCCTTTAAAAATATTTATTTAGAGACCTGACGAATTATTTGTGAGTTTTCTCGAAGCCCTTGTTGGTATACTCGTCTACACATAACTTTTACATTTCAAGCAAATATTTTCACAACATTTCACCTTCTGTTATCAGCATGAGCAAGGTGCCTCACATACGGCGTTGACGGTTTAACTGCAAACAAATTTTAAAACTTTTTTTCTATCACCACGTTTATAGAGAACCAACATTGCTGGAGTGGCATAAGTTATTAAGCTTGTTTTTTTCTTTTAAAAATCCATATGCATTTGTCTTCTTCTATTGCTGTCGCGCCGTTCGGGTGTTTGTGTGGCATTTGGAATTAGAATCAATTGCACTCGTAGCATGTCTGGCGCATATTGCGTGAATAAATGATTAAAGTACAAATATATACACATATATACCTAGGATAAACTAGGCAGAAAAATACTAGTTTACAACTAGAGTGTTTAAAAAAACCCAAACAACTTCTAAAAAGACAAAATCTGTTTAAAAAAAGTTTTACAATTTTTGGAGAATACTGGAGTGAGACGAGTTGGAAAAATAAACTCGTTCACTCTTCATTCAACTTGCTCTGGTCATCTTTCTTCCCGCCCAGTCATCTGGACGGCATATTTAGCCTACGGTCGTTCTATCCGTTAACTACTCTGTCATCCTTACTTCCTTCTGCATCTCCCCGGGATGTCTCCGTCATTTGTAGAGTCGTAATTAAATCGGTCCACCTCTTGTTGAGTTCAACCATCCATCCGTCCTTTCAAATGTTAGTCTTATCTTCCGTTATCTCGAATATCCATGCCTTAGTCCCACCTGAACTTTATCCCATTGCGACAAAGAAATCCATACCCTCTTTTTACATGTTACTAAGAACCTGAACTTCGAGATACCAAAGAAAAAATTTTGAAAAAGTTATGATAAGTCAGAAGATCATATGTTTTGTGATAAGTTATTTAACTGATTATTGTACTCTATGATATAAAGTGGTAGCAATATGTCTGCCAAAAGTAAAGTAAAAGGCAAGCGAGTGATGTGATTGTTCATCATGTTCACAGGGACCTATTGTGATTTGCATGTCATATGAGGATTGGTTTTGTCATAGCATATTTGCATTTCATTAAATGTTATTTGAGCGAGTGATGTGATTATTCATCATGCTCACAGGGAGCTGTTGTGATTTTTACATCACATGATAGTAGGTTTGATCATATGCATATGATTTTTTTTTCATCATATGCTTTTGTGGAGGGTTTTGTGACATATATCACACGGAATATTTGAAAAAGGAGCGATATGAGATAAATATTTCAGAAAGATGCTTATTCAGATAAACATGTGATATTGTCAGTAAAATATGTTCACGTAGTACATCATAATCAATGTATCAGAGTGACGTCGCGATATTATATGATTTTAATATTTCAACCGAGCTTCTGGAGTTCTGGACTTTTTAATGAGTTGCTTTTCGGAAATGAAGTTTTGTCGTGATATGGAGTATATGCTGAAAGAGATCTCAAAGATATTTTTTCTCTGATTAAGGATCATATTATATTCTAAACATGTGACAATTTTGTGCATAAGTAGAGTTTTTTTAAGATTAATATATGTATACTAAAAAAGTTCATGCTATGATATAATATGAATAGTTTCAATAAAAAGAGAACAGAAAAAGTAATGTGATCTTTTTGTCATATGGATTTGCTGGAGTAATGTGTGATTCGTGCATAAGAAAAGAAATATATAAATCATATGGTGTTGGTAAAGAGATTTGTGGCTTTTAAAAGGAATTATTATTCATTTAATTATATATCTACGAAGGTCATGAATTAAGATTAATTAAATATTAGTATTAGTCACTAATAAGCTACCACTAAATCGAACAATAGTTTTTCATTCTATTTCCAGCTATTTTGAGACTATTACACTATATACGAAATCAAAAGATTGACATTTCGTAGGATATCGCCATGCTAAAAATAAGACTT